>CM073775.1:92538929-92886189 GCA_037158775.1 Hetaerina titia | reverse complement strand
TATTCTGAGGCCAATCTATTAAGTAGGGGGTTTTCAAGCGTGCGATGAATTGGGTTAGAAAATCATAACATTGAAAATCTTGACCCCTTCCCTCAATGTTTTGCAACTTCCCCCGAATTTTCACCATTTCTAAAACCAATTTCATAGACCATACTCAAGAAAAAAATTTTAGTCCAAATAATTGCCGCAAAATCGTAACCGTTTACGCAATTATAAAATATTTAAAAATGACCAGGAATTCTGAAATACATGATAGCCAAATTTAAGGTAGAAGAATATTCATATTTAAGCATGTTTAATTGCTGTATGCTATTGGTGGTTATGTGATTGGTGATTGGATCATTCTGGAGAGCAATATTCAAAAGAAGAAGCTGACATAAGTGTCGAAAAATGACGGGTATATATAACAATTTCTTCTAAAGAATTCTGAAACGATCGGAGAGTCTTCATTGATCTCATGACATCGAGATCCAATCGCACAGAGAATGTTTTGCTTTGGCAACTAATCCATGTTAAGCACTTACAGAGATGGCTATCGGTAATAATTACACCGCACTTTTGTTTGACTTGAAGGAGCGCTTGGTTCTGGCTTTCGTTTGCGATGCGGTAATATTACCTTTCAGTTCAAAAGATACTGGCACTCTCAGTTAATGACAAGGCACCATTTTATTCGTCGTCACACTTTAGTTTCTCATCTCATCTGCATCTACGGAATATCACGCCAGGCGCCGCCAGGGCGTGTGGCGGGTGGTGTTTGGTTACCAAACGTAAGGAACAAAACCACATGCAAAATCAACACTTACTTGCAAAACTACCCCCACAGTGGCACGTATACTCATATCATCTAACAAATAATACACCATATCATCACCATAGGATGCAGTTAGAAATTTATCCAATGACCTGCAAGATAGAGTTTGAAGAGTTAGAAGGCGAAATTCCAAGACCAAAAGGACATAGAACGTACAACGGTCTCCTCCCCTATTTTACGACACGCTGAATAACGTGATTATTTGATTCATAGTACCATACCTAATTAAAGGTGAATTTTTGACGATTCCTGTCGGTTTTTCATTTCTAATTGTCGTGAGAGCTAATTTGAGGATAGCGTTATCAATTTCTATTTAGATTACAAATAAATATTGTGGTATTTTGCAATCTTTGTCAGATTTTATGTATACAGACAGATTGGTCAACAGAATGAACCTTTCTTCAATACCACAATAGTTTCAACCCTCTTCATTTTGTCCAACAAACCTATCATTCGTCTCCCAACTTTTTCTCACTCGCTCTGTCGCAATCATTAATTACAGTTTTCCCAATTCTATTCCCAATATTCTCACTCAATACCTCTGTCATTAATTCCATCCTACTTTTGAGGTCATAACTACAAATGTCCCGTAAAAATAAACTTTTGTTAAAAGCGCTCGTTTTGAAGGGTTAAAGATTATGAGTATAGTATATTTAAATACGCCTATCCTCCTGAAGCAGGAGGATGGACGTAGATTGAAGGCTTTTGAAATGTGGGTGTGGAGAAGAATGGAGAAGGTGAAATGGACCGAAAGGAAAACAAATGAGGAAGTACTAGAGATGGTGGGTGAGGAGAGGGGTTTGTTGAGAGAAATCCTATGGAGGCAGGAAAAATGGATGAAAGGCGTATTGAGCGGTAGTGGAATGTTGAAGAGGGTAATAGAGGGGAGAATGTTCGGCAAGCGAGGTAAGGGCAGGAACAGGATAGGGATGTTGGACGGGATGAAGGGAGGAAAGAAGTACACCGAGATGAAGAGGGACCTGATATACTATAGATTAGTTTGATAGGTGGGGAGTCACAAAATGTTTATTTGATAGTTGTGTCCATCCAAAAACCTACCTTAAACGGTAGATTACCTAATAATAATAATATATTTAAAATTAGGACTCAAGGGGTAGTAAAGATGATTGTTGTTAATTCAATATTCTGGTTATTTAATTAAGGATTTTATGTAGTTGTTAGGAATTTTTCAATATTAGGATTCTAGAGAATTTATGTATGGGTTCATAATTGCTTGAAAGGTTACGTTTATCATCGATCACTTCAGTAAAATGATCTATCATTGAAATAATTTTTGGTGAATCCACAGTGCAAACTGTTTGAAAAGGATGCACTTTGGTTTAATTAAAAAATTCATTCCTAATAGTTGGTTAATTAATTGAGGATGAAATTAAGAGGACAAAATTACCAGTTAAAATTATGTCATTGCGTATTCGAGTGTGTGATTTACTCACTAAGTTACTCTTTGCTATGCTAATGGGTCTTCCGTTTACGAGAATATTCTCGTAAACCATAAGTTGTCACAACCACAATTGTTTCTATAGAGTCAGAACTTATGCCAAACAATTATTATGAAAATATTAGTACCTTTATCTAGAGTCAGCCACGATATTTTCTGAACTTGTTTACTAGATACATACTTGCGTACAATTTAAAACGTATTACGCAAAAGTTTGGCTACTAGTAACTGTTTGCATGACAAATGACAACCTAATTGATCGGTGATCACAAATTCCTCATATGTTATTATTACAAGTCATTCCATTGACCTCCAGGAGTCTAATAATGTAGCATGCGATTAGTATCCATCATTCAAGTGTTTTCACCGTCTCCTTTGATCGGGGTACAAGAAATGAAATTAGGCGCCATTGGGACTTGCCTGCTCCCTCCTCTCCCAACCCTTCATCCTCAAATTTTGCACGAAAGGGCTGAGAGGAGCGCGATGACGTTTTCACGGAGCAGGATCCCAAAAGATTGACGGCAGCAGATATGAGCTTTTTGAGAGAAAGGCAGCTGATACAGACATCCCCCTATCGGGAAAAAATCATCGTGGAAATAATGAGAGAACTTGGCGGGCCCATCGTGTAATTGATTTTCTTCGCGATTGCCGGGAGGAGAGAGGATGGCGAGAGGAGGGGGGGCCGAAGAGCAGGGGTTCGAGGGAGGGTGGGGGGGAGAGGTGGGAAAGGTGAACGCGCGGACGGGAATGGTATGGCAGATGTCGGCGCTCCGGATGGAAGAAGTCCGGGTGAGAGCCTCGCCGCCGCGGGTGATGCGGTTTGATCCGCCGATAGTTCTCTCGCAGCCGCCCACAGCGCCGTGGATTGGCGTGGAAACATATATTCTCATCAAACGTTGAGTAATTTATCCCCAGTCAAAATATTTCCCGGCGAGAAAATTCATTTCGGCCCAATGTTCACTTGAATGCTTCTCTTTTATGCTCTGTTACAGGAGATTCCCTGCCTTTCTATAGCGGCGCAGTCGTTTAATCACGCTAGTCACTCGCGTGACTCTATCGCTTCCGTTCAGATAGCAGAACGACTTTTGTGTGATATGCAACCTACCTGAGCTTTTGCTATTACGATGGATTTCCCATTTTCATGTTTTTCAAAAGTTTTCACGAAAAAGATACCACCATCTAATCACTTTAATCCACTTTAAGATTATGTAAGTAGGTTTAAGTTGGTCATTGCACGTAATTATTATTAAATAATCTATCGGTTAAAGTAGGTTTTGGATGAACACAACTATCACATACATGTAAATATTTTGTTTCTCCTAACAAAGAAAAACCCAACATCCTACTCTGCAAAAAGTCCCTCCTTATCTCTGTGTACTTCCTTCCTCCCTTAATCTCGTCCAACATCCCTATCCTGTTCCTGCGCTTTCCTCTTTTGCCTAACATTCTCCCATCTATTACCGTCTTCAACACCCCACTGCCGCTCAATACGCCTTTAATTTATCTTTCCTGCCTCCATAGGATTTCTCCCAACAAACCCCTCCCTTCGCCCACCATCCCTAGTACTTCCTCATTTGATTTCCTTTCGGTCCATTTCACCTTCTCTATTCTTTTCCACACCCACATTTCAAAAGCCTCCTATCTACGTCTATCCCCCTTCTTCAGTGACTACGTTTCCGTGCCGTATATAGCTACACTCCATACCAAAGTTTTGACGAGTCTTTTCTGGACATCTTCATTCAACATCTCATCAACTTCCTCCTTCTTTTGAAAGCTTCCTTGCCTAGCAGTGTATGTAAATGGTTTCGAATTTCTTTTTTAACGCTCCAAAAATGACTAGAGCGCCCATGATATTATACTTCGTTAATGTGTATTAGATAATAAGCATAATTAATGATTTTTAGAATATCTTTCATGAGTAGAATTTAAATTAACGATGGAATGTTGAACACTAATGTGGAGGAAGAATGTTACGCAAGCATGGCAGGGGGACGAAGGGAATAAACATGTTGAATGGGTTGAAGAGAAGCAGAGAGTACGCCGAATTGAAGCTGATGCATTTTAATCAAGGTGTTCCGTTGAACCGTGTTATTTGAACATTATCACGACGCATAAGGGCTTCTTTCCATTTGGAACATGCGTTAAATGGTAGGCTATCATTCATAATTTATTTATGATTACTTTTGCACTAATTAATGTTTTTACTTTTGAAATTAACGATATTAATTTGCTCAATTGAAATATCGCTGAGATTTTGTTACAGACCAGAGTACTAACAAGTCGCGTACATTACCGAACGTCTCCACATGTCTCAACTTTACCGGCAGAACGTATTCCAAATTGAGACAGAACTACGGTCGACCCTAGTTACACTTAGGCCATGGAGTTAGGTCGAGGTGCATAGGGCCTCTGAAAGTTGTGCGAGGGAGTTAATTGGAATGCATTCGTCCGCGTGAAAAACTGCACTCGGCCACTTGCCAATTGCCTCTTGAGCACTGGTATGGTCTTGCCTAAAACCGCAATGTAAGTACTGGTGAGCGCCAAGCCCAAGGGCACTGATTAAATCATGGCCACCCCATGGTGTGGCACGTTTGAGGCCCTCTGGAAGCTCACTCTTCGTCTTAATTCTGTTCATCAAGGCTCCCAAGTCTCCGTGGATCCTTAGCCGGCTAAAAAGTTGAAGAGTATGGACGGTCAACACCAGGAAAAGCCGTTTCGATTTTCAGATGTGGGCAACTCTGGAAGTATATCTCATTACAGTGTATTTAACGGTACTCTAATGAATTTTTTGAGAAAGTAGCACATTAATTTCTGGTGGCATGACTAATTCACTTTTAATCGGCTAAATGCATAATAACGATTAATTCTTCGCTACGTGTTTTTGTGCTGAAGGGCTTAGATGGTTTTATGGCGTTTCGAAAAAACGTCCGTAGCCGATAAGGGATGCTAAAAATTTTCTAAAATTATTGCATAGTTTAACACATTTTGTCAGGAAATTAGAAAATCTAATTTATGCAAACTATCTGATATACAAATTTCAAGAAATTGCGGGAGATGCCGCAACGGTAACATTTGTCGGAGTCATCCGCTAACATGCATTTCAATACAGTAATTTCAGAGTGTAAAAATCATATACATCTGATATACAATATATTCGTACAAGAGGAAAATTATTTATATAAGTAAACGAGAATAAACAAAGATCAAAGATTTAGCAGAAGAACTTTATGGTAAAAAAAGTCTCTTCGTAATTGATAAGGCTTTAATGAAGGAAAAATGAGCAAGACTCTTGATTTAAATATCAGCAGAGTTTTTATAAAGTTCAGTAAAATATGGAGCATTAGTGTTTTATTGATGTATAGCATGTATAAAGAATAAAATTAAAGGAAGTCTCCGAAAATTAAAACAGATTTTGTATCCATACCGGAAAAGGGTAAATTTGCAAGTAGCCTATGAGGAATAAATGCCCATGAATTTGATTTATTTCGCAACATTATTAGTATAATAAACATAAGAATGGAGTAGAGTGTAAATCATGGAAGGTCTAGAGCCAGAAAAAATAGCTGTCAATCTTATAAAAGCAGTGAGATTTGCGGAGGATCAAGTTTGCGAAAGTTGGGAAGTTAGCCATTGGATTTGCAGTCATTGCAGCGGGCATATTTCGTTATTACCGCTGTAGGCGATGGATTGGAACTAGTTCACTCATTTTTAAAGTGTGTTAATGAAAATGGGAGAGATAGTAAGGACAGGAAGAGAATAATTTATTTAAATATAGGAGCTTTTAAAAAGAAGAGGGAGTTGATTTAAGTAATAGTTGGTCCTTAAGTAAAGATTAGTGAAAACCTTATTGCAGCGCGTAGCTCTTCATGACTCTGAAATAAGGCCATTGGTATTAAAGAATTGGCGTACATTGGAGGCTTTTGAGGTGCGTGTTGTTGAGAGAAATAGGAAGCACAATAAGATAGACAAAGGAAAAGAACAAAAGAAGTTCCTTTGCGGTAGAAAAATTTATTAGGAGAATCATAAAGGTATAGAAAGTGGATGCAGGGCGTATTGACTGGAAATGGAATGCTGTGAAAAGGGTGGTAGAGAGGAGAATGTCGGGCGAGGGAGATAGAGACAGAAAAAGAATATGGCCATGAGGAACGGAATGAGGGAAGGCATAAAATATGAGTGGTTATGTAATGGCTTATTGAAGCGAATGCTTTCACTCGTAACGAGTTAGGCTGGGAAGTGTACGACTGCTCAGTCCCTGGGTTCTTAACATTTGCTGGTAGACTAGAAAGTGCAAAGTAATAAAGTACTCAGTTGTTAATACAGATTTTTTAAATTATCGCTTGCTCCTTGGTAAAGAAAATATATGGATGTCAATAGCGGAAAATTGACATGATTAAATGTAAAGAAAAATGATGAAGTAGTAGTTTGATATTGTGCGATTTGCAGACATGTTCAATGTAGGTATGGGACCTCTGAATACGAGGGATGGCGGGTGACACCTTATGATACGTTTATATTAGTTATCTCCATGTTATCTGCGTTATACATATGGTTTAATCAAAAATATGACTTCTTGCAAAAATTTTAATTATTTTCCCGAATATGTATAGACTATTTTTAGACAAATGTATTTGAATACATGGTACTTCTTATATCACACCTACTAACTTCCCCGGGCCTCATCAACTTAACCCTTTTATTTCTAGCGTCATAACGCTTTAATTGATATGCTAAATGATACACTGAGCAGGACTGTTGATTGTATCATTTGTTTAACCTATGCCATTTTCAAGTCATTTACCTAATCATTCATCTTGATAGACTTAGGTAAACTATCATTTAGGATAAGAATGAAATTTATTTCTTTTTATTTCAAATTACAAATTTATTAATAATATCTTTTAAGTTATACTACTCATCTTAAAATTTAAAGCTGTTATCTAAAGACTAGCCAAAATTAATAGCCGCAGATGATGAAGTAGTGGGGTGCCATAAGGGATTGGCCATTTTAATTTAAAGTTTTGTATTTCTTTTTAAATTAAGTTATATACTTTTCTTCAAAACAGTGGTTACCCTGGTAGATGTAGTTTTGTAAACTTGAACGACCGTAGCCGAAGTCACTAACGGATTAATGGTCCCATCCATTCAACGTAATTAAATGTCGAAACAGAACAACGGCGTATCTAGCGCATTGGTGTTTTTAGCTGGTTAACTCAGCGGAAATCGGGCTCGTTAAATTGCACAGGTGAGTAGAATTTCCAGGACCTCTAAAGCTGCACGGCGAAGCTAAACAGTCGCACTAGCAAAATAGGTACTTTGAATTATCGATTGTACTCGACAGACCTTGAGTCGTAAAAAGCGCACGTTCGGATAGGTTTAGTCAATGGCTTGATTATACTATATATCCTCCCAGTGAATCCTGCTTACCCATATTTTTTTAATATTCTTTAAAGTCATAATTCTTGTGTTCGCAAAGCAGGTAGCGCCCATTCTGCTAGTATGGTATTGAATCATCACTTAATATCAATTGATTTGTCCTATTTTGGAAATCCCATTTCCCGTACGCCAGTGCATATATTTTTACGTCAATATAAGGACGATTGTTAAAATTTATATGCAAAATGATGCTATTTTATGTAAAAAAATTAACCATAGGAAACATTTGGTTGTGCATGATATAGGTAGCATATGACACCTAGAAATACTCTGCACTGGAGTTTCTTAGCCAAATTCATTTCTATGACAATGAGCATTGCACACTTTAAATTACCTGTGTCACTTTGCGTGTCACCATTTTGCTCAAAATCTTCGTCTTAAATTCATCATAAATTTTACTCCGTCCTCGATCATCATTCACATTTATTTAGAGCTTTTTTATTCACTCTAAGAATTTTTACTATACTTAATCTATTTGCTCTGGAACACGTTTAAAGATATTAGTTCCTCAGACCGCGTTTTGTTTTGCGCCGTGACCTTATTTTCATCTGCATGTTACATCGGCTTTCTTTGTGGAAATACGTCAACTGTTGATGTGCTTTAAGACTCAATATTGCAGCAAAATTCATGATTCTTTTGTAAGTGGGACATCTATTACGAAAATGCTATGATGACATAGTCCACGATAAAACTATTTAGGAAACGCATGACTGAACATCTATAGCAATATTAAAGTTAATAGTAGCTAATATAGCAAATAGTAGTTTAAAGTAAATAGTAGCTAATAAATCTAATAGTAACCCCAGAATCTAAGAGAAATTTTCTATTTGTATAAGTGTCGACAGGACAAAACTGAACTGGAGGAGTTTCAATGAATTCACACAACTGCGAGAGATGGCGCGACAGATGTCTTAACCGAGTTACCCTTTAATATGCACTAAAATTCAGGAATTTTACAGTATAAAAAGAAATCATCTTGACCCGGATCGTTTATTTCCCCAATTGCAATAACATATTAAATTACGTAGTTGAATTCTGTTTACACTGTGAATTTCTAGGGGATTTCAAATGAACAGCATATTATGGCAAAGTACCATGCATATTATGCCAGAACTCAAATGCATATTTTTGACACTATACGAGTATGTACTGTGCTTCATCAAAATTTCTAGCTACTTTAAGGGTCCTCAGTAGTTTAATTGTTGAAATCACCCAACCGAAGAAATATCAGGGTTTGGTTTACGATGAACGATTTAACAGAGTGAATTTCCTTCATTTTGGCTGAACTTTAAATCACTTCAACTTTCTGAACTTTAAATCAACTGAAAATAACTATTTTCTTACGGTGAATACTATATTTTTCTCTTCAAAACTGTTACCCTGCTAAAGTATACGTACACAAATGTTATGATGGAAATTATTCCAAAATACAGTCACTCAATGTTATTACTCTATAGCAATTTTAATTGGTAACGTGATATAGCTTTCCTATACTAGCTCATGAAATAAAAATTTCCTATAAATTGAGAGGGTTTCATTGTTGAAATCCTAGTATGATCGCGATATTTTTCATGGAACCTCTACCCCAAATTACTTTTCGAAAGAAATGTATTCTAATAATCTGTGACGGGTATGTTTACGAAGTTGATCGAAACTCTAAATTTAATACGGTGATCTTGAAAGGAACTTTAATTTTGTACAAGAATTCATTCTCCGATAAGGATAATCGTCTCAAACTTAAATCGCCAACAGAAAAGGGTCTTGAGCGCTTTTTTTTACCAAAAGTATTTTTTTTAAATGCTCTCAAAAGTTATTTTTATTCGGTGGGATCCGCATATGACAGCCACAACATCACATTAAGGGGCAGGGAAAACGAGCGGAGATAAATGATATTTTATCTCAAATTTAGGACCCCAAATTTTATTGACACTTCGGTTACATGGACGTGTGATGAATCAGTGTCGCCAACATATTATTGGCAATTAATCACAGTTACTTAATAAAAATTACAGCGGGAGGCGCAGGAGGGATATCCGCATGTTTGATGAAACTTCAGCGTTGAAGTTATATTAAGATAATGCTTGAGGTGATACTTTCTGTTTGGTACACATTCTTTGATGAATGAAAAATTACAATTGATATAGTTAAATATAATGTGCCTACGAAGTATAATGTTAGCGCTATTCCACAGAAAGGAATTTACTTTTAAAATTTACGTGCTCTTGGTTGCGGTACTATTAAAGGATTGTTGATGTATCTTTCGTAACGTACTGCGGAATTTCATTAAATTACCGATTACCATGAGGAAATATGGAGAGGATTCCTCTAATTCAGGGAACACCCTCAATTAGGGAAAGATGCGTCATCGATTTCGTTTGATCGAAGGCGAAATAAATCTAAAGAAGAAAAATGTGTGAGGCTGCGCATGGTGTCATGCGAAGAAACCGTTGGAGTTGGGGAGAGTTGAGAAGTGGAAGTAGAGGAACGCAGAACAAAGAGAAAGAGAGAGAAAGGATGAGAGGTAGGAAACGGAATGGAATGGAGGAGGCTGAGAAAGAAGGAGGATGGGGAGGAAGTAGGGGCAGAAGAAGGAGAGATAAGGAGACTTAAAAGATTTTCGGTTCCCCCGCCCGATAGTGGGAGGCGCCTATTGGTGGAAGTGGTGAACTAAGGAGATTTCTATTCGGAGCAAGAAACTTCACTCTTCTTATCGGTCCCAAGAGAGTTGTGGGCGGTCGGGTGATGGGGTGGGAGAAGGGAATTCGGTGGGACGGGGCACAGTGGGGGAATGGGTTGGTATTTAAAGGGGAGAGGGGGAGAGCATGAGAGAGGCGGTCTGGCCCCGAGTAAAAGAGGACGCAGAGAGGGTTTGCAGTCGCGGCGGAATTGAGGTAGCGAGAGAGAGAGAGAGGGTAGAGCAGAAACGGCTTATTTTATCTATGCATGTTTATGTATGTCTCATATGTATATATAGATATTATATAAACATAAAATAACACACGTCGGTAGTCTGACCTAAACAAGGCCTCGGAGAAGGCCGAAAGATTAAAAATCCTGAAATGCGTCCTTTTACGTGCTCAATATTTATATTTTTGTTCTATTGCGCCGTCCAAATGTTTTATACACATATGTATTGTTTATATATACAGGTACCTGTGCATCTTTATACACATATACATACATAACTCTTGAACGGCACAAAGAACACAGAAAAACATATTGACAACCGGTAAAAAAGGACGTTTCATATTGTTTAAACTTTCGGTCTTTATCGTAAACCTTCTTTAGGTCATACACACACACACTATAGATATATATATATATATATATATACTATACTATATATATATACTACTACTATACTATATATATATACTACTACTATACTATATATATATATGTGCATACATATATACGTCTTCGAAATAGGACATCATCAGAATTCTGATTATGACGGCCGTATCATCGAAACGTATAAACTATGTTGTTAGAGTCCCTTCCTTGTATTTCTGTGTTTAAATGTCTTATTCAATATTTATACATTATACATATACAAATATATACATATGTCTTACCATATATATATATATCTATATATGTACATATATTTTTGGGTAAGGGTGGGTGGGTGGCGGAATGGGTAAGGAGGCGATGGTGTTTGCTCAAAGGGACTAAAAGGGGTGGCTCTCGGGGGCCGGCACAAAGAAGCAGTGTAAGCATGCGGTGTCAGGACGGGCGGCGTGGGAAGGCATTCCGCCCCTACCCTCCCCACCACCCGCCACATGCGGAACCTTTAAAAGCGCATTTGCAATGTGCCTCCAGGTGGGACACAACCTCCCCCCGGCCCCGATTGCTCCTTATGCGGCAATCCTTTCCTCAAACGCAGTGTCCCGCCGCCTCCCCTCTCCCGACAACTCCCTACTCTCCTCGTCCACTCCATCTCCTCCTCTCCCTATCCCCCAAAATGCGTGCTCGCCCCCCCACCCCCTCCCCAACCATTGCTCCACTCCGGACCGAAAGTTAACTCTCCCCCACAGCCCTCCCTCCCTTAAGTCTTCGACCCTTACTGTTCGAGCGCTTTCAGGAATTGCTAATTCGTCCCCATTTTTGCCACCACCCTTGGAAGTTTGTCCGACTCGTGAAGCCATGCGGCGGTTCAATTTCTCCCTCGGTGTCTCGTAAACAAAAAAAACATTGCGTATATCCTTGGAAAACTTGCCCAAGGGATAGATTTCTGCGTCACGACTTGATGTGCCGTTTCGTTGGTGGAGGAATCGGGCTTCCAAGGGTAACCTCACTTCCCCATCAACCTTCCCCCACCCCCGATTGCCTGTGTTCGCCAGTCAGTTTCATTTACTCTTCATAAATTTCAAAAAGGACCCAAGGATGGTAATAATTTGCAAGGGTGAAATTTCGCCAGGGCTATAAAAATGACGGGAAACCAGTGTGTTCACTCACTCACTTGATTGATCAATTCAAGTGCCCCCGAAAATGAGGAGCTAAGGTAGTCTTTAAGTGGGTTATTAGTAAGCGTGGCGTATCCCACTTATTAATAGTGACCGTACGGTATGAGAGTAGGCAACTGAAATGGCACTGCATGGGATCATTTGAAAGAGCTTTTGAATGCTGTATCGGAAGCATTCTATGAGCGCAAGGATAACCAAGTTATTACTTGAAGCCTCTAACTCATAACACTAATTTGACCAATATTAGATCCAAAGTGGGATCAATATTAAATTGCCGAATTTGCTGTTGTTGGAAATTCCACGTGCAACAAATGAAGAGGATCAATTGAAATCCTACCAAAACCCTATGGTCAAAGGTTTACCTACGCTCAACCAAACTTGACGTTTGTGAATATTTGCTGTGGGTACTAGGATATTTCCTATAAGGTGACATATGTGGGGTGGGGGAATATATTTTCCCAAAATTGGGAAAATATATCCCCCTAATCGTATCCCTAATTGCAATCTACGTACGAGAAGGAAAATACATTCTTTGTTTCCTTAATTACCTGGCAAGAGCGCTTATTCTTATTAGGAAGGTGAGCAATTATGGGAAGGAGAACAATTTCATCTCAGATAAAATAAATAATATTAACGCAACAGGAGACCACAGATACCATAAACTCAGTCGTATTTTCGTGGACATAAAATAAGAGTCAGTTCCTCACAAACTGGAAGGTAAACATTTATTACAAATTTTCAGCGAGCGAAAGTTCCAACTTTCAATGCTTGATATTGACCCGCTGTTCACAATTTACGATCGTTGCAATCACAATAATTGCTGAACATTTTTAAAATCAGTGTAGTACGCAAAAGATGTCATTCAATGTAAAAAAAGCAAAAATTGGGAGTTTTTCGATAAAGAGTATAGCTAATTCAGTCGTTAAAAAAGATCATGGACTAGATTATGTAGAACAGTTTATTTATCTCGTAAAATATATGTATCAAAATGATAAAGTATAAGGAAAATAAGGAGAATAAATTTATAAGGCAAAAGACCTTTTCACAAGGATGGGAAAATTGATATCAGGGACGTTGTGTAAGTATTGTATGTTAAGAAAATACCCGTTCAACATTTGATATGGGACGTGGTTCCGTGTGGCGTGGAAACATCGTATTCGAAACAGGATGATAGGCGTGCCTTGGACGCTTTCGAAATGTAGGTTTGGGTTCGGATGGAAAAGGTGAAGTGGACAGAAAGTAAAATACACGAAGACTTGATAGGAGTGATGGAGGAGGAGAAATAGTTGTTTGGAAGAAATTCAAAGGTGGTGGGAAAGGTGGAGAGTACCTTGATTGGCTGAGGAATGATGGAGGTTGCTTTAGAGTGGAGATCGTTGGGCAAACAAGCAAAGGGTAGAAATAAGATAGAAATTTTGGACTGATTGAAGAAAGGAGATATCATGCAGAATCAAAGGAGAGTTTATTGAAATGTCGGGTTTCAGGATGTGTTTCGTTAGGAGGGGCAAGGAAATATACCATTGTCCGCATCCAGCCATGAAAAATGCATATAAAATTGTCAAACTATTTCAGTTTCAATATTCCGCGACTGATAAAAAGATTGTGCATACATGCTACTGACACACTCAGACTGACATTAATTTACATCCTTTATGAATTAAAACCCACTCTTTTTTTTCCAAATGGAATCTCTAAAAGAGTAGTGAACTGCCTTCCTCCGTCAGCTTAACAGGTTGAAAATTAGTTTTTGATGTAGTTACGAATTAACATTTCGAGAAGTTTGTCTTGCTTTGGAAACTAGTAGTCATGGTGGACATAAATAATAATTCCGTTTTTTGCAATGCACTAGGACTTTCTTAGTACAGGTAATGAATATTTTGCTTTGGTACGTATTTGCGCATACGATTTGCTCAGTTAATTGAACCTTGCGTCCCTAACATCTGTGGGGCAATTAGCATAAAGTGCAATATATGACCTTGGGTTTGTTTCTAATTTAATCCTCTGTAACTTCTTCACGAAATTCTACCTCGCACCGCAGGGGTTGGGGAAAATTTTATTTTTTCAGAAGGCTTTTAACATATATTCCCCAGGACTACAAGGATACCCTGCCATTCAAGATCCTCTTTCAAAAATTATTCTCAGGATAGTTCAATATTTGTATTTTCCTCCCCCTCAAAATATTAATGAACTTTTGTTTCCGGAGCTTATCTTCTCTACACAGGTTCCCATGTTTTCGACTACAATGCATATAATTTTCCAAAAGAAAAAGGAAATACTCCTATATTCGGCGATCATCGCTAATCCTCTGACAAGACAATGTTGGAACTATATCTGATTATCTGAAAAGATAATGTTGGAACTATAACCATAAATTATCCGCTATTCGGAAAAAGTAGCGACGGAATTTTTCTTCATTCACGGGTACAAATGCCACGAAACGTCACGGCAAATTTCCTTAAAAATATTTCCACGCTAATAATTGTAATTTCAACTAATAGTGGTTATAGCTGACGCTGTTATCTCTATTCTCTAGGGCGATTAATGTGATGGAGAGAACGTCAAAGGGGTGTGTAGACGCATTTAATTTCGGAAACCTAAAAGGTTTTTGTTTTTTCTTGTAAAAGCTACTCGTGGTCTTTGGGTGACGCCACGGCGTCGCCACCCCTGCCCGGCGCGTGAAGGAGAAGATTACGTGTAAACAAAAGAGAAAAGCGCGGCGTTTAAGGGACCATCACGTCACAGAATGTGTCCCCAGCGTTGGGAGGTGGGGCTGTGGGAGGGGGGATGAGAGAGGGAGGGAAACTGGCAAAAAAAATGTGGGAGTAAGAGGATAGGGACGTTGGAGTGTGATGGAGGATTCCACGGATTTTCGGTGGGAGGGAGGAGTAGGAAGAGGGAGAGAGAGGGGGATGAAGATAGTATCCCATCCCCAGCGCACGCCGTCCTTCGTGTCGGATTTCTTTCATTCCCCTGGGAAATTGAAAAGCGGATCTGGTTTTTGCCTTTGCTCCTCCTCCCACACGAATACACACTTATTCCCTTCCACTCTTTCTCGTCCCCCGGATTGATGAGATGGAGGATGAAAGGGACGCGCATTCGGATACACCAAATGTTGTTTTTCCTGCACCACCCACCCGAGCGGGGGAAAGACATGTCCTCTCCTTCCGGATACGGCATTATGCCTGTCTCTCCTGCCGTTCCTTGCGGCAGTCCTTCGATGAAAGTTATTGTCACCGACCCGGGGACCTTCCAACAAACACGCGAGTAAGGAAATACTAGCGATTTATTGCACATTAATGCCCGTCGCTCTTCGCTACTTGGGGTAAAATGGGTTTGTATCTCGTTCCCTTTGCGGCTTTCTTTCCACCATATGAATCCCATCACATGCTAAAATATTTGGAATTTTTTTCCGCTGCCAATATCAAACAAACTTTTCACGAAAATGAATCAAACAAATTTTTTGTTTAAATAAGGAAATACTATGAATTTCATGAGCAACTGTTCCATTGTTAATGTTTTCCTGATATCAAAATGATTGATTTGCTTCTCCTTCCTACAGTTTGTTCCAGCATAATGTAGTCGTAACTATGAAGTAATTCCCAAGAGTAATCATTCATTCTAAAATTTCAAAAACCTATTTTGAATTTTCGGAGGTTCCTTCCATTTCGTCACCCAAATATTACAATTTGCACCCATTATGCTTTCTTAATCAATTCGATCTTTTGGTATAATATGACAGCCGAAAATATTTCATTGAAGTCTCTATTTTCATAAGTGGACGTTGCGACCGATTCCAGACCAATACAAAAGACTCTTTCTTCCAAAGGAGTAATACATAATACATATACAAAGGAGTAATACATAATAATAATACATTCCAAGTAGGGGACCAAAATGTTTCCCCAAAATCTTTTGGTAGTCGGGACTTCGGTAACGTTTCGCTGACATTTTTTTCCACCTCCCGTCTTGTAATCACAACTCTGCCCAGGAGTTTCGTGCACCACAGAATATAAGTAAAATATCAAAGCTAATATATGCCTTGATCGGCTTAACTTAGAACATAAATTTTGTGTCTTCTAATCCATATATGATCGCTGCCTTTCTAACATTATATCCTTAATAATGGTGCCAAATCAAAAGGCTAAGCTTTTTGAAGATGACTAAATGTATAATGTGCCTTTGCCATTGCTCTTTCCGTCACGGTAATTTCAATAATAATTAAAAGTTGCAAGTCTGAGATGAGGACTATTTGCAGACATTCAGCCAACTCACGACTGGAGAACTAACACTGAATAGGTATTAAGATTATTATTATTAGCTAATCTACCGATTAAGGTCGGTTTTTGGATGGACATAACAGCCAAATAAATATCTCGTCTCCCCTAACAAAACACAATCCAGCAACATGCTCTACATCAGGTCCCTCTTCGTCTCTGTGTACTTCCTTACTCCCTTCATCCCGTCCAATATCCCTATTCTATTCCTGTCTCTTTCTTCGTTTGCCTAACATTCTCCCCTCCATCGCAGTCTTCAATATCCTACTGCCGATCAGTATGCCCTTCATCCATTTTTCCTGCCTCCTTATAATTTCTCCTTACTATACCCTCTCCTCGACCACCATTCCTAGCACTTCCTCATTTGTTTGGCTTTCTGTCCACTTCACCTTCTGCATCGTTCCGCACATCTATATTTCAAAAGCCTCCAATCTACGTCTTTCATCCTGTCCGACCATGTTTCCGCGCCGTAACTACGCTCCATATCCATATTTAAACAGTCTTTTCTTAATATCCTTACCCAACGTCATCGTTTCCCTCCTTGTGAAAGCTTATTTGCCTAACTAAATTGTTCTCATTACGTCTTTTTTCATTTTGGTCCAAACCACTTCCGAGTACTGTTGAACTGTTCCACCTGCACTAGTTTTTGCCCTCCTCTTTTAATGTTACGCTTAGCCTCTCTCTTACTGGAAATCGTATAATATTTTTTAAAATTTATATTCATTCTCATTCCACATCTATCGCACTAAATTTCCAATTCACACAGCAATGCTTGTAACTCCTTTGCTGATTGACAAACTATAACTTGGTCAGCAGTAGACATAGCTGATTATGAATACCCCGCGCACTTTCATTTCTACCTCCAGTTCTTCCCATGCCTCTAATAATTTTCACCACATTTGCATTAAACTGCACCGGTGATAATGGGCAACCCTGCCTTAAACCTCTTTCTAACACTGCCCATATGGACTCTCCGTTCCCCACTCGAACCTGAGAAGTCTGAGACATGTACAGGTTGCGGATTAGCCTCCTGCATTAAGATAAATGCTTTTAAATATTAATTCTCCGCGTTTTCCTTGTTATCTTAATCGAGACTTGAAATATTCGTATGTACGTGCATCCCTCGAGTCTTGAGGCGTGCCTCGTATCTACATGCGCATGCAAGCGTAACTTCATTTTTCCTAAAAATAAGAAGTTATCTAAAAAGAACTATTTGTCCGTTTCTCTTTCATATTCTGCCTTCATGATTTGAGAACCAATATCTTCTGTTCCTCCGTCAAAATAAAAATTTATTAAAACATTGCAAAGGAGATACAAATCTGGTTAGAGAATTATTTCTAAGATTTCCATCCCGTCTTTCCATACATGGAGATGCTAATTTCAAAGAAAGAAAAATGGCTAAGTTTATCTTAAGTATATCTCTAAAGTTCCCCGGACCTACGCTCACATTTAGCCAATGGCTTGAACCTTTCAGCCTATTTTCCACTCCTTCACCACTTTTTTTGAGATATTCTTCTCTTTAATTCCCAATGCCTTGTTCGTAACATGAATTTGCTTCCCATTATCAAATTTATTCAATTTGTGTTTCTTTAACCGTAAATTCATCCTAGAAATGAATTTTCTATTATCATTTTCGATTTGGCTCCTATTCGCATGTCTATTACCTTCAGTAAGTGCGATTTACCACTGAACTCTCCGATGGGCTTGGCGGTACAAAAATTAACCATAGAAAAGAAGAATGACCCACGGTAGTAATATCTAGTTGTGGAGGATGTGTGGCAGACAAAATATCAGCGCTATTTATGCGAGTTTTCATCAAAGAAGGCAAACTGACTTTTTTTATAATGATTTTTTTACAATTAGTCAAGCTAGATGAAGGAGGATGAGAATTGAAAAAAGAAAAACAAATTATTTTGGATATAATTTATTTTTATTTTTCAAGATATTCTCTTTTTAGCTCAATACACTTTTCCCAGCGTTATTTAACTTTTGCTAGCCTTCCAAAAAGTAGGATATTACTTAACCTTTGTGAAATAACTGCATAATATCATTAACTATCCCTACTGCGATTTCTCACCCACCCAATGCATGACAACAGTTAAACGTGAATTTCTTATATCATTCACAGGAAAACTTTAATTTACGTTAAAACCTCTCTCTTTCACTCTCTTGGTAATAGTCTTACTCTTTGGAGTCGTGTATTTCTGAAAGAGATTTCCTTTTATTTGTCATTTTTTATTCCGGGAATCCGAATTCCTTCCATGCTATCATTTGAATAAGCCTCTAACAAATTCAAAGTAGTGCAAATCTCTTTAAACGTTCCTTTTCGCTTTTTTAGGGTACACTGGAATCAACCGATGCATTCGAAAGCGAGGTAGAATTTTTTCGAGCGTCTTCACTTCAGTGAAGGGCACTAATACCGCTTTGCTCTAGTTTTCCTTCGGGCAGAGGGGGAAGATAAAAGCGTTCGGGAAAAAAATAACAGACAAAGAGCTTAACGTAACACAAAGCACGCTCGTGTCCGTCTTAAAGCGAGGTGAAAACCTGCATTCGCTTTCCACTTTTCCGGGAAGAGTTGCAACTGCAACCTCGAAGCCCACGCATTCATCAACATTTCAATCAGGACATTTGTTGACTGCAGTCCTTCATTCTTCTCTATGCAATGCTTTCTGACTCCATTGTGGTTTTTCCCGTTTTGCATCTGAATCCATTTATATTATTACATTATCCTTAAACCGTATTGATGGGACCCTCACTCCTTTTTTCCCCTCTATTATAATTTATTCAGAGCTATTAACGTCCCACCGTCTTGTCATAACTGTCTTATTCTTCGAATTTGATGGTTTGATGTTTTACTTTGTGAAAATTTATGATCACAGAATAAATAAATTTGGTGTTTTTCCCACAAAAAAAAACTTTATTAAACTTCTGGTTTCGGCGCATAAGTGACATCATCTTATTCTTTATTGCAGTATGTCTACATGTTACCTTTTTATCTTTTTTTACTGGATAGTCGGCTTGAGAATTAAAAACAATAATCAATCAACATTGTTCGTATCTGCCTTTAAACACAACCGCACGCTAATGGAGTTATTCGACTGGTTATAATTACGGTTGCTATGCTATTTGACTCAAAAGAGTAAACGATTTTCCTCTTTTGCAATTTAAATGAATTCCGATTATGCTAAATAATTTTCCTCTTTTGAAATTTAAATAAATTCCGATCATACTTAATAATTTGGTACAGTTACGCATGCAATGCAATATATTTCTCAGTTGTTGCGTTTACAACTAAACAAGTTTCATTCTTAAGTTTTACGGGTTAATTTGCTTTGTAAAAGAAACTACAGCGAGATATACCAACGCCAATGGTTTAGGAATATTTTCCCAGTCTGTTCCTCTAAAGGTTTTCCATGTTTTGGTTTTGCTTCAATGGTCGTTTTTTATAAAGACAATTTTGTAACGGCAATGCAGGAAAAACCGATTCTACTTCCCTTGTTAATTGTATTGTTATAAATCACGACTAGTTCATTCGATCTAGTATCTTTTCCGGGGCTGCGCTGTACATGAAGAGCTTTTTATTGAAGCTAAAAGGAATGAAACAAGAGAAACCTGAAAGCGTTTACGATTGCATAATTTACACTCCAGCGATTTGCTTACGCATTAGGAAGAAATTTTGTGAACAGATGAAATGCATATTATTTCAGTTCGGTGTATTTAAATGCGTTGAAATCAAAATAGTTTACATGGATACTGTGAATGGAAGGGTTGTCATGGTGGGTCCAATGATTTTTCTCAACACTCTTTACCTTACAACCATTACCGTTTTACTTAAGAGAGATCAGGCATCTACTATGTTAACAGTAGATTCTCTTTTGCCGTTTTTTTCCAACGCATAATAATATATTGGTCCAGAAGCAACTGATAAAATATATATTTTGCCCCGAAAAACCTAGAAAAGATGATTTAAATGAATTAATTCGTAGCATAAGAATCGCTCTATGAAAAGTTTAGATTATTTGAATGAGTAAATTATAGTTTCCATCTATTATAGTTACCGTATTTCATATTGCTGGCATTCCACATGACTTTTATTTCGATAATGGTAATTTCCCTGGTCGCCTTAGCAGTTGAGACTGTTGCGAAGGATTCAAAATACGAACCGATGGAAATGGAATACTCGACTACAGCACTGCAGCGTGGAGGAGAATGCAGCGAGAGAGAAACGGAAACACTTCAAATCCCCCTTCTCTGTCTGTCTCCGGCGCTCTGCTCTCCTGAAAATTCAGCTCTTGCAGTGGGCCATGTTATTTGAGCGTAACCTCTGTCGCTGCTGAGCAAGTTACGTATTCTGTCGTCATGCTCGTTGCCCTGAGCCACCATCGTGAGCCAAGGAACTCCCTGCATAGTTTTTGCCGCTCTGATTCCAGAGTGAGTGTTCCCCAGGAAAGATAGGAGATGTAAAACGGGCGTCGTTCAGTAATAGACCTAAAAAACAAGTGGTTTTCTCCATTTATGCAACATTTCTTCCTGGAGAAATAGCATTTTCATCCAACATCACGAGGGGATAAGGGAAACGCCTATTGCTTACCTGCCGTCGTGGGAGATCTATTCCCTCTTTCCTCATATCTGTCGCACGCTCATGCTTGTTAAAGTGTATGCGTTGTGTTCGCATTATTAGGGTTGACAAATCTTCATTTCGCTAACTTCATATGCGGACATTTTTCCCCTCGGGACATAGCAAGGTCTTAGTCGATGACTAATAACTTTCAAGGTATGCCATACACTCCACCCAATTTTTTTAAAATTTTTTCTTTCCCGGAGAGGAGAAAAAATTCAGTTACAAAACGCTTTCCATCTTCGACGTGCAAGAGTATTTATGTTTTCTAAAGGGATGTATCCGTCGAATTAAATAGGGAATGTTATAAACCTTAGTTGGTGCATTATGTTAAAAAAACATAATTATCCCTAATGATATATTTGTTTTTTATGTTTTTGTTTTCAAATCCATTTTCTTTTATGGTCTATTTGTGTTTTATAGATTAGTGAGGGTTAAAATTCATTCAAAAATGTGAAAAATCCAAAAATCGCAATCGCAGAGCAAGCTTACCATGAAATTTCTCAGTCCACAAAGATATTGATGGATGGAATTGGCGTTCAACTGGAGGCTAAATCTCAGAAATTGAAAATCCATTATTATATATTGTTGTTTCCTCAGATTTTGCAGTGCCTCACAGTGGAATGGACGAATAATGTCCATGATGCGTCTGTTGCAGACATAAATTCATTCCTGTAAAGTAGAACTGAATCTAAAGGGTTAATTTGGGAAAAATAGGAAAGTCCTGCTCAAAAAAAGTGTTTAAAAATCCATTAAATATTTTCCAGTCTTTAAAAAATGATGCAATAACATCGGACTAACTAAGTACTTTTAAAAAGACTGTCTGGTGCCATTTCACATGAAAGTACAAACCTTGTGGAGCCAACGTATGATCGCAATATTTATTTATTCGCTAATATTAACACTGTAATTACTTCCTTGTTTACCTTCTTCTCCCAGTGTAATTGAAATCTCCACCAAATCCATCAATTTTCACGGCGTGTTTTTCATCAACTAACGATGGAAAGAAAACTAATTTCCACGGTGGTAACGTTGAATAAAAGTGATGCAAGCTTCATTCCTCCATTGAGTCACCATTTTCTGGGAACTGATGGTAATATGAATGCCGCAAATCCCTTAAGTTAAGCTCCGGTTTACCATTCATAATTAATTATTTTAAACTAAAATAGGAATAATGTATTTATTTTCTAATCTATAACATACCAAAATCAATATTCTAGTGCAAAAGAATATGGTATCTAACTTGAAGAGTTTAATTTATATTTTCGTTAAAACAAAGAACATTGAGAATAATTTCTTGCCTATTTTCGTTAACTTTATTGAGTAATGTTCAAAAATTATTAAATATTTGATTATTTAGAATATTTTTCAAAATATACTGGTAACAAGGAGGCTTAAAGTAAAATAAGTTTTCCAATGTAATATTTTTCGCTAAACTCAAGGTGTCAGCCGACAAAGTTTCCGTTCGAATACAGTTATTATTAGGTAATCTACCGGTTAAGGTAGGTTTTTGGATGGACGCAACTATCAAATAAATATTTTGTAACTCCAATACCATCGCAAGGATTTTCTTTCTACGTTTTATTATCAAACTAAAATTTCATTTTTTTATTTAAATGCATTATCTTCCACGCAAATTGATGGTAAAATACTGATTAAATTGTTGAAAAAGGTTGAGATTTAAGATTCTAGCATAGCCTCATTAAATTTCATTTTTTCAATTTTAACGCTTATTTTTGGTAGGAATACATTAACAAAATAATAAAGTCTTTGTCAGTGTTAATATCTGAATGAGAGGTATCCAACTTTCCCTATAGTGTAACCATGGTTCCTGTCACACTTTTTACCCATTCAATTTGATATGTGTTAGCCACAGATGTATTATAAATTAATTAATCTGTATGCTTATTTGTATTTCTACGCAAGTGGCACCTTTTCGCCCTTTCATGTTTCCACTTAATTTTCATAAATAGCATTTGATAATAAAGGAGGGTCTGAGAGGGTAAATTATCTTCCTTAAAGGCCGTCATCGTCTGACGTCGCCGTTTTAAGCGTCATTCGGATTAACTCGCGGATTTGCCTTTCTATAACATTTTCTTTTCACGTAGAATGACTTGTATTAGGCAGGCTAGTGACAGATGCTGGTACTTGCTAAAATAAAATGTTCCTTTCCTTTATGCGCCTGGGATGATGGAATATTTTCACGACGGTGAAATGTTTTGTTCGTTTGTTTTTCTTTTGTAAATGCTTACTTGGCCGCCGCTTTGGTGTGCTTTTAGCGTGAATACACGGTTTTGAAATTTCGTAAATCATTTTCTGGAATGAAAAGATATTAATGTCATCGTGTAAAGTACATTCTATAGAGTTCGTTAATCATCGGAAATTAAAGGAAGGATACGAATTATTAATCACTTCCCGCGTCTGAATTCGTAAGTTATATGTTAATAAGGAGAAGCTATTTTGATAGGAACTATGTATTTAGCTATCTTCAACATTTGATCTCACACGGTGAGGGATTGACAATTATGAAGCTATGTGTAGGAATGGTGATGCACGTAATATTCATCACCGTCGATAGTCAAATTTTTCTCCATTATATGCTGGTAGAAATACGTGAATAGCATTGACTATTGACTTTTAATAATCAAACCACTTTACTTTTCCACATAAACTTTTTAATTTTTACTACCCAGGTTTCTTCAGTAAAGTGGTTTGATTATTAAAAGTCAGTATGAAGATTTTCCACCAAGTTACGCCAGAAACTGTTTTATTTAGCATTGACTATGTTAGGTATTCACATTTTGACGTACATTTATTTATGCAAAAATCATTCAAATTTCAAGAATCACGAGAAAATATGTTTTTAAATTATCATACTGTAACTGTAATTTCTTTGCAGGAAGTGAAATTGGACTGCTTCGAGGTTCGTGCTCTCGGAAAACCTCTTCGTGCAGCTAAATTCGTCGGTTACCGATATGTGAGTAGCATTTACATCGTATTCTGCAATATAATTATTACTTTTGGTTGAATTATTTCGTGTACATCAAACTACTCATTAAATTTCATGGAAACAATCATCACACAAATGCATTCCTACTTACTCTGGTCAATTTTCTTGAGGAAATCTTTTTTTTTAATTGATGATGATTTCAGAATTAGGTACAATATTGTTCATGTTTGGTGTTCATAGTGAAATAACCTGTAATATTTGCGGGTGATATTTTTGTCTTTTGCAACTAGCGGGAAGTAAGTTTTAATAAGTGTTCTTGTTCCCTTCCATCCCGACATCTTCGATTTATTCATGACGTCTGGCAGCTTGTCCTTTCACAGCCCATCTGTTTCCCAAACGACACTCGCTTTTTTAGAGTCCGAACCCTGAAGTGGTGTTCGGCCTAACATGCGCCCCTACCGCCCTTAATTTCCATTCTACTCCCCCGAAGGTTGGCACACCACACGACGGACAAGGAGGTTCCTCAGACGCAGTTGCTGTCTCCATCATATGGATTAAATAAATCAGTTCAATATCTCCCCCTTCAAGAGATTTCGGAACATTTGCAGTTTTCTACCAAGTTTTTCACCCTTTCCAATGCCCCTCTTGTCTAGCTGGTTATCTAAATTAGCAGAAATTTAATTTTTGAGATAATTTAATCATCACTGTTCCAGAGACATAACCGCCATGGATTTTCTATTATTTGATGAAAACTTTAAAATTTCTTTGCAACGGAGAGGAGCCATCAAATTATGTCCCGAATAATATCTTAGGTGATACTAAAATAAAATATTTTTTTGATCAGGCAAAACGTGCATTAGATAAAGAGGAGCGGCTGGTAAATAATGGAATTAGCTGGTGGTATAATGTGCCTTCAATTAAAAGTTCGATTCTAGTTCCATCATGTTCACAGTCAAAACATTAATCCAAAATATTTTCCACTCATAATAATGTAGCTAACCTCTCCAATTATCTCTCTGTTTCATTTATAGAACTTACCCGATGTTTCCTCTAGTTTTTTTAAAACACTGGGGGAGTGGAGACTAAAATAGATAGGTAGCTGTTTGCCAAAGGGTGAGATTAAGAAAGGAAATCCATGAGTGCATCTCATAGGGGTACACTCATGGGTTTTTTTGAGGTCTTCTGTAAAAGCAAATTTGAGGATAAATAAACGTTTTACCGATCAAGAGATTTTCTCAAATGCAGCAGAGTATGATTTGTTTTAAGACCACCCAAAATCCTAATTTTATGGAGTAAATGCATGGTGTAATTTATCGCGAGACAAGAAATCCGTCCACTTCTATCGGTCTATTCTGTTCGGCTAAGGTTGCTTCGTTAAATACATGAGTTGCAAGAACACTTACAGGTTCACTGCGCAAAATTTTACTCCCCGTAGGTAATGCAAGTACCGTGTTAGTCTTAGTGCAAAGCGGCTAAGTATGTTAGCCTGTCTTGTATACTTTCATCAGGTAAACACATTCACTTTCTTCCGTTTCGCCAGTTATCGTGCATCTTGTAGTCTCGAGGAGTAAACTTCCACCAAGGACAGAAGGAGAACTTTTCAATTTTACTACAAATTTGTCATCCTTTAGTTGACCTATTCAAACGCCTTGCGTAGTAACGTAATGTTGTTTTGTAAACCTAGTGGAACCTCTTGAATTCATCTTAGCAGCAACAAGAAAAGGAATTATTCGATGTAAAATTTTGAACTTCTGATATCCTACAATACCTTAATGATCTCTCTATTTTCTAGAATTTTATCTATTGCATCACTTAATCTGAAGCGCATTTAAAGCAGGATATAGCTTAATTTGTAATTGGCAATGGAAATGGCATTTTTTTTTGTAATGTCAATTTTTTCTACCTTCTGTGTTATATGGTCTATAATAGTATTGCGTGGTCAATTTATTAATGATGTCTTTTAAATAAAGGCTTATTTCAAATATATTCTGGTAGTACATAGTATTAATAATTACAACCAACCAACAAATGGGAGTCAAGTTCATAATTCAATACTAATTGTACGCGTACTCGAGAACGAAAAATCACCATTCGTTCGACAAATCACTCTGCACATAAGGTATCCGTTTGCGTTGAATACGCCCCAAAACTTTTGATCGTTTAAAAATACTATTTAATTATCCATCAATTTGATTGGAAAAAAATGATGCCTCTTTATTTTATCGGCCAACATGCGCTATACATGATGAATACGCGATCACCCTAGATTCATGGAGGTCGTTAGTATTCCTGCATGGCCATTAAGCCACCAATATTTTGCAGCCACAACACCTGCAGCAACGAAAAATAATTTGTCCGCCAGATTAATGGGGAAAAAAGGTTATTGATCAGAAGACAAACTATATAACCCATTTACCAGTTTAAATTTTAAAATACTCTTCCAATAGTCTAGCCATCAACTAAAATTGAAAAATTCAATATCAACTTTAAAACTCAAAGCCACGTTGTACAGATAATTCTTGATCTTAATGACAGCTGTTGACAAATTTTAAATAAGGAATATAGATTGCATTTCTAACAATGCTCTCCAATCATTTTCCATAATCAATCCCTGGTGCAAACAATCATCTAGAGAATAAGCCTGAACGTTCGTGATATTACTTGTCTCTATTCTACAATTTTTAAGAGTTAATTTAATCTACTATCACCCTAAATCCTATTTCAGGTTATTTCAAATTAAAAAGGAACAAGGAAGAAAGCATAAAACAGGATTGCTCAATCTGATCTATTCCCTCGTGGTATTTCTCTTGCTCCGTTATGTTCATCTTAAGAATCAAAACAGTTTCTGCCGTGATTTGGTGGGAAATCTTTTTATTGAAATTGAAAAATAAACAACTTGGCTTTTCCACTTAGAAAATATTTTATTCACTATTTAGGTTTCACTTTGGTGTAACATCTTCAGGTCTTGAAGATGAAGATGTTTACCATAACAAAACCTAGGTAGTGAATAAATCATTTTATAAGTGGAAAAACCAAGTTGTTTATTTTTCAATTTCAATTGTTCATCTTATTATTTAATTACAAATAACGTGTTAATGGTTTTATAAAACGTAGCTTTTTACTCTTATCTGATCGAATTTTATCTCAATTTTACTATATGCATTATTTACATAAATGGAGGTAATTCAATAGCTTCCCCTAGGCCCAAGGTAATTTTGATCATTTCAATTTTCTGGCGTAATGAAAACGCTAGATGCTGCTAATCACACTTTCACGGTTAGAAAGTATTGCGTGCTTCAAACGTTGCCTAATCTTTTGATTTTCTTATCAATACTCGACCTCCCTAAATATATATATATATATACTCACACACACATCACACAAACAGTTCATTGTTTTAATGGTATCAAAAAGTTCTTTTATGATTAGTTTTTATTTTTACTTTTAACATTTAGTTAACTTTTTTCTTAATTTATAAGGCAACCTACAAAAACAAGTTAGCACTTCCTCCAGATTTTGATCTCACTCCTAATGACTGAGCCAAAATGTAACATTTGGATGGATTCCGAATCGATGTTCCCCCCGCCCCCATGCCTGACTGGAAACACTTGCCCCCACTCCGTAATCTCCCTCAGTTCATCCCACAACCCTAGTACGTGTCTTCCTCCTCTCCCTCCCTGGTGACTCGTTTATGTGCTTCCAAGCCACTCCCGCGAGGAGATGGGCCAAATTAAACGCCAGGATTCTTGCGGACTCGATTGGAACCCTTGACGTCTTGATCCCCAAAACCGTTTCCAATCGCTGATTCTCTCGTCCTCATTCCCAGGTCAGGTTCCCTCATTCTCATCCCTCTCTCCCTGGCTTCTTCCCATTGGCCTCCCGTGACTATTGCCATCACCAACCATTGGCATGGTTCGTCTTCCGCTCCACGTCCTTAAACGTACTTATGTAACGACGTGTTAAACGTACTTATGTAATTTCCTTGTCTCAGTCGAGTTTATGTGTCGGATTTTATATTCCCACCGAATCGCAAGACTACTAAGGCCGAGTTGTTTACTTAGAATTCTGCACCTCTTGATATATCCACAGTTTATGTATACTCTCCTCTCACTTCAACGGTTAAAGTTATGACAGATAATAACGTACTTCTAAAAAGAAGCTATTTTTGTCACTTCCTTTGTAAAAGAAGCAGCCCTGCGGGATTTCTATTTCTTGGGAAATGTTCTTGATTCAACTTGAATTCAAAAACGCATTCCCAAAGTGAAGCATAAATACATTTGTCTATAGCTTTTGGAACTAAATAAGACTTACTCCAAGGCAAATGATAAGATTCCAAAATTGCATAATAGTTTACATTAGAAAAACAAGTGTGCAAGTGCTGAATCACGTAGGGTGTCTAAATGTTCATTATATTTAAGAGCATGTCTATAATTTCTAAGAACATTACAAGAGTAAATTATAGATCAAGGTCCATCATAGAAATCACATGTTGCTTAACACCTTTAAAGTCATCTATTATATATTATGCCTAGAATATAAAATATTAAAATTGATATAATTTTATATATTCTATAATATAATATACAAGTCGCTTTAATTTTGAAATATTGCCCTTCTAGAGAAAGGATGGACGACCTTGGGTCAGAAATGTTTAAATATCATCTAGCCACTTTCATCTAGACATTATCAACGACATTTTGTTCTCTTACCTTTCACGAACACACGAAATCTCATTTTTTCACTAACCCGTTTCCAAGTTCCAAGGAATCCCTTCCCTCCCCCTCTGGAAGCCAGATTCGTGCATATCTTCCGCCCCCCACTCCACCCCCTGGGACTTGATTCTTTTCCAAATGACTTGCCACGCTCTTCCTCCTAATTCCTCCGAAAGGCCGAGGTCATCATGACTCCGATTTCCTATTGCTTTAACTTTTTGAGGAGTTAATTGAGTATGATGTCAAATGTCAAAACCTGTGTCCTGAGTTAACTATTTAATGTATGCTCTTATTGAATGGTGATGAATTCAGGGTTTAGATGACCAAGCAATAGGCAGATATTTGAGGGTTTTCGGCCATTTCTGCGCGGTTAAAGGGAGTAATACACTTTCTATTTCATGACACTCTCAAAAATGGAACGACAAAGTTAAGTATTAAATCAGGAGGGAATGAAGAAGAGCATGAGGAGCAATTTTCGTATTTAACAGCATTCTGGAGAAAAAAGTGCGAAATAGCCGGGATATTAGGAGAAGAATTGTGTTTGCTAAAAAAGGATTTGCAGGAAATAAGGGAGTTGATGGCAGTTACGCCGAGTAAAGACTTAAGTGCAAGTTTGTTATAGGCAGCAATGTGCCGCACAACGGTACAGAGACATAAAACTGGTATTTTTGGAAAGAAAAATAGGATAGAACATAATAATTCGGCATGTGGCAATGGGAGATGAATTGCAGAAATAGGTTGTACAGAAAGGAAGATTGACTACAATATTTTAAATACACTACTTGAAAAGGTGATGTTGCTAGATACATTTCGGAAAAGGTACACAAAATTAGCGACAGAAATATTGAATATTTAGGGGATTATACAGAGAACAATCAGGGGAAATTTTAGTTTTAGGGGAAAGGAACTTAAGGCAAAAGGTTTTATGGACGAAATAATATCAATTTATAGTATGAAGAACTGAGGATGGAAATCATATAGTGCAAAAAGTGGAGTCCAAGGCAATTAAAAAGTAATGCAACAATTTTCAAACAAAATTCTTCAAAAATTCTTTGAAAGTTGTTACATTGTAATGCATCATGTAAAACAAAACGACTTACTCCGGTGAAAATTACTCTCGATCTTGAAATCGCCAATTTTCATGATCCTTAGGAATCTTTCGAAACATACGTTTAATAGGTTGATGAACATGTATGATGATGTTGATGACTGATTGTATATTTGTAGGTACCTATTTCTGGTAATTTTGCATATTTGCCAACGGCTTGCAGTTTTGTATATTTGAAATAAATTTTCAAAACTATAATGGTTATCCCAGCAACGCTTTCTGTATCATCAAACGAAGAAACTGGGATTAGAAAAGAAACATAAGATTAATTTTAGCCATTCTTGGAGAACATATATATGACAGCAAACTGCAGGGAAATAGGTTGTAATAAAAGAGCGCCAGGAGAATGTGGTGATAAAAACAAATTATCGGTTTCCTGTGCCATTTCGCTGACCTGGTTTAATCCAGTTGCATATGTGATCCTTGGGAGATACATTTGTCTTGAGAATTAGTGGGTATACTGTGGTAATTAGTTAAATATTTAAAAATATACCATTATATAATCTACATGTTTGAGCTACAGCATGGTGTAGGGCTTGTGCGTTATTTTGACCCCTAGAGCTGCGCTCGCGGGAGGAATTTTATTAGCTCCTCGTAGATTCACCCATACTTGGTAGGATGAAGGGTAGGAGTCAGACAAAAGGTACCCCGGGCAGCGTCTGTTCCTCAAATGAGGCGGCCGCAAAGGCGTCTGAACCCAGTGGGGAGGTAGAGAAGACAGATGAGGAAATCGAATATAGAAGCATCAACAGGAAGCTCGTAAATAAAGAGGGACCAGCTGGTTGAGAGAAAATTATGAATGAAGACAGGGAGACGGGTACAATGGGAATATCTAAAAAAAATAAGTATTGAAAGCAGCAAATGGAACTATTGAAATACAAAAATAGGAAAAGAAAAGGCAACCATCGATTACAGATGAAATCAATAGGAAGATGGACAAGAGATGGATATGGAAGGATTTTGACGCAGAATTATTTGCGGAAGGAAGTAAAAGAAATAAATAATAACCTTTCTTAAATTAACTTTATTAAATTTAATGGAACGAAAGGAGGAAGACGCAGTGCAAAAATATTGAACATTTACAAAGGGAGGGAATGAATGGTTGTGCTGTACAGAAATTTAAAAGCACTCTTGATAAGTAAGGTATTGAAATGTGGTTCATGGAGATAAGTGGTCCATATAGATGAAAAAAGAAAATTATTTAATCCCCCTAGAAAGATTCGACAAAGATATTAATAATGCATGGAGGATCTATTGAGTGAGGATACGTAATAGGCTGGTATTTTCAAGTATAAAAAGAGAATATGAGGTAGATAAGGATACCATAGACCCAAGTATACTCGGTTGCAAAATATTTGGCCATTTATTATTTTATTATTAGGTAATCTACCGGTTAGGGTAGGTATTTGGATGGACACAACTATCAAATAAATATTTTGTAACTCCAAACAAAACCCAATCCGGCAACCTAAACTACATTAGGTCCCTCTTCATCTCTATAAGGCCATTATTATTATTATTAGGTAATCTACCGGTTAAGGTAGGTTTTTGGATGGACACAACTATCAAATAAACATTTTGACTCCCCACCTAGCAAACTAATCTATATCAGGTCCCTCTTCATCTCGGTGTACTTCCTTCCTCCCTTCATCCCGTCCAACATCCCTATCCTGCTCCTACCCTTACCTCGCCTGCCCAACACTCTCCCCTCTATTACCCTCTTCAACATTCCACTACCGCTCAATACGCCTTTCATCCATCCTTCCTGCCTCCATAGAATTTCTCTCAACAAACCCCTCTCCTCACCCACCATTTCCAGTACTTCCTCATTTGTTTTCCTTTCGGTCCATTTCACCTTCTCCATTCTTCTCCACACCCACATTTCAAAAGCCTCCAATCTACGTCTATCCTCCTGCTTCAGCGACCACGTTTCCGCGCCGTACATAGCTACGCTCCATATCAGAGTTTTTACGAGTCTTTTCTTAACATCCCTACTCAACGTCCCCGTCATCAACTCCCTCCTCCTTGAGAAAGCCTCCTTGCCTAGCGCAATTCTTCTCCTTACGTCCCTACCACTTTGACCGTATTGGTCCAAAACACTTCCGAGATATGTAAACTGCTCTACCTGCTCTATTCTTTCCCCGCCTATTTTAATATTTAGCTTAGCCTTTTTCTTTCTGGAAAATCGCATAACCTTTGTTTTATTAATATTGATTCTCATCCCATATTTATCGCACTGAACCTCCAATTCACTCAACAATGCTTGCAACCCCTTGGCTGACTGAGCAACTAATGCTTGGTCATCAGCAAACCTAACCGATTTTACGAGTTCCCCTCCGACTTTCATTCCTACCTCCAGTTCTTCCCATGCCTCTTTAATCATTTCCTCTACATATACGTTGAACAGTACCGGTGACAATGGGCAACCCTGCCTTACACCTCTTCCTAACACTGCCCATCCAGACTCTCCGTTCCCCACTCGCACCTGAGCAGTCTGAGACATGTACAGGTTGCGGATCAGTCTCCTGTCCCTCCAATCCATTCCTATTTTCTGCAATACACGCATTAATTTTTCCCAATTCACTCTATCAAACGCTTTTTCGAAATCTACAAAACAGGCAAAAACGTCCTGATTGTATTCTATATTCCTCTCGACTAGTGATCTCATTACTGCAATGGCATCACGCGTACCTCTTCCTTTTCTGAACCCAAACTGATCATCCCCTAAGTAATCATTTGCCTTACTCTCTATCCTTTTGTTGATGATCCTGAGAATAACTTTAGCTGCGTGGGATATCAAACTTATTGTTCTGTAATCCTCACATGACGAAGCCTTTGCCTTTTTTGGAATAGGAACTAACACCGATCTCACAAAATCTTCCGGCCAGATTCCTTCCTCATAGATACTACGAATCAGTCCATATATGGCCTTTTTCCCACCTTTCCCTAACCATTTCAACATTTCTACAGGAATATTGTCCACCCCCACAGCCTTATTTGCTTTCATCTCCTTTAATGCCCTTTCTATTTCATCGTCGAGTATGCCTGGACCTAAGCTATCTTCTTCTACGTCATGTTCCTTTTCTATGTCTAACCTTGTCGGCCTAAGTTCTTTACCATACAGTGTTTCTATATATTCCTTCCATCTCTCTTGGATTTTTCCTGGTTCAACTATTATCTTACCCCATTTATCTTTAACTGTTAGCACAGCTCTTGCCTTCTTACTTCCCGATAATAACTTAACCTTGCTGTATAGAGCACCAATTTCACCCTTCTTCTGTAAACTTTCCATATCCTCGCATTGCGTTTTCCACCATTCTTCTTTTGCTTTATTTGTGGCCCTTCTCAATTTATTGTTTAACTCTTTGTACTTCATTTTCCCTAACTCTGTGTTTACATTTTTCCATCTTCTTCTCTCATCCATCTTCGCAATCATCTCATCCGTTACCCATGGTTTCCTTATCCTTTTCCCGTTAACGGTTCCTATAGTGTCTTTAGCGGCTTCCAATATCCCTTTCTTGATACATTCCCATTTTTCTTCGATAATATTCAGTTCTTTACCGTCATCCATCATTTCCTCTACAGCCTCCTGATACTCCTTCCTCGTTAATTCATTTACTGCTTCTAAATTCCATTTTTTAACCCGCCGCCCTTGCCTTATCTTCTTGAAACGAACATTACATTTCATAACAACTAAATTGTGGTCAGAGTCCGCATCCGCTCCTGGGAAACTGTGCGAATTTATCACACTGTTCCTAAACCTGTGCCTAACCATAATATAATCTAACTGATACCTTTCTGAGTCACCTGGCATTTTCCATGTATACCTACGCCTTTTGTGGTGTCTAAACCATGTGTTAGTGATGACTAACCCCTGTCTCCTGCAGAATTCAATTGCTTTCTCCCCGCGTTCATTCCTCGTGCCTAACCCATAGTCCCCCACCTCACCACCATCTCTTCCTTCGCCTACCGTCGCATTCCAATCCCCCATCACTATCAAATGTTTCCCTGCAGGAACACTCGCGATGATATCCTCTAACTCATCATACATCCTATCGACTTGTTCCTCCTTGTGGTTGCTCGGTGGCATGTATACCTGAATAATGACCAAGTTCGTCGGCTCTGCTTTAATCTCTACGAGTAAAATTCTATCTGTCGCTTGCTCTATGTTGACTACGCTTCTTCCTACCCCTTTATTTAAAATTACGGCAACCCCTCGTTGGCTCTCATCCCCCCCGCTGTATATTACTCTATAATTGTCACTCCAGTAATCCCCGCTATCCTTCCATCTCACCTCGCAGAGGCCTAAAACATCTATGTTACCTCTTCCCATCTCTCGCTTAATATTTTCTAATTTGCCTCTCCTCAACATTGTCCTGACGTTCCAGGTTCCTATTCTAACTACTTTCGCCTTCTTCTGAGTCTTCTGTCCTGTTGCTGTTATTTCTCCCCCGCAAGGATTTCGTGGGATGACGACCGCGGAAGCCTTGCCTCTCCCGCTGCCGGGCACGACACACGGCCTCTTGGGCCGTGTCCCGTAGTTGCCAGGACTCATATTATCTATAGTGCCCATCATAATATTCTTGGGAATCATAATTGAGGTGGTTTCCCGTTGCCTTCCTCAATAGTGTTTTTAACGTGACACCATCACTTAATGGCCGCCCCACTGGGGTCAGACGCCATTGCAGCCGCCTCACTGAGGAACAGACGCTGCGTGGACTACCTTTCGTCTGGCTCCTAACCTTCGACCTATCTGGCATGGGTGACCCTTCCAGGAGTAATTATTATTACTCCCGCCAGCACAGCTCTAGGGGTCATCGGAACACACAAGCCCTTCCACCACGACAAGGTTGTAGTCCATGGGAGGGTATAAGGCCATTATGGGGATTGAAATCAAATGTGGCTCTGAGGGCAGACAACATTCTCATAAAACTACTTAAGGTCTTAGGAAAAGATGGAAGGCTTTTTAATGACTACTTCGCAACATTTATAAGGGAGGGTTTTGGCTGGAAGATTTCGCCAAATTAGTTCTCTGCTCACAAAAAACAAAACAGCAATATGTGAAAAATACAAAACAATGAATCTAATTTTACACGTATTGAAGGTTGTTCTCAAGATCATCAAAGAGAATAGAGAGCAGGACAAATGATTACTCAGGGGATGATCAATTTTGGTTCAGGAAAGGGAGAGGCACAAAGAAAACCTTTACAGTTATGAGGTCACCAAGAGAGAAAAACATCAGGATGCACATGTCTCTTTCGTAGATTTCGAAAAGACATTTGATAAAATGAATTGGGTAGAATTACTGAATGTATTGCAGAAAAGATTTATAGACTTGCGGGGTATGAGGCTTATCGGCAGCCTGTCATGTCTCAGACTGCTCAGGTGCGATTGGGGAACGATGAGTCCGGGTGGGCAGGGTTAGGAAGAGGTGTAAGGCAGGGTTGCCCATTGTTACCGGATGATTAACCTTTAGTTTGTCAGTCAGCCAAGAGGTTGCCCAAAAAGCTGAATGCATAGGAAATTAAGCGCGATTGGTATGGCATGAGAGTAAATTAAAACAAAGTTAATGCGATTAGCGAGAAATAAAAAGACTAAGTTAAAATGGGAGTGAAAAAACTAGAGAAGGGGTTACAATCATTACTGGCCACATTAGAAAATCAATATCATAAATGAGGGATGATAATGAATGTAAATAAGACGAAGGTATGAGGGTTTCAAGAAAGAGGAATGCTAAGTCAAACGTTTGAAAAGGAGAGCCAAAGCCAGTTCTGGAGGAGTAAATTCTGGGGTGGAGTAATTTACATATCTTTGACCGAGTTTTCGATGTTGATGGTAAAATTATTAGGGTATTTGAAGAAATATTAAAAGAATAGTGTTCGAGGGTCATTACTCTTCCTAATTTACGTAAACAAACTACCAAATAATTTACATTTCCAATAAAGACTCTTTGCTGAAGATTGCATTATGCATAGACGGGTAGACCATGTAAATGACTGAAGTAAAAGACTACTTCAAATTGACATCGATCGCCTTGGTGACTGGGTCGCAAATATTAATATGGGCATTAATGTAAGTAAGGGTAAGCATTTAACTTTTTCAAATAACAATAATACACGAAAGGATATTATTTATATAATAATAATATTTTTTATTGAATTGAGAATTCACAAGGCTGGCATAATTGGTTATGGGAAAGTTAAGTTAGAATTCTAAGAAAAGACCCGTTTAAACGATTATAAAAATCGTGGTTTTCTTACGGAGGAGAAATATGGTCGTTGCATTAACATGACAGGTTAAAATTAAAGTTATTTGATATGTAGGTTTGGATGAAGAAAAGGTAAAATGAAATACTTTACTATGGATGGTAGGAGAAGAGAGAGAATTGTTAAGAGGAATTCGAAGAAGGCAGCAAAGGTGAATGCGGAGCATTCTGATTGACAATAGACCGTTGAAGATTGTGATAAGAGGAATGATTCAGTTGGACTAACAGACGAGATTGAGGAAGGAAAAGAATTTGAAGTGTTGTTTAGAATGAAAACAGAAAGTGTGCGAAATTGAAGAACATGTTAATGTATTTATGTGTGTCTGGGTATCTTGTTAGACAAACCTATGAAACGTAGCAGTTCTCAGTCTGCATCCATTCAAACATTTACCTTAAACGGTAAAATACAAAAAAATTAAAAATTACATATTAAAGTATGATAAATTATACAAAGAATAAGTTTGATTTACGTTCCATAGATTATACATATATATCTCTTACCTCTAACCGTAACTATTGAAACTTATTTTCTTAAACTTCCATTACTTTCATCATCATACGTTTTCTTCTATATGATGGCGAATTAACATCAGGCATGCCACATTATGAGTAAGGTTTTGTTAAGTTGTAAGTTGTAGAAATTACATTTATGCATACGCAAGCAAAAGAAACTGTAAGTAAAATTAAGAAAATAAAATTAAGCTTTGATAAAACCATTATGCTAGGTTATTTGAATTTTTATGGGATATTTAAAATTTTATGTAGGCTATTTATTAAAACAAGGCTATTTAAAATTTTCAAAAAATATTTGTTCCCACCTAGAACGATAGATGCAGTTATTTTGATCCTGTTTTTGGAAATAAAGTTTTAAATCCATCGGTTGGGCACTTGTTCCATAAACAATTTTAAAGGTCCCTGCCGTTATAACCCAGAGGTTTTTTTGTTGGGCGTATTGGTAAGACGAAGATGATAAGAAGACACTAAATGATATGTTATCGATTTGCAGACCATAATGGCAGTATTCGAAATCCCCTTGAAGGTAATTTGTTGGACGAAATGGCTTATTCTGTCACCAATTTTGCTACCATTGTAATTTACAAACAGCTTCAAGCAGCATTTAGCACGCGTCACGATTCTTACGCTTCAGTGTAGATGTAATGGGATGAGCATGTCTGGGTGAAATAATCTGTCATGCAACATATAGTTGGCTTTCCTGGTGGCATGCTTTGTAACCGTTTCATGCTGACTAATTATAAAAGCCAGAAATTTTGTGCGCGAATTTTGATTCGTTCTAATTATGAAAATGGCTCAGCTAATGACCAAAAAATGAAGCTAATAAGGTCAAAAAGGCAATTTACTTGTGTGAGAATGAAAAAAATTACTTTACTACAGGCATCTAGGCACCCATTTGTCTGCCATCTGACCGTCGTGACTCTGAGTTGAATTGACGCTAATGTTAAAGCTATTAGACCGCAATGCGGGTGGGCACTATTTTCGAAAAAAATCTTTAAAAACTCCCATGGTGATAGTCATTCCAAACGTTTTTTTTAAGACCGCATGCGCTTGAATTCCTAAAGTCCATATGAGTTATGAGAAAAAATAATAGAATGCGGTTACCGAAGTATACCGACGATAAATTACATCTAAATCTATTCAAAAACGAGGTTGAAAGGTCAAAAAACACTGCGCGGATGTTAACAAAAGCTTGTTTGAGGTAATGTTTTGAGCACCAGCTTTTACATCTAAGGTAAGGATGAAATATTAATTTCTCAAGATTCTTAAAAAAAAATATTTCCATCACAATAGCTTCTGTGTCCTACGCTCAAACGTGTTTGGGTTACAATTATAAATATATGTGAAACATTTGTCATCGTGAATAGAATCCTTTTCATAGAATGTAACCAGGAGATATTTTCACCAGTATAATCTACCAAAATACTACAATTTTTACGTAAATCTCAAATTATGGATTGCAACCTTGTTGGATGGCAAGTTGGTGTACTGAACTTCTATTTTTTTCAGTCGTTACAGAGTACACGAGCCTATTTATTTCCTATGATTTCCTTCCCATAAAAGTGAAATGCCATATTTTTTCTTAATAGTATCCTAATTTGATTTCCTGATCCCTTTATTAAAAAGATATTCATCCAACTACTTTAATATTTAATCTTAATTTTTAGTAGTTGAACGCCATAACATATCTTGCAGAAGCCTGGATCCTTTGAGGAGAGAGAAGGAGCATGCATACATTTTTTTGGGTTTGCTTAAGGTTGTGAAAAAAATGTTAGTAGATAAGAAGGCATATTAATAAGTTCTGGACAGGGCATGGATGGAAAAGTTGTTCATGAGGAAAAATCGAAGATGACAGAATAATTGAATGGAAGAAATATTGAGAGACTGTTGGGTTTTCAACGCTGCTATAAGTCCGTAGAGGGTACAAGTAACGCTCGTATCAAGTAAACGGGAAAATATGAAGGATACTTGGTCGGCATGAAAGTAAGTAGGAAACTTGATGGATTGAATAGGTAAGAGTGTAGGGGATTGAATGATTATCCTCTACAGGAAGATATAACATACTCTCAAAAGTGTGAGATAATATCGCTAGTGGCTTTTACAAGCTATATAAATGTGCATGGTAGACTATGATAATAGTTATGTTGAGATTTTGGGAACAGAAGCCGACAAACATTGAAAATGAAAACAAATGAGGATACTGCAATCACCTCTGACTGTTTGTCCATTTCTTACTGTTTTCAATGAATTCAAATGTTTATGACCAGTTTTTGACCTTCTTTTGTTCACTGTTACCCTTTACAATAATTGTTCTCTCTCAACGGCCAATATTTCTATTTTACATGCTCGAACACTCTTACCTCACTTTTTGTATGATGTTAACTGACTCTTATACCTTTTAGAAACATTTAAAACCCGGATGTGTGGTAGTAATAAGCCTCTTTTACACGGATATCACTCACCAACAAATGTAGATACGTTTATAAGCATGTTATAACATATTTAGTTTAGGTTACAACAGATAAAAAAAACAGTTGAAAATTAACCTCCCAGGCAGTTGTTCACGAGAAATGATGCTTTGAAATTCTTTTGGAAACTAATTGAAACAAGAGTAGGTACAAGGAAATTAAAGAGAAGGAACTCCGCAGACCTAACAAAAATAGGATACAGGAAATAAATTGTAACATGCAAAGATCTTCTCAGTAAGTTAATTATCCGAAATGTAAATGTCAAAATACCATAACGTGAAATACTGTAGTAAATTGCCATGTGCCAATTATCGTTAAAATTTTGGGACATAAAATTTTATATTTAAAATTGTTGTCCGAAATTTCAATGAATATGATAATCCATTTGGTTTTTGTAGTGAGAAATTCAGTTCTCAGATACCATTTGCCGGAGGGCTGAGACAGGCAGAAATTACCTCACCTCTTCTGCAAAATGATTTTTTAACTACGGTAAATAGCCAAATCAAATTTGTGTAATTCCCGATTGAGAATATACTCATCTAGAATAAACGATAAACCAAGTAATCAACCAGAAGGTCGGTTTGGTAGATGGTAATGGTAGAGTATATCCACTGCTAAGAACGACGGCGTATGAATTCACCCATCAGGGGGTCCAGTTCCTTTCCCAGGCTCCCTGGCTTTCCCAGGAAGATCTGGTAGCCAAAAAATCACACAGCCTTGGTGGAGCTGAAGGTGCCCAGAGAGCCATGCCCGGAAATCTAACTTGAGCCCTCCGGTCAGTAGTCCAGCGCTCTACCCCCAGGACTTCCGCGACCTAGATATCCATGCATCAGTACCAAATTCAAAATACAGCACGCGATACTTTGCAAAACTACGTATATTGCCGATCCTATTGGAAAGTTTTCTGAAAGAAAGTAATTTCATTATAAAAGTGTTTATATACACATATAATCGCAGTCAACATTTGGAATATTTATCTTAGGATGGGATATTAAATGTTCTGATAGTGCGAAGAGTATTTTTTGTATTAATTTGAAAACTAGTGAGAATATTTTCTTTTTTGCGCATTTGTCTGGTGCTGGTGCTAACTTCATATACATTATTATTCCATGAGATTTTCATATAAGTTATAAAATATATATATATATATATATTTATACATAAAATAAAATTATATGGAAATAAAAGGGATTTATTATCCAAGATAAATAAACTATATGAGATTAATAGTGCATGCAAAATAAATTGGGAATTAAAGGGATAGTCCCTTAAATTATGGCTCTTAAAAGGTAGTCATTTGGGGGTCGTGGAGAATAATGTGATTTATGCGTAGGTGATGTATCTCAAGGGGTCAATGAGTAATGCATATTGCTTAAAGTCTTTAAGAATCTACTTTCTTGCCGGTCGTGGGTCTTAGCCATTGTCCTCCCGCCATTATCGCGGCCATTAGGGGAATTTATTCCTCACGCTCGGCCATAAATACTTTTGCTGCACTTAATGAGAAAGTGTGGCGCATGCGTGGAATGATGTCATATATGTCAGCTCATATATATTTCACAGGTAATGGATGTGCAGATGCAAAAAAGTGCGCTTGAAAGAAAAACAACTGCCCATTCATTCTCCCAAGATTTTAAGTCCACTCATCTATTCTGGATCACTTGCATGTGGTGGAATCGCAATCAAATCTTTCTTTCCTCGATCTGTGTAATGAAGTTGGTGGACGGATAAATGGAGATTTCAAAAAATCTTGACGTAAAAATAGAACGCGATACAAGTACTGCCTTTCATCCTCGTAATGCGAGTATACTATTAGTGTTTTTGCCACCGTGAAGTCATATTTCACTTCTCAGTCGTATGAATGTTTTACGATTAAAACAAGTGTTTCTTTGGAAAACCACGTAGATGACATGTTAAGCTAAAAGTTTTGGAATTTTACGACCAAAAAATATTTCCCAGAAAACAAATTTCCATTTAACCGAAAATAATACCATTTCAAGTTTATCGTGTGCCTATTTTGGTCACACTATTTTATGAACGCTATGAGTTATATATATAGTATTGCGAAATATGTTCTGGTTTGAAAAAGACGGCTTCATATAACCCGTGGTACACAAACGGTGTTTTCCGAATATTTGATTTTGCTCTATCATGTACTAATTTAAAATACGCTAAACTCCTTGTTGAGCTTAGTAACCAAGAGCGTGCTAAATTATGGTATAATTTCTGAGGTGGATCTTAAAATAAGCAGATTATAAATCTGTTTCAAACTAATCATATGTAAATGAAACGACGGCCATCCATCCTGGGTTTTCATACTTAGAAGTAATAAATTTATGCTAGAATCGTGGTTTAATCTATATTTTGACCTAAGTATTGAAATACACCACGAGTACAGGAAAAATATGTAGACCATAGCTTTCACAACGTGAGCATTTTTTTATGCAGCCGTTTGCTTGCACACTATTCCCTTTCATATGAAATTGATATTGAATGTGTAATTGCCTAAATTTTAAGTGAACGTTGGTTGTTAAGGAAGTTTTCTGCCTGCAATATTTGCAAAAAAATACGTTTTATGTCTCCCTCGATCTAAATAAAAATATTATTCTATTTTTTTGTTTTATTTATTTCTAATATTCTTTTAATTCAAATACTGTTGCAAACGGATGAATTTCTCCAATTAAAACGTTTTCCTGGGTAATTCAGCTTTTTTTTAGCCGATACTTCTCTTTCTTGTTACGCGATGTTCCTAGAATGCAAAACACAATAATTTTCATTACAAAATCAACTACATATTTTATAGACTCAGTTCATGTTGTTGTTAGAGTCAGTGAAGCCCTCTTCGCAGTATACTCTAAAACGAATCGCCTGTCTTTCGAGTATATCCACGATCTCTAAGACTTTGATGACATTTTCGTAAAGCTATTTCCGCTTTTGTTTCACAGACAACGCAAAATCGATCTTGGGATTGAGAGAAAATTTGAGAAACCTAAATCACCCGATTCCTCATAATTTATGCCTTGATTTTCTTTCCATTTTTGTGAACGCTTAAATAATTCCAGAGAGCTCGAATTCGAGACAATCCCACCGCTGACGTAGTTTTGCTGTAGTTTTTAGGTAGAAAACAGAGCGTGGAACCTGCCTCTGGACCCATTTTGTTAAGCTTATATGAAACAGTGTAGAGTTTCGAGAGGCTGGAATATACATGGCAGGATAAAGGAGAAGAGTACCTCGAGATGGTTGCTTGGGACAGTAAGAAAAGGGCTGGATGGGAAGAAAAAACCACCTCTACTTATTTTCATTCCAATTTTATCCCTTAGAAGGAGTTGTATTTTTTTCTGCCGACTGGCAAAACATAACTGTATTGCCCAATCCGGCCTCATGTCCCCACGCTTCTCCCCCACACCCCCGCCCACACCGCTGAGTGTATCGATCGGAGTATTTTCAGGGCAATCTACGGATGCCAACTGCTTGGCATACACGTGTGCATTTTGGTCATTCTTGATTCGCAAATTTTATGAGCGCCATCCTCGTATGCACGCTTTGGTATTTTTTCAAATATTTCTCTCTATCATATCTGATAAATTTCTTTCCGTTTCCTCTTTCAAACGAAATATGATTAATGGAACTAACAAAATGCGGTAATTCAAAGAGAAGGCGGAAAATTTGAGCAGGTAACTGAAGTGAAAATCTATCGAGGATGAATCTTTGCCTCTTTTCAGATGAATAATTTCGTTCACATTTCCCTCAGTTGTTGTGTTGGCACAAAATTGGGGGTAGCGTTTGAAATGAAATGCTATGCTACATATTAGAAGTAAAAAATATATATGCTTAATTAAGATTTGTTCCTAGGTCTACATGACTATATTTACATATTAGTAGTATTAGTGCACTCAGGAACTTGCCTTCTTTTCTAAATACTATAATTCGATTGGATGAAACAAGCGGCATTGTTTAATGGCAGCCAATGAGGAAAAACTCTGTTCAACTATAAAAAAATAAATGTCACTGAATTATTGCGGTATAGTACATTCAGTTGCTGCAACTCAAGACGACAGGAGAGAGAAACAATTGATTAATTAGTGTTATTACTCTCACTGTTTGGTTGTTTCTAATACAGGCGATACATATTTCATCAAGTGTTGGTCCCTATGACGTCACGTTTGAAAATAAAAGAAAAATATACTAAATTAATTGCCATTCGAATCGTATTTTTCAGTCCCACAACTTCAGTATACAGGTGTTTGGAACCAATTTTAATTTTTTTTAAATAACTCTGGCATATCGTCGGCGTCAACGTATATAAATATCGTGACTCCATAGTTCATTTTTATCGCAAACTCTTAAACCTGATCCTATTATCCCGATCGAATCCATAAATTTGTTTTAATATCCCATTTTTACCATACCACCAAATTTAATTTCAAATGGCATTCCATTAAATTCTGGAACTCCCTCCATGAGCCATTTGTAACAAAATTTGTCAATCATTCCTTTCAAAAACAAAATGAACGAATACGAGTATATGTTACAACAACAGAACTATTGAGCTTTTTTCTGTTTAAAAACTAACATCAACTTGAGTGTCATTGTGTATTATAAGTATATATTTTCATAAGTGTATGTACGTCAAGATATTTTTCCCTCTCTATTTGCCATAAGAACTCACTAAACTACATGTATGCTCTGTAAAAGCAAAGTATAGTATTTCCGAATATGTTTCGTGTTTATCTGATATTTATATGAACTATTTGTAGTCTGGTATTTTGTTTCCGTGTCTTTTGTCCCTTTTATACTGCACTGTTTGTATGCATTGTTTCGTATAAATGCACCAAAGAGTAATAAATTAAATATCTTATTATTATATTTTCAAGCTGCGCTAAGGATGACTCAAATCTAAACTTCAAAAGTATTTAATGAACAGGACTCATAAGAAATCCTCAGCATATCCAACTTACAACTTAATTCTTAACAATCGAGTTCAAGGGCAGAAGTTATCAGTGATTACGACCCACTACTTAATTAATATCGTATGCGCGTCTATTATGGAAGTTTCTTGTGAAATTATCGCGAGATAAAACGTAAGATGCGTTGATATTTTGCGTCTCTTCAACTTTGACTTAAGTAGTACGTTAGAGTTCAGTCTTAAACTAGGAAAGACCTCATGTCACTCGATGCATGCTGAATGAAAAGTTCAGGATTTAAGTATTCTGTTCCAGGGGAGGATTCTGAATAATTTTTTCACAAATATTAACGTGGGATGTGTCCTCTCAATTCTAACCCTATCTCTTTTCATTTGGCCGACCAAAATATCGTCGGTGTCTCAACGTTTTATAAACCCACGTCGGTTTTCAATTAATATCTTATCTGCGTTAACATTCCATTCTTTGATGGCGTATCCATCTCCACTTTTTCTTTATAGGAATATTACGTAATTTTCAAATCTTATTGTATTTTCTTAATTCATTATATTTTCTGTAGTGCCTTGCTTCACCACGTGCTTCTTTTCAAATCTTCTCTTGACATTTTCAACAAAATGCTATTCCGTTAACGATTCATCTCATCATTCATAGTAGTAATAATGAATCCCTTCAGTAAAATGACTTCGTTTTTTGGTAGTATCATTTTAAGTTTCATCTTTTCCTAATTTTTTTTAACTCTCATCCATTTTTATTCCGACCGCATAAGTTAAATTAAAAATTAGGTTTGCATGAAAATAAAAGGGATTCTAGGAAACAATGCCGCTATCATTTATCCTCCGATGAGAATTTTTTTACGAATCCATCAATGTGTCAAAATAGCTTTTAATTAAAACTAATTTATTTAATATCAAAGTATATTTTAAGAAATAGCAACTCCTGCGACATATTCATTCTTCTTAAGTAAATCTCTCCCGCAGTTTCTTGAAATTTGCAAAAGGTTCATCAGTTGCTCAAACATATAGCGTATCGATTTTTTTGACCACACTTGTAATTTTTATATTATGGACACAGTTTAATGTCTACATTCTAGTACTTTTTGGGTAGATTAGAAGGTAGACTAGCAGTGATAAATGACTGGTGCTATTGAAAACTAAATGATATCGTCCTATCATACTACCTACCTACTATCGTCTACTAACCCAACGCCATGTCTACTATAAAAGAAACCCTCTCAACTATATCGATTCTATTCGTAGCGGCGACATTGACAAATAGGTGGACCTATCGAAGTTCTGCTACCTTTATTAAATCACAGGAAGTAGTCCGCCATACTTGTGCAATCCACAGCGAATATTTTTGGAATAATCCATATCAGCTTGCCCAAATTATTCCACAGCGTCAACTTCCTTCGGCAATGCGTAAAAATGAATTCGAATACGTATCAAGTCGCCGATTTAATGACGGCAGCACGTGGCGAAAAATTATGTTTCCCTCCATATTGAAACGTTATCGCCAGCAGGCACGTTTCACGTCCATGAATAAGCCCCGTGAGTTTCGAATGGCCCTCATTGATCACCCACCGCCTCTTTCAAATATTCCGCGATCGGTTTCAGCTTTCCGCACTATCTCCAATTCATACCGGATACTTCTCCCCCATCCCCTGTTTCCCCCATTCCCCCACCCACCCACGCTCCGAAGAGCATGGCGAAAATTCCATCGCGATGGGATATTTGGTGTAATACACGAGTGATTTCAATGGAAGATGGGGACGAGGAAAACTGATTTTATTTTGACGTTCTTAATGAATTCTCTGCACTCGATGGAGATGAACGAAATCCACAGAAATAGGTCATGAATTGTTTATAGTGGGCAATTTTACCCGTTAAACAATCGGAAGTTATGTAAAATGGGTCATCATCACGGATTCTAGTATATTTGGTTCTCAGTGAGGGAAGTTGACTTGACTATGACTTCTTTACTATATTTTTTTTCTTGACCGGAAGTGACGTTTGGATAAGTATTAAACCAAACGGAATTCATGGTCTTTGAATATAATAATTACCCAGCGTTGAAATGGTTTATAGATAAAAAGTCTTATTTTAGTTTATTTCAGTAAGGTTAAATTCTTTTACTAATTCACTTCTCATTTCCATGTTCAAAAAATATAAATTTCGTCTTTTTCACTTTTATCCATTGTCGGATATATGCTCTTCCCTTCCCGATTCTTCTAGTATTCCTTGTCTTGAGGGCATCTTTGATGACATTTACTCATTAATTTCTCGGTATTTCTGGGTTTTTACCCTGAAATCGTATGCAGTTCTTGCATAACTCTGTGTTACATTATATTACTCGCGTCAAATACGTAAACTATTGACCACTAACAAATAGACCAAACAGCATCGTCTTTCTACTTCTTCATGCTGGTCAATAAATAATATATCCGTATAAACTTTTTTCCTTATCCAATCATTTTATGTTATATTTCTAGTATTTCTTAACTACGAACTATCCTCAAATACTCTAAATTCACCGCATTTTCCCGAAATTTTGTTAATGCCCGCATTCCCAAATTTCGCTTCATCAGAATAATGTAGGGAGGAGTTCACGTCTTTCCTGCTTCAAGCAAATGTTCAATTTTATACATACTTACCATCGTACCACATTTTTGAATTTGGAATTTGCACGTTTTTTTAACCTTTCAACTATCGCATTGTCATGCACATGTATTCTACCATTTGGTACAAAGCGATGGTTCCTTGTTAAAGTGCTCTCAGGTAGCCAAAAATACTTCACCATTGGTTTAGAGAAGAGCGGGGATATTTAGATTTGAAAGCAGTCATTACTCCTACATAAACCCTATCTCTATCTCTCAGAAATCCATTGATAAAAGCATTAAAGAGCCATACTAACATTATGAATCCATTTTCACTCTACTTTCTTTCAAACTGGGCACTAATGATTCCAGACTCACTCTTAACCTGGAATTTGGTTTTTCATGACATTTTAGTCGTAAACTTAACGTAATGAATCCACTTCATATTCTTTCAGAATCTTTACCAAGTTTTCCTCTAATTATTATTCATTTTGCATTCTACGGTTGGGCCCCATTACCACTTAAGCTATCACGAATGTGTTTTTAATTCCTTTAATTTATCAACCACATATTTAATTCGCCACTAATTTATCTATTAATTCCATCAATTTATCAACCACATAATCAATTCACCACTGACATATCTTGTTTTGGAAACATTTTTGGCATTTCAGTATCTTTTTGTAGTTGAATTGGTGAAGTTACGTTTTATTATTTTAACTCCCAGTGAAACCTAGATGTGGAGAAATATTTCAACTGAAGGAAACTTTAATTCATAAAAACTGAAACAGATGTATGAAAAAGGGTAACTAATTATTATGCTGGTTGAAACATTTCTTAAAATACGACACTAACTTGTTACCAATACTATGCTATCACAGCGTACTTGCCTAAGGAGTGACATTATTTTTATTTTGAGCTAAATAAATTGGCTACATTGAAGTGGATAAAAGATAGTAGCTTTCTTGATATAGAAATTAAATATCGTCATAATTCCAGGATTTCCTTCTACTATTTTATTTGATTTTTTTGGCGATAGATAGCAAAGTTGGATCGTCTGATTTTGCAAGAATATATAGTAAGGACAGTGAAATATTTCATTTATTGTGTTTATTTAAAATTTTTGTATTTGTATCCCTATCATTCAATAACAAAATGATCGATCCATCAAATTTATCAAATTCATCGTATAAATGATATTTCACAGATTCCCAGTAAGTGAGCCATTCCCCGTGAGTACAACCATTATTCACATTCATAGGGTTTCGTTCATTCTCTAACAAATGGTGGGAACTTGCAATTTTGAGCAGTACTATGGATGTTCCATAACAGTAGTTTTGTATGCTTACCTGATATTTTTTTCAGTTTAAGTTACAATGAATCCATACTGGAGACGTCAAAAAGGAAAACATTTACACTTGCAGAAAAGAGACTATTTTAATTCTAAGGGATCATTGAAATATTTTATTTCCCAAAATTATATCAAATAGATAAGAAAAATGAAATGGTGTCGTGCATCATGGAATTATCGAATATATATTCCGTTTTTTCATTGAAATTACGAGAATAACCCAGACCACAGCTGTTAAGTGCAAAAATAATTCAGCGAAATCTCAAAACTAAACCAGATACGGAAAAAATTCATTTCGCCGCAAGGAATTAAAAATCTCTTCATCTTAAAGTTAGAGGATATGCACTCAAATAATATCAGGTACTCATAAGCAAGTATAAATTCCTCTTCAAGGCATTATTTTTGCGTTTGAATTTGGAACTAAGTTCAATTTTTTTGCATAAAAATAAATGTTCTGCATAAAACAAGGGTTATGTTTTAAGGTCGGTCCTTTTAGTAATGAATAAATATATTTGTCAGAAAAAGTTTTTATTTAATGTTTTAGCTTCCTATAAATTTATTTCACTTTTTATACATAAATGACGTTTATGCAGGAAAGAGATTTATTTAAATCTTTAAGGGATCATTGAAATCAATTTTTTCCTACATTATTTCAAATAGATGCCAAAAATGAAATGATACCGTTATTCGTGGTGACAGCACGGATATCGGATTCGTAATGATAGCACTTTTCGTGGTGCTATACCATCGATATCTTGTCGATAGCGGTCTAAAAATGCTCGTCGACTCAAAATTATTTGCTCTTTTTGTTGATCGGTAAGCATTTTTGGTGCCCACCTTGCACAGAGCTCTTGATATCCGACCTTTTCCGTAACAATCGTGTAACTAATGGTGGTCCAATGAGAGGAAATTTATCAGCCGAAGTAGTAACCGTCAGTCGTTGATCAGAACGCAGTATTGGTCCACTTGATGGGCAACTTAATCAGTTTGGATGGGCCTACCTTCCGCTTTTCATTGTTCATACTTTTGTGGCCAGTTTTGAAGCTTGAACACAGTTGTCTAACTTTACCCTCACTCAGTATTGTAGGTTCACAAACTAGACACATCTCCCGATGAATTTCACTAGCTGATGAACATTTTGCACACGAAAATCGAATCACAGCACTCAACTGGAGGAGGTCACAATATTGTTGTGGACATTGTTATCTGTCACGAACATTGTTTTCTGCATTAACCGCCAATCAAACCAATCAAAGCTATGGCTTTAGGGGTTTTTGAAATAATCAATATATGGCACTGCATGGGTACAACTTTTTTATGAACCGCCAAAAGTTATATATAAGAAAATGACACTTTTCGAATGTCTCGCATTAATTAATTGAAAGTACTATGCGCTTAAAATTATTGCTAACTAGTTCAAATTTGTTATGCATAAGAAAAATAATGAGATTTTGTGACCTAATATTTTTCTTTTTCTTAGGCCGATGCATGGCTGTCTCTTTGTTGCTGTTATCGAACGGTAGAAATGTGGATGTCTATGATCAAATGGATTACTCGTATATTTCGATTTGAAATGAGATAATTTATTTTCTTGACCATGTATTATACAGGGCTGAAACAAATACACCTCGATCATGAATGCCTCGACCATGGAGAAATATACATAAGATCATATAAACAAAAATTATCTAATAAAAAATTAGTTTGGGAATCGTTTGGGAGAAACGAAAATATTGAAAAATGAAATATATCTTTTTGGATACAATATTAAATCCGTGTTTAATATATGTGATTAGGGCATAAGAGTTCAACGATTTTTTATGAATACATTTTTTGGGCAAATATTTTTTTATTTCTTAGATTATTCCGAAGGAGGATTTAGGTTTTGCAACAGGAAAAAAGTCAAAATATTCATACCTTGTGGTACAGTATACTGTTATAAAGAGTTCCTATGTTTTTTTGTAATTTTGTATGTTCATTTCATTTGGAATAACATTCTGTTTTCATAAATATAATTGTGGTGCTACACTGTCAGTCATCGCGAATGTGAATGTGTTCTAGATAAGTTAGTAGCTTCTAGTTTTAGAATCCGCCAGATTCGTGAAAAATTGTTATATTAAGAAAAAGAGTATGCTAGGCCTTGGGGGAATTATGCTGGGAGCCACTTGTAACGTGAGGAAGTCCAACTGAGACTTTTAGAAAAGTTCAGAATACACAAGTTTAATAGTGGCACTACAGGAATTATAATGGCCCCACAGTACTTAGGTATGAGATCAGACCACAAAGATAAGATAAGGGAGATTTCTGTACAAATAGATAAAAATACTAATTCTTTCCCCGGACAATCAGGAATCATAATAGTAAGAAACCAAAGTCACTATATATATATATATATATATACATATATATATATATATATATACTTATATAACTTTTGGACGGCACAATAGAACACAGAATAAAACAGATAACACGTAAAAGTACAGTCACACTGTAGATGATTTGAGCTTTCGGCCTACTCCGAGGCCTTCTTCAGATCAGACCTCTTCAGGTCTTCAGGTCAGGTCTTCAGGTCTTCAGACTTCTTCAGGTCTGACCTGAAGAAGGCCTCGGAGTAGGCCGAAAGCTCAAATCATCTACAGTGTGAGTGTCCTTTTACGTGTTATCTGTTTTATTCTGTGTTCTATTGTGCCGTCCAAAAGTTATATTGCTCTCGTAAGTACTTCCGCATCATCTATATATATATATAGACAGTAAATACATTTAATTTACAAGTCAGGACAAGATTAAGCATTGCAAAGATATCAGATATATTCCTAGGTGCATGTGCATGTTCGTTGATAGTATACGTATCTGCATATGTGTGATTTTTTAAGGTTTTTAATGAACATATACCATTTTGTGTGCATAGGTAAGCATGAATTTGTAAATTTTATATGCTGTTTTATTCTTAATTACGGGTGGTGACCTAATGACCCCCGCCACACGCCCTTGAGAGGTACTATGTAGATATAGTCGAAATTCATTGGAGTAGAAACCAGATACTATGAAACTGTATAAATAATACAAGAGTTAAATGGTAATATTGTGACCTTGTTCCGGAAATCCACTAGTTTCTACGTGATTAAGGACGGCCGTAAAACTACCACTTCGCTCTAAACTGCTCTCAATAAAAACTAATTCCCGTGAAACGAAGGAGGTTTAATTGTGCAGCTATTTATGCAATTAATCGTTGAATCATGCCACTTCGCCGTCGCGGGTTGTCTAGCCAAGAGCACTTCACTTGGGCTGTTCCGATTAGCGAGGGAGTGAAATGGAGCAAGCGGAGCAAAACCATTTCGACCCGGTGCTTCAGGATGGAGTCGCCTTTCGTGCAAGCTAGGCCGAAAATACACGGAGGGGGGCATCTTCCTTTTGCATCGCTTCGACCCTGAAAGTTTGGGATTATTCCGGAGGTGAGGGGTGGAGAGAGAGGCCCATTACGCGGGCCATCCGAAGTCAGCAGCGAGTTCAAACTCTGGTTGGTAAATCTAAACTCGGCTTAATTTCATGCGGCTTATCGACCCGCGATTCCTCCCACGTGTGGTTGGGGTCAATTGAATTCCCTCGACCCGATTGCAATGCGCGGATGGGAGTCTTTGTGTGGGCCAGTTGGTGTGGAAGCGAGCGCTTGGACGATTGCGAAAAGCGATTGCGCGCCACCTGGGTGACGAGATGACAAACTTCGTCGATGCAGTCCATTTGTGGTGCCTCAGCGAAGCCTGTGTGAGTATTTTAGATGGAACTGTCGTCGACTCGGGGCCGGGTGTGATTTAAGATTTACTGTGCCCGGATACAGTCCATTTCTACTTTTATACAAATGAAAAATATGTGCAAGAACCTCGTCACAGCTGTTTCTAATGGATATATTTTTCGAACAAGCTTCATTTTGTTGTTGCGGAGTCATGTTATGTCACTCTGACTGAGAATCGGAAGGCATTTTTTTCTCTTTTAATTTCAGGAAAGCATTTTCCAGGCCAAACTACAACGATCAAAACTTTCCTATCCATTGCAATGTAACAGTTTCAGAGTGTAAAAACAATCATTCGCCTTTGCCGGGTTACGAACTCGGATTCATAGACTTCCGATCGAGTGCTTTTTAATCAGTTTCGCTACCTAAACGTCCTTTTACACTCCGAAAAAGAGATCCAGGTTCGAATCCCAGTTAAGGCGTTTGATTTTTTTGCACTCTGAAATTGTTTCAATTTAATGCATATTTGGCGGATGATTCCGATGAATGTACTAACGCGGTATCTCGCGCAGTTTCTTGGAATTTCGTATTCATATTATTGTGTAGCCTTAAATGCCGGAGGTTGGAGGTAAGAAGGGTAATGTTTGCTCCGAGAAGAAATAACAACTTCTCGAAGTTACAAAGAATGGTTTGCCAGAAACCATAGATTCCTGTGATTTACAAAAATTCATCCGTTGATGAAAACAAGGGAACAAGGAGTGGTTGCAAATGTTTCACGACCGAAATACCTTTAACGTCGTAATGCAGCGGTTGCCTAAAATTTTCGGCCGGTGGCTGTCTTCCCTCGTGGCTGTTGGTCTGCGGTGGCCTCCCATTACGTCCCTTTGGGCGGTGGGAGAGTGGCGCGGGGAGAGGAAGTTGAGTAGCGGATCCGTCGTTACATTATGAGGGGATACCGCGGCCTCTCTGGCTGGTTTTGGCGGCGCCCCAGGGCTTCAAGGTGCACGCTTCGCAAACCAAAGCCGCAATACGTTTAAACGTACGAAAGTTACCTAAGGAAATGATTTAATGACGTAGTTGTCCTTAATTAAAATGGAAAAGAAAAATTTGAGGTATTATTTTTATTAATAATGGTAGTCCATTGGTCAAGGTAAGTCTATCGGTCAAGACCAATACCTTGCCAGGCAATATGTCCTACATTCACCCTTTCTGCTTTCCTTTCCTTGAATTCTCCGTACACTTCGCTCTTTACTTAACACTTCCATTATTTTCCCTTCTACCCTTTTAATTGTTTTACATTCTTCCTCACACCTGCATTTTTAAATATAATTCTTTCGACGTCTTCCCATGTCGTTTTCACCATTCAAGCCGAGAACAAATCGTTAAATCTACACGTCCTTTTGTTTCCAAGAGTGCATGTTCTATAATATGGACGTTTATTCACTAAAACGTTAAAAGGTCTCAGGGAACCTCATCATATTAGCATCCCGGTCCATTCTGTGGTTTCCAAACGCGTGCAGAAGTCAGGAAAAGCAATCAGGTTGTTCGTATAAAAGTTTTTTAGCAGTAAATTAGTAATCAGTCCACCCAATAAGGTATTGTTCTGTTTATTTATTATTATTATTATCAGCAGTATACTTACGGTTGGGAAGCGTTCGAGGAACCCTTGCACTATACGCTGCTGTACTACAAATTTTTGGTTAATATGAAGCTCCCATCACCTACTAAACCGACCTTCGGGTTGATTACTTTGTTTATGGTTTTTTTATGAATCAAAATATCCTAAAAACCCTTTCTAAGTATGAAAATACTCAAGGTTCTAATACATGTATTTTATGTGGTACTCGTAATATTTTTGTGAATTTGATCTGACTAGGATTGTCTAATGAAGGGAAGTGTCGAGTCGGCATCCCAGCTCACAGATAAGCTTACGACGGTGCAGGTAATAGCTTTGTGCTCCCTCCTCCCATCTCTGAGGAGGGAGGAGGGCTCAGAAGTTATTCATCCACTCTTCATTTGTAGATCTATTTCCTCCAGCCTTAGCAAAACTTAGACTCATCATCTATGGTTGCCTACCTTTTCATTTTCATATACAGGGTGTTTCAAAACTTGCTAATACGAGCACCTCCGCAAGATACCTTGCCAAAATGTGCGTAAAATGCCTCAGACGAAATTGCGTTGCGCCCTAACATCTTCAGGGAAACCATTCCAAAATAAGATAATCGTAGCAATGCTTTGAATGCATACTAGTGCACCGTCATTTACCACAAATGTATAAAATATCTTACCACCAAAAAGATAAGCCCCCAATAAACTTGAAAAGCTGTAAATCTTAAGTTCATCCAAAAAAAATGAGGGATAATGGGAGTGAAAACCGAAGTTACAAAATCCATTTAGTAGATACACATTCCTCGGATGTGTACCAAAATGCAAGAATTTCATACAGTGTAAAAATCGTTCGCCTTGCTCGAGATACTTTAAGGTGACGGATTTTTTTCATTGCGAAATCCTTGAATTACGATAACTTGGGTGAATATTTTTAGCGAACAACTTTCGGTCTGCACCGAACCAGAATGAGGACGGGATAGAAGATTTTTTCGCATATTAATTAAGATTTATTAGCTGTGCAGTGGAGCATCCGTTACCGACGCGCTGGAGCAGGGAAATAAATTAATTTATTGGCCTTTCCCGTACTTACCATGCAGACAGAAGCGGAGCGCTTGCACGTGACGCAAAATAGCTTCATACTCAATACTCCGAATCCTCAACCCAAAGAGCTTCACGTCAATGTTTGTCGTATTTTTCCGGATCCCTTCGGTGGTTTGGCAAATGAGAATCCCCAAAAGGATGGCGGTGAGAGGATATTGCGGCTCCTATCCACAAATGAGCTTTCAAACTCGCGGCTTCGGCGGATGAGCCGACGCGTAAGGGCAAAAGCCATCCCTCGCTTTGCTTCGATTATCTACCTGGTTCCCATCTCTCCCAATTACACCCTCCACGCTTCCATCCACCCCTCTCCCCGCCTTCACCCTCTCTACTCCACCCTCCCTCCGTTCGATGAGAGGTGAGTGGCCGTTTCGCGGTTCCAACCACATCTTCTCTTCAATACCGGAAATGTCTCCCGCCGGGTCAAAATTTATGGCGCAATTACAGTAAACGTTCCTCACTCTGAAAATCCAAGCACTGCCTGCGGAATAAGTTATGATAATTGAAGACATTCTCTCTCCTTCTTGTTTTAAATCGGACCGAGAAAATCCTTGCCACATCTAAAGGGACCTGATGGAGAATGCATTTATGAGATATACTGAGTAAAGGGAGCCATTTTTATGTTTTTACTTCAAGTACGAAGTTGGCAGAGACAAAAATTGTTGTAATTAACAATAAAAATACGCAATATCATAAGTCTACCGGAAATTTGGTTGGTGATCACACCCCTCGGTCATCGTCCGGTAATATTAAATTATTGAAACGGCATCTAGAACTGTATATCATTGTATGATGTATAATATATATGTATATACGAATCGTCTATTTACTTTTTAATTGAACTACTTATAGTAAATTACACAATACAGCTTATTTTAATGTATATCATATATTCAACCGGCATCATTTTAATCCATGGTTGATCATTTACTGGTTTCCAGTACTCTTTTTTTATTTCGTACTTAGTCATAGTGTATCGTAAATGTTGAAATCCACAGTACCGTGGCAACGATTACCATATCCATCTCATGGTTTCTGGTGAGAAGCTAAAACATTACATGATCCCTTTGACCTCAATTACTATTTAAGTCATATATCTACTGGCCTTTCCTATACTCTTTCGCAGTAATTGGAATTTTAACGCACAAATGAAATTTTCCTTTGCGGGAGGAAAACCTTTTGTAACCTAAACGCATAAAGTCGATCAGCTCATTGGACCATTTGCTTGAATTAATTTGAGGGAGGGAATGACTTTTGTGTTAGCAATAAGAAAAATGAAATTATCACGTGCCATACAATTAAAGTGTGTTCTAGGTGAACAAAAATGGCAGTTTATTTTATACTGTTGTGGCGGCGCGATATCAAATGTGGAAAATAAAGGATCGACGATTAAATCAAACGATCCACTATGTTAATGGAACGACTAAGTCGTGTGAAGCTATTTCTCGCGTAGGCAAGCCATTCGCTATGCAGTAACTTTTGTAGATTTTAAGGACAGGTGTAACGAGCGAAGCCGTGCTTTCTTGGCATCCGTTCGTGTCATGAAATATAGCTTTCATTTTCAACCCTTCGGGGCTCCAGGCTGCGATCTCTTGAAGGTGCGATCCTCGCACACGTTCCATTTCTTCGTCCTAATGCCCTCTCAGATTCCTATGAGGTGCGGGGAAAGGAGTTGAGAGCGAGCGGGCGAATGAGGGCACGGAGAAATGAAAACATTTCTTCCTCGCTTTCCATTCCACCTTGTCTTTCCCCATATCTCTCTTCCTCACACCCCCCCCCCCGTATCTTCCTCCTTCTCCCGGCTCCCTTTGCCCCCGGAGCCGAATCTCATCGCATAAATTGTCTCCTCACTCGCCCTCTCGGAGTAGCAGTGATGAATCTCCGCAGACCGCGTCATTCCAAATCCTCCCGTGGACGAGAGAAGAATTACGACCCCCCACACGCGTGCATTATCTAATGGCCTTTCTCTTCAGGGACGTTAAGAAAGGGTTTGGCGAGGCGAAGGAGGAGTTTAGCGCGCCTCGGAATAAAATAGAAATTTAGATAGCACCAAAGGAAATGAATAACATCGTTGGAAAGGTTTGGAAGAAGTGTTGGCCGTTTTTTCTGTCGGCCGAATAGAAAGAAAATGCTTATCCACAACGGCTGCATTCTAAGTACATAAGAAGATGCATTTCAAGGAAATGCCAAAGTGCATTAGCAGCACTACAGAATAAATTATTCATGCACGCACAATTTATAATTCGTATTTGTCTTATTGAATGGCTGCCGCCTTTAAAGAGATCCGGAAAAACCTGGAAAAGACAGGTATTTTTAGTTTGGTACGACCAAATGTCAGTAAATATTGAATAAATGCGGGAAAAACTAGTCAAAGTTTTTTTTCATTATGCCCTTCAACCGGATAGGGTTTTAATATTAAAATTGTTTCCAATAAGAGGGTGGTAATTTTTCAGGAATTCGGAATTGAAATTTTTTTCTATATCCCTTGTTAATTAATCGTCATCATAATTATTTTAAATTATTGATAAAATTATTCTTATGATTTTCATATAATAAGGAGGAGTATATGGTACGTATAAATGTATGTGTAACAATTAAGATAGAAATACTTGGAAGTAGTAAATTTATGGTGCTTTGTATTCAAACGATGAGAAAATGTATGAAAAGGGATTATCTACATTATTTCAAAAGTCAGTACTTCGAAAAGGATAAAACGGGAGCGTAAAACAACCATTGGTTATTCAAGAAGTTCTCTCGGGTTTCCCACTAGGTCAGGTTGCAGTACACCCGGTGGGAAACCCAAGAGAGCTTCTTGAATACCATGCGCCGGGAAAACCCGAGATCCTTCAACCATTAGTTATGATAGATGTGTCGAAATAAAAATGAACCAAATATCTAGTTGAATAAAATTTTACGATAATAGGCTAATGTAAAATTTAACCTGTTTAAAATTAAATATCGGGGAGTTTTAAAGATTGTACTCGTATTCAGAGTTGTACTCCACGATATTCAACGGTGACTCAAGAAGAAGATGCTCTGTAAAGTAAGATGCTCAGAAAAACATTATTAAATCTATTAATTACTTTACTAAAATCCTAATTCTAAAATATTTCCATTACGTTTCAAACGCGTTCAGGGAATATTATTTCCCTTCCCAAAAACTTCATTCCTTGGGTTTTTTGTATTTTTGTGTGATAAAATTTGAATCCCTCCCCATACACCCGCACTATCACTAGCATTCCTCACGAACCTCACTCTTTTCTTAGGCTTTTCATATTTCATTGTTTTCTTTCTCCACTGGTATTTGCTTTGTGAATGTGTAAGTGGATATTAATTTATACATGTACGTATGTACGTTGGGAAAAATTAATGCGTGTATTGCAGAAAATAGGAATGGATTGGAGGGACAGGAGACTGATCCGCAACCTGTACATGTCTCAGACTGCTCAGGTGCGAGTGGGGAACGGAGAGTCCGGATGGGTAGTGTTAGGAAGAGGTGTAAGGCAGGGTTGCCCATTGTCACCGGTACTGTTCAACGTATATGTAGAGGAAATGATTAAAGAGGCATGGGAAGAACTGGAGGTAGGAATGAAAGTCGGAGGGGAACTCGTAAAATCGGTTAGGTTTGCTGATGACCAAGCATTAGTTGCTCAGTCAGCCAAGGGGTTGCAAGCATTGTTGAGTGAATTGGAGGTTCAGTGCGATAAATATGGGATGAGAATAAATATTAATAAAACAAAGGTTATGCGATTTTCCAGAAAGAAAAAGGCTAAGCTAAATATTAAAATAGGCGGGGAAAAAATAGAGCAGGTAGAACAGTTTACATATCTCGGAAGTGTTTTGGACCAACACGGTCAAAGTGGTAGGGACGTAAGGAGAAGAATTGCGCTAGGCAAGGAGGCTTTCTCAAGGAGGAGGGAGTTGATGACGGGGACGTTGAGTGGGGATGTTAAGACAAGACTCGTAAAAACTCTGATATGGAGCGTAGCTATGTACGGCGCGGAAACGTGGTCGCTGAAGCAGGAGGATAGACGTAGATTGGAGGCTTTTGAAATGTGGGTGTGGAGAAGAATGGAAAAGGTGAAATGGACCGAAAGGAAAACAAATGAGGAAGTACTAGAAATGGTGGGGGAGGAGAGGGGTTTGTTGAGAGAAATCCTATGGAGGCAGGAAAAATGGATGAAGGGCGTATTGAGCGGTAGTGGAATGTTGAAGAGGGTAATAGAGGGAAGAATGTTGGGCAAGCGAGGTAAGGGTAGGAACAGGATAGGGATGTTGGACGAGATGAAGGGAGGAAAGAAGTACACCGAGATGAAGAGGGACCTGATATAGATTAGTTTGCTAGGTGGGGAGTCACAAAATGTTTGTTTGATAGTTGGGTCCATCCAAAAACCTACCTTAACCGGTAGATTACCTAAAAAAAACGTATGTACGGAAATATATATTTGCGCATATCTGTGTGTAATGTTATGTCTGTCTGTCTATACAAGTATCTTGTATGTATTTAAGTGTATGCATATGTATAGCTATTGTGCATGGATGTACTTATAAATTTTATCGCCATTATAACAGAGGATGTGTTACAAAAGTAATGCATTGAACTTTCCTGCACAGCTGCTATTAATTGGAGTGCTATCAAACTACTTGATGTTGATGGGGGGGAGGCTAAGCTTTGCCGCGAAACCGGTCTCAGTGCTCTCCAAGCTGTGGAAGTGGCAGGACGTCAGTTATTGTAAACCTATTGTCAACACTGGTGATGAAACCTGGGCTTTTGAATACGACGAAGTAACAAATTGCCAAAGCTCTGAAAGGCATACTGACCAGTCCCCCAAGCCCAAAAAGGCAAGAATAAACAAATCAAAAGTGAAAACAATGCTCATTGTCTTTTTCAACAGTAAAGGAGTGGTCCATAAGGAGTTTTTTCCTCAAGGACAGACAGTTAACGTAGCCTACTACGTGGATGTGCTGGAAAGACACGGAAAAAGGGTCATCAGGACGAGAAAAGACATCTCCGTAAACTGGCAAATCCATCACTTTCACGGATTTTATCTCAACATATTCATGTAAATTGGAAGGGACAGCAGCAATATACATGGTATGCATAAAATGTGTCTGCACCACGCAGGCTAGGTGGAGGGGTGTCTGACCTTCAACATGCGCCAATCGTCTACAAGCCTTGGTTCAGGCTAGATTGTGTTTTCAGTGGTCCCCTGTCGAGTGAATCGGAGCAAGCGCAAAATACAGCGAATGAATGAACAGCGGTAAGCTGTCCAATCTTGTGTTGGACTGGAGAAATTGGGGAGACGTTGGGCATGATTTTCCGAGTGTTCAAGGATAAAATGATGTCACAAACTGCAGTTATTAACTGTTGAAAGCTCTTCAAAGATGACTGAGAGGTTGTGGAGGGTGATCGCCGCACTGGAAGGCCGTCTTCGTCAAGAACCGACGACAACGTGCAACGTGTGGGTGGAGTGCTAAATTCAGACCGTCGGTGAAGTGTCCGCATGATTGCAGATCATATTAGAATTGGTGAGATGATAGTGCTAACCATCTCTGAAAATTTGGCCTGTGCAAAAGACCTGCGCTAATCTTGTCCCGAAGGTCTTGGCGAAGGACCAATAGCAGAGTCAGTTGTCTGTTTGCAAAGACCTGCAATGGCATCGCGACGATTCCCCAACCCTCTTACTGTCCACCCGACTTGGCACCAGCAGACTCTTTTCTATTCCCAAAAGTGAAATCCTCCCTCAAATGTCACCACCATGAGACACTAACTGCCGTCAAAGAAGCTTGCGTGCGTACGCTTAAGGGCCTCCCAGAATCCGCCTACCAGGGAGCCTTCGAGTCGTGGAAAAGCCGCTGGGAAAAGTGTGTTAACGCTCAAGGGATGTACTTTGAAGAATCTTTAGGAATTATAGAAATATCCTAAATAAATCTCTTTTTCCTAAGCTTTTCCCGAGAAAATTTATGCTAAACTTTTAGTTTAAAACTAAACTCTTCTAAACTCTTAGACGACATAGAAGAAGACGGATGTAGTAATAGGTAAATGGAATGTTAGAACGATGTTAATACAAGGAAGTAAGGGAATACAAAGCGAGAGATTAGGAGTATGGCATATGTAGAATAGAGAGCGAGAAAAGTTGATATTTTAAGTCTTTGAGGGGTGATATGGAAGGCAGTTATTACTGAAGTGGTTTTTATGGAGTAGTACACAGTGGAAGGGAACGGATTCAGGTAGGGGTGGCAATAATATTTAATAAAATGGTGGGAATAAACTTAGCAAATATAGATCATAAGAATGGGAGAATACTATTATTACTTGAAATTAAACCAAGCTTGGACATTTTTTAGGTCTATTTGCCATAAAAGTTTTGCTATACACATAATTGTGCGTAGTTTTAATTTGTTAAAACTGCTCCATTTGGATAATTTCGTGGTTTTCAAGCTGCATCTGAAGTAATTTTAGCCCCTTATTATATTTGTGTGATGTTTTATAATGTAAGCTTCATCAATTAAACCACCCATGTTTCACGAGGCACATAAGTAATAATGAATAGCTTTTTTGGTGTAATACATACCATGTTTTAAATTATTCGTGGACAAACAAGACTGGGTACCGACAAATAAGTAAATATTTGCAAGAAATATAGTTGTAATAATTATCATAAATTTCGGGTCTGTTCATTCTTCGCGGCCATTTTATTTCCATACTTATGCTATTTTTTCATAGACACCAAATTCCCATCCCATGGGATATTTGCGATATAATTCGATATTCGCGTTATACAGAGTCAATAGTATCTTACAAAATGAGTATTGGTGATCGTAATAAAACCTGTTCCATTTAATTGGTTCTTGGAATTTTCCTTGGCTTTACTCCCCCCAGGCAGGATTAAAACTCCTTTAAAGGTGATATTTTGACTCAAAACAGCTTTTGTTGTCCTTTCGTTCTTTCACGAAATGGGTGTGGCGAATCCCTTAAAAGGATTCCCCGATGGTCATCCGTGAGAGATTTACTGTTCCTGTAATCTTCTCCCCCACCTCCACTTCCCTTCCTTCCCCACTACTGGAGTGGAAGCGATCCCCTTAGCAACACTTTGTAGAATCCCTGGCTTCCCGCCCTCAAACACTCTCCCAATTAAAACCCTTGCAAATGTAAATCCCTTTGGCGTCTATTCATTACCTCGGGCAAGGAAGTTCGGCGAATTCCGACTAATTGCATGGCGGGTATAAATGTCAATTTGGTTCGTCAGGTAGTATTTATAGCGGGAAAGTAGGACAATAAATTTCGCGACCGAAAAAAAAGGGTGGGAGCAAAGTTTTGTTTATTTTTTTCTTCGTTTTTGACTGGGGTGAAAACACTCGTCGACTCGTTCGAACGAAAATGAAAAATCTGGATATCAATGATAGGGAACTGTTTCCTGTATCTTGGTGTACGAAAAAGTTTTAATTGGCCCGTAATAACATTCTTAGGGATTCATAAATGAATGGACATCTGTCTAAATACTCTTGTCGCTTATAAAACTCTCGTGCCGTGTCTTGTATTTCATGAACTCTTTCATCAGTTGAATGACTGTGCTCCCGGAAAAGGAAAAGTATCTCCAACTCATGATTCAAGGATGAAGCATCCGTGAAACGACAAAGATGTAGTAATTAGCACTCTTTTTCTTTTAAATTAAGGTGTTCTGGTCAGTATACATTTTATGTAAATATAAAATGGACATACCTACGGTCGTAAAGCAATGAAAACCAGATTCAGTATACATTGTCGCAAATGATTCCTATAAGGCTGTGAGTCCACCGTCCATTGAATGTTTTTTAACAATTATTTTCACATACGTAATAAATAAATGTATGCATTAATTTATTTTGCATTAGTCCAAAAACTGCACTTCGACCTTTACACCGGACTTCGAACATTGATATAACAATTTGACAATTACAAACACCCAAGCCCTAGCTGGAGGAAAAACCACCTAGGCGGTAATCGAACCCGCGACTTCTGGGCTGGCAGATGACTTTACACCGCCAACACCGGGTTGCATTTCATCTGGAATATAGTAAGAGATTACATAATTTATGAAATATTACATTCAGTGTTACCTGCGACGACCTGTCTCCTGTACCGGCTTTCCGTGAGGAAGCGCATAGATTTTGGAACATTATAGCTTAGGAGATCTATGTATTTACTATCAAATCTCTACTTCCAAGGCTCTTTTTAGGCTTGATTGACACGCAGTATATTTTTTCTACATTTATATTACGAAGTTGCAACGATTTTATGAAGAGTATCAGAGGTCGCCACGGAGAATGTGATAATAAAAAAAGAGCAACGTAATATGGAATACCATTGTTAAAATGTTAAAAAAAACTTAATGACATGCCGCTTTGAGGCTGTCAAGGTGTCTGATAGGTTGGTCATAGTTAATGATAGTGTTTCAAGAGATAGAAGTCGTGGATGGATGGGCGAATAAACCAAAATCTCTGGCGGTTCGAATTGTGTTGGACGCAATTGCTTCGGTTTTGCGAAGGAAACGATAGGCACGTGAGTAAAACTGTATTTCGCCTGGACATATAACATACATAACAAGAATCATGGAAAGCGAGGCAAGAGAAGGCGCAGATGAAATTAGTCAAAGAGTTTATGAAATCAGATTTTTTGGGTAGTTTAAGGCTTCATTGCACAATAAAAATCAACGTGAAAATTAGTGGAAGAAGGACACTAATATGCAATTTTATGTCCACATTATCTCACTTACAGGATATCATCATTAGTTTCCTCATATGAATTATGGAGTGACTTAGTTGAAGAACAAATTCCTACTTTCACGTAGGCGTTTGAAGCCAAAAATAATAAATTTAACTTCTTCGTTTTGTGTACGAGAACCTAACACGCTCGTAAGTTGCGTAACACGCAGACTTGCTGCCCAACTAACATAAAGAGAGTGAATACATTAATCTATTTTAAGTTTTTATAATGTTTCAGTATTTGAAAATATATATTCTGATACTTTGAACCTTGCAACAATACTGAATGACTCCGTTATAAGTTACCGGTGCGGCATCTCCCGTAGTTTCCTTGAATTAATTTGAATGCTGATATTTTTGCATGTAGCATGCTCGTACATATAGTATGCCTTATTCACTGTGCCTACAATTTCACTGCTCAATACTATGTAACACTTTTTCCCTAGAGAATATCCAGTCTTTCAACAACAATTAATGAATTTTGCAATGTCCAAAGAATGCCAGATAAATCGGGGTTCTGCTGTGGCAGTTACTTTGATTTGAGAGTGCATGCACGTCAGTATATTTTCTAAGCGTTTTCACGGTGCCTAGCTTTTTACTTTTCATTATTTTAATGAAGATGCTATTAAGAATATATTTTTATAGAAAACCCCAAGGAGTGTGGCGGGGGATGTTAGGTCACCACCTGTAAAAGAGAATAAATATAGAGAAGGATATTGCATTATTAATCTTCGATATAGTCTTAAATTAAAGAGTAAGTACGTAGGACAAATAAAGTGTAGGCCTAATGTACTTCATTAAAGATCAGCCTTGAAGCATGATGGATTAGGTCCGAAAATATCCCCATTCGGTGGACTCTCTACGATTGATCCTTTTCGTCATATCGGTATCATTATTATTTAGATTTAACTTTTATTTTATTGTAATTTAAATATGAATGTAATGAATAAAATGCCTACGTTAAAATGAAGAAGAGAACACTATGACAACAGAAATATGTGTTCACGCTTTCAAATGTCAAGTTCAAACGTCGAGGATTATCGGGTATTATTTTAACGTGTCATTTATGAAATGCAAGGTTAACCTTCAGTTAAAAAATATTGAAGTTACATGGTTTAATCTCCAGAATGGAGCATTAGTTCCTTAATTGTTCAAATAAATATAGGATTACTCAAATACACGTATTTTGAATATGTTCAAAATGAAACTTATTTGTTTACACACCAAATGAAATGGAGATGGACAGGAGATAGAAAAGAGAAATACAACGGAACGGTCAATTTAAACGATTACCACGTAGGATTATTATTATTATTATTAGGTAATCTACCGGTTAGGGTAGGTTTTTGGATGGACACAACTATCAAATAAATATTTGTAACTCCAAACAAAACCCAATCCAGCGACCTAAACTACATCAGGTCCCTCTTCATCTCTGTGTACTTCTTTCCTCCCTTCATCCCATCCAACATTCCTATCATGTTCCTACCCTTTCCTCGCTTGCCCAACATTCTCCCCTCTATTACCTTCTTCAACATTCCACTACCGCTCAATACGCCTTTCATCCATTTTTCCTGCCTCCATAGGATTTCTCTCAACAAACCCCTCTCCTCACCCACCATCTCCAGTACTTCCTCATTTGTTTTCCTTTCGGTCCATTTCACCTTCTCCATTCTGCTCCACACCCACATTTCAAAAGCCTCCAATCTACGTCTATCCTCCTGTTTCAGTGACCACGTTTCCGCACCATACATAGCTACGCTCCATATCAGAGTTTTTACGAGTCTTGTCTTAACATCTCTACTCAACGTCCCCGTCATCAACTCCCTCCTCCTTGAGAAAGCCTCCTTGCCTAGCGCAATTCTTCTCCTTTCGTACCTACCACTTTGACCGTATTGGTCGAAAACACTTCCGAGATATGTAAACTGTTCTACCTGCTCTATTTTTTCCCCGCCTATTTTAATATTTAGCTTAGCCTTTTTCTTTCTGGAAAATTGCATAACCTTTGTTTTATTAATATTGATTCTCATCCCGTATTTATCGCACTGAACCTCCAATTCACTCAGCAATGCTTGCAACCCCTTGGCTGACTGAGCAACTAATGCTTGGTCATCAGCAAACCTAACAGATTTTACGAATTCTCCTCCGACTTTTATTCCTACCTCCAGTTCTTCCCATGCCTCTTTAATCATTTTCTCTACATATACGTTGAACAGTACCGGTGACAATGGGCAACTCTGCCTTACACCTCTTCCTAACACTGCCCATCCGGACTCTCCGTTCCCCCCTCGCACCTGAGCAGTCGGAGACATGTACAGGTTGCGGATCAGTCTCCTGTCCCTCCAATCCATTCCTATTTTCTGCAATACACGCAGATTAGCACACGCTAGATTAGCTAATACACGTAGGATTAGCACACATTAAAACCAACGGTGACGGAAATTTATTCTGAATATATTTGTAATTGATTACTAACATTATATGATGTCAGGTTATATAACTAATAAAATTATCCTTTAAAATATATACTAATTATTAATATTATGAGCGATCCCTAACAACTATTATTTTTCGACCACGTACTAAATGGACTTTTTCTTTTTAGCACTTTAGAGAGCTGCAATTTCCCCCTTCTTTTCCTCATACGATCTGCCACCCAAGAACACAGTCTCTTCTTTTCCCTTCTCGCTTTTATGTAAAATCCTTTGTTCTGATTTCCACAGTTTTTAGCGCTCTCTTATCCTTCTTAATATTTGCTCCAGCCACTTTTTTTGCCTTCGCATTTCACGAATAAAGTTCATGTCTTCTTCCACTACATTTAAAACTAAATCGTTAAAATGTATCTTCACTTGTTTTATTTTCGTAAAATATTATTAATAAGATTACTGGATATTAATTTGCGATGTTTGTAATAAATCGATTAATGGCACATTGATTTTTAATAGGGGTGGCTTGGATGAGAATGCTGAGAAAGCTTGATGAAATTTAAAATATTGGTATGTGTTGTTGAGCCTTTGTGTACATGAGCAGAAAGGCGTGACGTGCTCATACAAAATGGCTTTTCCCTTTCATAAAAAAAATCTGAGAGGTCATTTGTGGAAAATCCTGCCCTGGAAAGACCATTTTTTATGATTGCATAATTGCTAATGACGTTATTTTATTTGAAATAACTACAATTCTTGCAAATGACTTTCCTGGCTTGAGTAATTCTTGTACCATACTCTTTCATTGAATTAAATTAGTCGTTCACAGATTTTAAAATTTAGCCCTCGATTTTATTTTAACATCACTGGAATATGAATAACAATTTAAAATATTTCATATGATTTTTAATCGAATTTAGTACTACAATGAATCGAGTAAATGATCATGACTTACATTTTGTTATTTGTATACGTGTCGAACTACGGTAGTAAAATCAGCAGGAATCTTTTATTGCAGAATGCCATACTTCGGTAATTAGAAAATATTTATGGCGCTCTCAATTAAGGTACGTTCAAAGAATAATAAATAAAATACGTTTATCTTAAAAATAATTCAAATTCTCCACAAATTAAGAATTTTTCTTTTTGAATGATATAAACTTTTTGAAATGCGGTAAATAAGGTACTTATAAACTTTCTTGGTGTAGGATAGAAATTCAGTCAAGTGGTTCGTCTCAAGTGGCTTTTATGATTTTTTTCTTTAAATCGCCAATTATGTCTTAGCTTCAGAAATTAATGCAAGTCTTTGTGTTCCTTTTGAAGTAACAGTCATTTTATTTTAAATTCATCAATGAGCAATGGTGCATGAGTAATAAAAATCTTCCCTTGAGGCATTCGTTGGAAGACGGAAAAATAAAGATGACTGAAGGCATTGACTTGAGGCACTGACTGAAAGGCATTAACCAATTTTTTTACTATCGGTAAGCTATTTTTAATAGGAAAGAGAATCATAAGCGAAAGCCAGCTGCAAACTGTTCTGAACTTAGCAGTACAAGGACATGACATATAGAATGTGACAAATGATACATACAATATATATACTACCTTGATCAAAAAGTTCCCGGAATTTATTCAGAAAATTAAAAATACAAGTTTATTCATCTAAATCTATATTGTGCCCTTCAAAGTAATCCCCATCGACTGCAACACACTTATGCCAGCGCTTGATCCAATCCTCGAAACATTTTTTATATTCGGTTTTCGGTATGTCCATCAGTGCTTCCTGCGATTTTTCCATTACTTCCTCTCGGCTGCTAAAACGCGTTCCCCGTAATGGTTTTTTAACTCGATTGAACAGAAAGAAGTCACAGGGAGCCAAATCAGGTGAATTCGGTGGCTGTTGGATGGTATTTGTTGCATTTTTCGTCAAAAAATTACGAATAATGATAGCACTGTGCGACGATTTCTGGTCTCTTTCGGCGAATTGCTTCACGCAAACGTCTCATAATGCCCAAATAATACTCTTTGTTTACTGTCTGGCCTTCTGGCAAAAATTTATGATGCACTACACCGTTATAATCCATGAAAACCGTCAGCATTGCCTTCTTTTTTGACTGAAAACGACGTGGTTTTTTTGGTCTCGGCTCATTTGGTGAACGCCATTCACTTGCCTGAAGTCTGGATTGCGTGTCGTACTCATAAACCCACGTCTCGTCTCCAGTAATGATCCTTTTGATGAATGTGGGATCGGATTCAGCCTCGCAAATCATGTCTTTTGCGACGTCAACACGGTCTCTTTTTTGCATGAAATTGAGGTCTTTTGGCACCAACTTTGCTGCTACACGACGGAAACCCAAATCATTAACCGCAATGTCTTGGGCGGATCCATAGGCAATGTTCAAGTCCTCCGCTATTTCTCTGATGGTTAATTTGCGGTTATTGACCAACATTTCTTTTACTTTATCAATTTTTTCACCGACTTTCGATGTCGATGGTCTGCCACTGTGTTCATCATCTTCGATTGACTCACGACCACTTCTGAACCGCTCGTGCCACTGGTAAACGACCGTTTTTTTTAGAGAGTCGTTGCCGAAACACTTTTCCAACATTTCCAACGTCCGTGCGCCACTAAATCCGTTTTCTACGCAAAATTTAATACAAGTTCGTTGTTGCAAATTTAAATCCATTTCTGCAATTGTAAAAAATCGCCAACACACACAGAGATAGATGTACTCTTGGCTACGTAACTTTTGCAAATGTCAAGTTATGACACTAAGATTTAAAGGGAATATCAACAGCAGATGTACCAATTTAACAAAAAAAAACAGAACTCAAATCGGAACGATGGAAGCGCCACCCGGTGGTTATTCCGGGAACTTTTTGTTCAAGGTAGTATATATATTATTAGGTAATCTACCGGTTAGGGTAGGTTTTTGGATGGACACAACTATCAAATAAATATTTGTAACTCCAAACAAAACCCAATCCAGCGACCTAAACTACATCAGGTCCCTCTTCATCTCTGTGTACTTCTTTCCTCCCTTCATCCCATCCAACATTCCTATCATGTTCCTACCCTTTCCTCGCTTGCCCAACATTCTCCCCTCTGTTACCTTCTTCAACATTCCACTACCGCTCAATACGCCTTTAATCCATTTTTGCTGCCTCCATAGGATTTCTCTCAACAAACCCCTCTCCTCACCCACCATCTCCAGTACTTCCTCATTTGTTTTCCTTTCGGTCCATTTCACCCGTCTGAACACACCGTTTCCATTTTCGCCGTACATAGCTACGCTCCATATCAGAGTTTTTACGAGTCTTGTCTTAACATCCCTACTCAACGTCCCCGTCATCAACTCCCTCCTCTTTGAGAAAGCCTCCTTGCCTAGCGCAATTCTTCTCCTTACGTCCCTACTACTTTGACCGTATTGGTCCAAAACACTTCCGAGATATGTAAACTGTTCTACCTGCTCTATTTTTTCCCCGCCTATTTTAATATTTAGCTTAGCCTTTTTCTTTCTGGAAAATTGCATAACCTTTGTTTTATTAATATTGATTCTCATCCCATATTTATCGCACCGAACCTCCAATTCACTCAGCAATGCTTGCAACCCCTTGGCTGACTGAGCAACTAATGCTTGGTCATCAGCAAACCTAACCGATTTAACGAATTCTCCTCCGACTTTCATTCCTACCTCCAGTTCTTCCCTTGCCTCTTCAATCATTTCCTCCACATATACGTTGAACAGTACCGGTGACAATGGGCAACCCTGCCTTACACCTCTTCCTAACACTGCCCATCCGGACTTTCCGTTCCCCACTCGCACCTGAGCAGTCTGAGACATGTACAGGTTGCGGATCAGTCTCCTGTCCTTCCAATCCATTCCTATGTTCTGCAATACACGCATTAATTTTTCCCAATTCACTCTATCAAACGTTTTTTCGAAATCTACAAAACAGGCAAATACGTCCTGATTGTATTCTATATTCCTCTCGATTAGTGATCTCATTACTGCAATGGCATCACGCGTACCTCTTCCTTTCCTAAACCCAAACTGATCATCCCCTAAGTAATCATTTGCCTTACTCTCTATCCTTTTGTTGATTTAATAGATAAATAATAATAAATCAGTTGAAAAATCTTCTGACCACAGTAACCTGTAGCTGAAATATATGATAACATTTCCCTTGAAATCGATTCTTAGTATACCATCGCATAGCCATATACTGCACGTAAATGTTATATGATTATTATTATTATTGGGTAATCTACCGAATGTAATGAATGTAATGATATATATATATAATATATATTTATACATATATTCCTCTATAACATATTTTGGCCTCAGTTAGAGAGGTATAGAATCATAAATGTTTCCTTGAAACCTAACTAGAAAGTAAATTTTGTATTTTGCCTGTCTTCCCAATTTCGGAGTGCCGAAGGGTCACATTTTTTTAAAATTAATGTTCTTGATGTTTAGGATAATTTGCTACGTTAAATGAGCAAATCAAAGTCGAAAACCGTTCGAAATTTGAGGATGTGTTAAGGTTCATGGGGAGGTTAATTGACGAATGGAAATGAATAATGAAGGGTGAGAGCCGAGAGGAATTTAGAGGGGGAATGAGGGAAGAGTAATAATTAATCACACATCAGAGGTCGGTTCATGTAAGCCATGACTCACATTTGAAGGTTGAGATTTGTTTTCCAGTGTAAAAGGAAAAGTTTAAATTTTCCATGTTTTGCTCTGCGCATTGGATGCAATGAAAAAAGCGGCTGCCGTAAGATTTACTCTCCCTGACAGTGGAGACAATGACTGATAATAGACTTTTCACCTAGTTTTTTCGGTGATAGTTCACAGTTAGGTGACTAAATCTTGTACTGCAGACTGCTCAGTAAATACCGTCTCGTTTATGAAAGCCGTATGCAAGCGAGCGACACACAAATGACTTGTGGGAACCATGAAGGATTAGAGAAGTATCGGACTCGTTTTTTCTCGCCACTGTAAGACGTGGATTTCCCGCAAATTAATAGGATTTGGGCACTGTAACAGCAAAGCGACGTAATTTTAGGTGGGCCGTCTATCGTGACGCATGGTTATGAACCGCGGTAAGTTTGTGAACGTCCAAAACAGGCCAAGGACACTCGTCAGACTCCGAGTCAGGCTCGAGTGAGACGGGGGCAGCGGTGAATTTCCGACCCCACTCACTTTCATTCAACTTTATTTTAATTGTAGATAGCTTAAATCATTAGAATTTGAAGGTTAATTTTAATAAAATGCGGAGGATTTAAAGTTTTTTTAATATAACTAATTTATTCTTAAATACAATATCCCATCATTACATTCACTGCAGAGTTGTAATTCAAATAATCCCAACAACTTATTGTTATAATTATACCTCGAGGTTCTTTTTCTATATTTCCAAAACTTTATTATTTAACTAATATTTCTTTTTCTATATTTATGTCATAGCACTTATTTATTTGCACCCTAGTACACCGTTCACCAGAAAAAACGCATGCTTATTTTTGGGGTTCATCCCGTAAAACTCTCGAAAACTCATTTACTATATTGTAGAAACATTTTAACCACAACCTAGCAAAAAGACTATTTTATATCGATGGAAAAATCTTGAGTTACGTATTTCTTCTGGGGTGTCATAGTATAATAAATACAAACGAGATGTAAAAGTAAAAACGACATATATTGTTTTTCATCGGAACATTAATATTACATCTGAGCTTAAGAGGAATCCTTGAAGAGCTTGTATCACTAAGGTAATTTATTAGAGAAAACACTGAAATAAAGACAAAATAAAATAGCCTAGCGATTTCACTCCATCAAAAAAATTAAATTCTCTATCTACTAAATCAAAACATAGACGAGAACTTAAAATCTAGACCAAACCTGAAATAAAATTGATTTAAAGAAAAATATGGAGGCCAAGATTAAGGTATAACTTGTTTTATTTTACAATGAACGAGAGGAATACTATTCCCACGTGCCATATATATGTAGGAGTCGAGATAATATAAGCGTTTCCTCCATTAAATATTTGTATTCGATTGATGATTTACAGATAAACCTAAATAAGAGAACATTTCGAGTCGGAAGGCGAGAGGGAGGGACTCCGCATTGGCATCAAGACTTGTTTGGGGATTTTAATCCCAGTTCTCGGAAATTTTAATCCCAGTCCTTTCCTCACTCAGTTTTTCTCTCAACAGACCCCTTGGCAAGAGAGTTCTGGCGAGAATAAAAGGGGAAGGATTAAAAGAGTTTTCGGGGATCTTCTTCTGTTAGTGTTCTCTGTGGAAAAATACGATCGCCGCCAAGGAAAGAAGACGTTAAGTGAGCAAATAGCACTCTCCTTTCCTCCAATTTCCAACTATTGAGGTAGTTAAGGAACTCGAAGATGTTGGTATGGGGATGAATGATAGAGAGGGATATATACAGAGATGGCATGTGTTTTCTTCTCCTTCACGGCTACTCATATTTCCCTGGAAAACCCCTTAAAACTCCCAAAAAAAAACAAAAAAAAGCGATCGTCGGGAACGGGAGTTCTAATGGAAGGTCTCAATTAATCCGCCAGAGTAAGCATTTTGAAATCAGTTTGTGGATTTTTCACTTTGGTCAGCGGGTTTTTTCGGGATAAACGAGCCCAATAGGAAGTGGAATAATAAAGAAATGTAAATGAGGGCCCAAGCCTTTAAGGCTTGCGTCGTTGTAACTAAATCTCAAGATTGGAATCAACCGCATGAACAAGTCATATGTTAACGAAAATCCTTAAATTCCCTCGCTTCATTCCGAAAGGCTATTTTAAATTTAATTCAAAGGAATTTCCCTTATCTATAAGGAGAAATTAATCGCACAGCAAGGTGTTACAAATTGATTCTATAGGACCTGCACTTGCTTTCATCAGAACTGCATTATATATATTTTATGCCTCTTTTTTGTAATGGCAGAATAAATCTATTCATTATTTTTTGAATTTCGTCAGTAAAATTGTTGAATTTTCATTTATGAGAATGATAGTGTAATATAATTGATTTCTTTATGAAGTCCCGGTCAAGAAAGTATTTTTACACTTGTGATCTGCTCGATTCCGCCACCTCTCCTCTGTTTGCCCTTTATGTGTCCCTATCCCTTTTCCTTGTGTCTGTATCCATGTGAATCAACATTCGTTCGCCATATGGTGAGATTTTCGTGTTCGAATATGTGTGTGTGTTTATATATATATATATATATATATATTTATTTATTTATTTATTTATTTATTTATTTATATTATATATACACACACGCTTATTCTTTTGAAAGATATACGGACCGTAGATTTAATGAGTGTGTAGGCTAATTTGAGGAGATCGGATAAGTTGGCGGGGCGTTTGAAAGTAACAGAGGGACATTTGGGGAAAGGGTTGGTGGCGAAATTACTGAGGATAGTGTAGAGGTTTTTTAGAATTGACCTCAGAGACTCTAGGCCAGGGAAGTATGTGGTAAAAATTGATAGAGGGTGGGTTTCTGTGGTGGAGGAAGGTTTGGGAGTGTAAGAATGCTTACGTAACCATACGCTTTCCAAACGATGATCTAGTAATCAGCAAATTAAACGAATTGAATTTGCTATTCCCAAGGACTTAGCCACAAATCTCCGATTATTATTAAGCGTTCTCCTTACCAGACTACACCCCCGCCAAAGGATCTTAAGAGTATTATTAATGGAAATAATTCGCCAAATTGATCTTCATCTGCGAAGAATTCTTGAACCAATTGGCCATTTTGGCCTTCAGTTTTCTCATAGGGAGTTGATTACAAATTGACTAGTGAAATGGTCATATAGTTTTCGCATGCGTACAATCAGTGGGGCGCAATGATTACTCGTTGCAAAAGGCTTAGGCATGATACACTACATTTTTCTTTAAATATATATATATATATATATATATTATACCTATAAAACATGCTTTAAGTCATGTTTAAAAAAAAGTCGTAATTGAAGATGTCGCCGATGCTAGAAATCATTAGAAATTAAGTAGTTGGAACTTCCTGCAAAAAGATTAATTTTTAATAATAATAATAATTTGGCCATTTTGATTAAAATCGGGCAATTTATTGTTTCAATTTTTTGACGTATTTTCTTTTTAAACCCCCAATAAAATTTCGTTAATTTTTTACAAAATATTAGTTACCCTTCCTTGCCGTCGTTCTCCCCTTTCTCAGTTTTATCATTTGCTGACAAATCTAACCAACAATTTCATAATCGGTTCCTCATGTCGATATTCCCCAATTTGTCGGACGTTATGCAAATATGCAAGGATAGCTTCCAGTTCTTCTCTGAATTCGACATAAATTGGGCAGTAAAGGACTGTTATGTGTTTCCGTGTCTTCCTCCATCGGGCATTCACACGTCCCCTCCAATTTTTCCCTATTTTTTTGAGGTAAACTCCTCGTGTCCTGTTAAAATTTTCGTGATTTCATTGTAAGTTTCAAAGTCGATCTTCATTCTTTCCTTCACGCGAGCCAGGAATTGTCTGGTTATTTTCCCCGTTTCTAATGTTTCCCATTCCCGTTCCTATTTCTCCAGGAAAATGTCTTCTTATATCCTTCCTGTTTCTTCACCATTTCTCAGTTGGTGACAAAGTTACATCTCCTAGAGTAGCCTCTTCCATCTGCCTCATGTGTGACTTGATACTTCTTTCCTCTATTGAGAATGTTTTGCTGTATCCCGGTTATATTTGTAGAGCTTCATTACAGACCGTATTTTAGCTTACAGATATTGCAATTGGGCAAGATCATTTGGTCTATTCCAGTTTCCTCCGGATTCACCTGTAATTTCGCCTCTCTTCTACAAAAAGATTGTAAAACGCTTCACTAGAAAACTTTTATTTCTTCGTCAATCTTAAGAAATTATTTGGCAAAGCTACTCTGAGCAGAATGCTGAGTGCCGTCAAAAAAATACGTAATAGGAACTGTTTTGAGATAACAGCAATTCTATACTGCATCAGAAGGATATACGGGATGGCATTACACTATGCGAAACTTTGACGTCGTCTACATGATACCCCACGGCCCGCCGTAAGGACTTTTGGTCGGGTATATTAGAAACCAGTCATGAAATTAAGGTAAAGAATCCTAGCAAAGGGAAAATACGCATAATTTAGGCGTTGAATCACTTTTTGTGGTGTAGTTTTAGTTTATACGAAATAGAAAAAAGACACCTCGAAAGTCAAAATATTGATCCCTTATAATAAATTTGATCTGGCTTTGACTGTTCGAATCTACAGGGAAGCAACTTATTCCGAGTTACGTCGTAATTTAATGTCTTTTTGTCTTCTCTCGGGGCAATTATTCTCGAACTGAGTAACCTATTCCAATATTTTATTATAATCGACGTATTCTAGGATATTTCTCGTATTCTTAAAGGAAATTCGATTTAAGGCTAATTTAACGTGAAATAACAGTTTATTTTTAATTTTTTATCGCTATTTTACATTCTCCGTGCTTCAAAAGTTATTTTCTTTCTGATGCATTGCGTGTGGGATTGAAAGAGAAGGGCGTCGTACAATATTGAATATTAGCATAGACTCAGCGGATTTCTTAAGTGATGTCCCGCGGGAAACTGTGCTAATCCATTTTCTAAGGCTGTATATGTTTTTTTCCTTGCTTACCTTTCCCAAGCTACATCACCGCTATCCCTGCCCTCAATTCCGCTCTCCCGCCCCTTTTCTCCGACCCCTTTGCGAGTAATTGTCAGAAGTTTCACGGAGTATCGCGTCTTTTCCAAAGTTTTCATCCGGTTTTTGCGGGTCCCTTTATGACACGATTCTTATATTTCCTAAAAACGTCGTTCAATAGATATTCTGAGATAAGACAGAGGTTACAAATTTTAGATATTTTTCAGTGACTTTTAATTAAATTTTGAGGCTCAATCCAGAGCTACCGACATAAAATAAAAGATTTTATCCTGACATCGAATATTTACCATTAGTGGTAAGACCTTCTTTTCGTAGTTGTAGCAGCTAAGATGTAGTGCTTCTCTTTGTGTCTTCTGTGATCAATTAATCACTAGACAAGTGTTCGATTTTAAAGGTCCAAATGGGTTCACAATAATACAAAGATTGACTGTCCACAATATGTGCTTTTCTTTCCCTTCAAAACATTTTTTGATCGTCTTGAGATTAAAAATTCCATACTTATGACATTATCAGCTGAAGTTCCACAATATCTGTTTTCCAGAGTATCCTTGGTGAAAAGCTCCTTATTTTTTAATAATATAATGTTATCTCCAAAATAAAAAGCGAAAAGTTGATCAGTGGGGAAAATATTTACTTTTTACAATGCAAATTGAACCTTATAACGGATTTTAAGATCAAAAGTCTCTCTATATGAATGGAAAGATATATACGTGGAATAAATGATAATTGAATCCCCTGAGAAGAAGTATTATATGAGTTTGCTCAAAATTTTAAAACTACTAAGTTCAGGGATGATTTAACATACATTGGCTAACGGTAGCCCCACGCACCTTACATATTTCATTCGTCACTGGCGTATTAGCACAATCAAAATCAGCATTGCGTTCCTAGCATTCATTTCCATACAAACATGTAAGTTCACCTCTATAACATTATAATGAATATTCGGGAATTAAACTTCGTGATTTTCACATTTATTTTGCATTTTCCCAGAAAGAGACTTCGTTGCATTTATAATTTTGTGATAATAATTGTTAAGTCACCTTAGAAACATATAATGTTGCACGAGAGCCAAATTTATTATAGCCCGTGTATTCTTTATCGTCTCCTCCGCCGAACTTCGACCCGAAAGTCGGTTTGGTTCGTAAAACTCACATCCTACTTAGCCCTCCCTGACGCGAAATTGACATAATTAGGGAGTTAAGGGAAAGAGGCAGTTATTCTCCCTGTGTCGCCCGCGGTTTTCCTGAAAGTTTTATGCGGGTAATCACTCCACTTGAGTTAGGCTGCGGGTGCTCCGAGTCACCTCAATTTTGAACCTGGCGACCTCAAATAAAAACGATCTCAAGGTTTTACCCTGGTGGCCCACCACCGTGTTATTTTTCTAATCCATGAAGTTTTCAGGGCATGCATATTCCAGAGCAATTAATGTCCTTGTGGCAAAAGTCAAGTAGTCCCGGGTCGGTTGAAGCGTCTGCACAAATTATGTGAAATTGTATAACAACCAGGAAGTGTAAAAATTTGTCTCTAGAAAGAAATTATTAGTATTACTCCATTTTAAATTACTCCATATTAAATTACTCCACGGGAGTGTCTTCAGAAAAATGTATGCAATTGGAGTGAGTTAATTAGTTCATGTCATTTTATTTCTGTGCTTAAGTTATGCGATTTACATTATTAGACAGGAATTTCCGGCTCAATTTTTATTGATTCACGATATATTTGTAAACATTTCAATCCTAATCTGTGATGGTGAAATACGTACCTAAAATGTTGCTCAGTTCAGAAAAATGGGCTTATTTATCATTAAATTATTAATATTTTAGATATAAACATGCATACTTTTTCACGGTAACATCGAAGATGCTATTATATTAGAGCAAAAGTTGTTTTCTCACAGTAAACCTCCCTACACTCTGCAAGGAAGGTCGTAAGCGACTTCCTCGAAAGAAGATGAAATTTCCAGAACGTTAAATTTGTTGTCACTTTTCTTTTTTACTCCGTTGACGATTCGATTTCTAACGGGCACCCTTCTTATGGGAATTTCCTTTCCTTAACGGCGTAGGGAGACTCGAGGACGGAGCTCGGAATTCTCTGCAGGTTGGTGTGGCAAAGCAATGGGGGTGGTTGAGTGAGAGGGAGAATATAGGAGGACTAGGGGTGGAGGGCTGGCATAATTCAGATTCATTTCTGACGATCTGACAAAAGTCTCCACGCCGTGGAGAACGAGGGTGAGTCGGGAATCCTTCTGCGTATCAAGAAGACGATGATTAATGACGACAGACGGGGGGGAAGGGAGAGAGGGAGGAGGACGAAGGGAGAGGCCTGGGGGGAGGGAAGAACGGGAATAGAGGGGGGGTAGGGATTCGGATTAACTAACTGTCGGCTGCAGGACAGGAAGGGATTTTATGGTTCCCGCGAGGGTGATGCGACTCACCACTTCGTGAGGGACTGACTGCGGTGGGTTCGGGGGCAGGGAGGGGAGTGACGTATCTCCTCGTGAGACACACGCTAAAATACCCTCCCCCACCCTCATCCTCTTCCCATCTCCCCTCCTCAACTCTTTTCCCAATCCCCTTCCCAGCCTCTTTTCCCACCCCCCTTCCCAACCCTCAAGACTCGGCGAAATCTCTCGTCCTGCCATTAAGAGGAAGATTTATTATGTGCCTGTACATCTCTCATTCCTCCCGCTTATGATTCCCTCGTATCTTTTGTGCGTGAAAAGGAAAAAGAATGCATATCCTTCCTCTGGACTTATGGAATCCTGTGCCCGTCTTTCCTCCGTAGGAGTTACACTACCGTGACAGCCTTTGGAGAATTCATTGTCACTCTGTTTGCCTTAGCCGTATAATAAGACTGATAAAGGCCAATATTTTGGCCTTTATCCTTCGAATCGCTTCGAAAAATGTGATTTTCTTAGATCTGGGTGATAACTGGCATCCTCCGATACATGATCCAGTGTTTTGGTCAGTTAGAATATTGTACCTACTGCAGTAATTCATAATATTCCTTCTTTTAAAGTCTTACAATCAGTGATTGATTACTGCTACAAAATTAAAAATATTGGATAAAGTCCATGTTCGTTTTTTAATTCTAATTTCTAAATTGAAAGTAACAACTCTTTCAAAATGTATTGCATTTGATTGCATCTTCATTACTACTTTGTTCAAAACTGATTTAAACCGTTAAGGTCACCTATTAATATTAATATATTGCGTGTTAAACATACGAACTCTTTATAGTATCTACTTACAAAATACTTTTGTAATGAATTTGATGTTCTGAGGGTCTATATGTGAAAATTCACGATCACCGAGTAAATAAAATTATTATTTCTTCGCTCAAATTTTTTTTCTGTAAAAAAATGCCAAATTTATTCATTCAATGATACCTGCGCAAGTTTTTAAAGCCATTCAATTTTCACCATCATCTCTTCTGGGAAATTCATGGAAAAATGTAAAGATTAGCGATAATATGATCGCGTGCTTGGATATTTGTATGCATTCAAGACATTCTCAATGGAAAACGTTACATCTATTCATGGGATAAAGAGCTAATTCGGTCGGAAATCGCCGGATCCAGCTTCGAGCCCACTTCAAGGCGAGTACCAGGTAATGTTCTGTATTCGTGTGCACACTAGCACGTTACTGCAATGAGGTTATTGCCGTGACACTCCCTTTGGCGCTTCTCTGCACGTGTGAAGGTGGCTATAATGGAGGTTGCACGTATGAGAGAGAGACATGTGGGAGTGAGACGGAATGAAGTTTCGCCATCTTCCCCATTTCCCGGGTCGAATGCCTCTGATCATACGAATCCTACTTAAAGACGTTGGGGTTCTAGCGATATTCCCCACGGTGGCGGGGCACTATATAGTATATGCCTGGGGAGTGAATGCAAAACTCGACGATTCTCACTGAGGACTTCCTTTTCCCCACATAGCAGCAGAGGATTCGAGATCTTACCCAGAAATTCAAAGATACCGTTGGCAGGTAATGTTTATGAAAATAAGAAAATGGGAATGTAAAGGTTGAGAGAGAAAAGAGGAAAGAAATGTCACCAAGGAGTTCAAACAGATGGGCAGTTAGCTCCACATTCTAGTTACTAATTCATGATTTTGTTACTTGGCCGGTCTGCTCGCGGTCTTCTCCTAAAATTGTATCAGATTTTCAGGCATTCCTTTGATTTCACTTGATAGCCAAAATTATTTCCCATTCATTGTTTAATTCAATTCATGCTTCCTTTTATAAATATTTCTATCATTCCCCATTCTCACACAACACTTCTTCAAGTTTCTCACTTCTCGCTACTTCTTCTCCTTTCATTCCTATTGAGTTATACCCCTCCGCCACGCCAGCATTTCCAGGGCTTCTAATATTTTCATTTCTTTCTGTTTTCGCTCTATCTATTCCCACACTGCACACAAAGCATTTCGCTTGCCTTCTCAAATCTTTATGGAGAACTTCGCACAGTAGCTTTCTCTTTCCTTATGAAAGGAAAGTGGCAAAGGAAATTTATCTCTCTGTTGTTCAAAACGTATTATCCGGAATCATATTTCCCAAGTGCTTGAAACCATTTACCTGTACAATATTTTCTCCTCCAATTTGATGTTGCTTCTTTCACTTTTCCTCCCATAACCATGATTTTGGTTTCCTTCTTACTCAAAACTTGTACGTGCCACCTGGGTTTTGTTTTTTTAATATGGAGATATAACTTCATCAAACAATTTTACAAAAAAGACTCAAACCAATATATCCTCCTGTTTTAATTATTCTCACGGCATATTTCTGCAAAAGTTGTTAGATGGCACTAGAACCAGTAATTTTCAAAGTGAAAGATATTTAAATTTCTAATAGTTTTAAAAGACGTACTGATTGGCGCATTTGAAGAAAAATTCAGCTTTAGCCTAGAAATATGTCAGCCTTTCCACTACCCTTGCAGGAATCCATGGTCGAATTTAGCAGAACGTGAATTAACATGTATTAATGGAAAAGTTACCGAAATGGTAGTTTCATTATTTTTAACCAATTATTTTGCCAAAAATTCTGATTTTGCCAGTTGGAAAATTTAAATGACGTTACTACATATTATGATGCGGGGTGATTTTAAGTTTTATACTCTGTTTGGGAATGACAGCAATTTCATTAGAAAATAAAGAAAGGTTTTCACAAATTTTTAGCTTCAGTCCATTGATTGGTGGAAGTATTCTTTCTCAGGGTTAGTGATGAATGTAATTTCGCGCTAAAAGAGAGATTACTTTGAGTTTAACAGTTTTATTTTTTATTCTATGTTATCAAAGTATATAGTTTTTGTTATGTCATCAGAGTTTTTATTTTTGCTGTCGCTTCGTGTTAATATCAACCAGTCCATGTTAAAAGGACGTTAAAATATTATTCAGCATCTTTAAAAATTCTTGCCTTCTTTTTTTTGTAATGGGGTTTTCATTATTTGATTTGAAATTGTTGGGACTGAAGGAGGGATGTTCGTAGGAGAAAGTGGAATTACATTTCAATGGTTTATTTTCAATATCAAGTCAGAACTTGGGAACGTTAAACCAACAGACTAGCTCTACTGCCAACTTCACTTCCTTACGAACAATAATACTCTTAATAATATTCTCATGAGTTTAAAAAAACAAATGCAATGATTCGCCAACATATAAAATATTGTCCATATACAATAAAGCGTAAGAAATATTTTTATATGAGAAATATCGAAATACGTTTTATGGTATGATTTTAATTAGCGCTGTCATCCTAATTAATAAATATTTAGGTTAGAAGTTGCAGTATCTTTAAGTTTTGAACGAAACAGATTAAATAGCGATTATAAGCATAATATGACGTAATTATTTTTTATCTTTCCCGGGTAAATTACTAGTAATACAAGGTTTGCAAAAAAATTATCGGTAAAAATTTTTTCCTGACGTGTGAGTGAAGTACAAAATTCAGACCGTCTGTTTAGTGTGTGCATGATCGCAGATCGTATTGACATTGATAAGATGACAGTGCACACCATTATCTCTGAAAATTTGGCGATTCGAAAGATCTACAATAAATTCGATGTAAAAAGTCTTGACGGACGGCCAAAAGTAGAGCGAGAGTCTGCTTGCGAAGGCCTTCTGCAACTCTTCGGAAACTTTCTGTAACCCCCTTGCAGTCCTGACTTGGCACAAGCAGACTATTTCCTATTCCCCAAAGTGAAAAACTCCCTCAAAGGGCACTACCATGGGACCCTAAGTGCCCCCAAAGAATTTTCCACGCCCACCCTTAAGGACCTTCCGGAATCCGTCCACCAGGGAACCTTCGAGTCGTGGAAAAGCCGCCGGCAAGAGTGTATCTGCGCTTAAGTGATGTATTTTGAAGAATTTTGAGGCATTGCAACAATATCTGAAATAAATCTATTTTTCCGAAAATATTTCCGATACTCTTTAAACAAACCATGCATACTATAGACATTGCACCTGAATACATGGACTTTTAATGCCAGTAAAGTTATCCTCCAAATAAATTGAACAACGCTGCAGTAACCCAAAACCCTGATGTCATATGCATGTATGTATATCACCGCGGAAGCCTTCATTAATAGGAATAGATTCTTCCTCAATTATCTACTCCGCCCTCCCTCGAAACAACCCAGTCCCCGAATCTCCGAATTTGTTACACCTATGCGATGAAACATCACGCATGCCCGAACCACCACCTTTCACTCCTACCTTCGGATGCATGCCCCACGAAGTGATCTCGGAAGCATCACCACGAGAAAATGCTTGAGAAGCGAAGCGGTCCAAATTTTTTCCTCTCTGCCTCTGTCATTCCAACCCTCTCTCACTCCCTTCCCACCCTCTCTTTCTTTCACTCTTTCTTTTCCTTCCCTTCCTGCTTCCACTATCCTCTGTCGCCCCCATACTAACTTTCTCCTCTCTCTCCCTCCATGTCTCTCCTTTTCATCGTTTCATCCATTGATGAAAAGATGAAAACGACTCTTCCCACCTCTTTCTCCCTCCTTCTTTCCCTTCCCCTACTTTTTTTCACCTTCTTTCTCTCCTTCTGCTTCCCCCTTCTTATATATTTCATTCTTTTTTCTTTCACTTAATCTTCCTGTCTTCTCTCTTTCTCTCCCTCAATCTTTATTTTTTCTCCCTCAGATTCTTTTTGCAATTACGCCTTTCTCCCTCTTCCACTTCTCCCCTTCTCCTCTCCCTTCCTCTAACTCCTTATTTATCCTCTTTCTCTCTCTGACACTCTCTCTCATCCTCTCCCTCCTCCACATCCTATTCTCTCTTCCTACCTACGTTTCTCTCCTTCCTTCTCTCCCTCTTTCTATCTTAAACTCACTCTCTCTCTTTTTACCTCCTTCATTCTCTCTCCGCTCCCTCTCCTTAACTCTCTCCCTCTTCCCTCACATCTCTCCTCTCTCTCTCCACTACCACTTCTGCCTGTATCAATCCGACTGCCCGCCCGTCCCCAATCCAATCCAATCCTCCCTCCCCCTCGGGCACACCTCGCTCGTCACAGTCGCGTGAGAGAGAGACCCCTTTCATTCCTCACGAGGCAATTCGAACAGGACACACACACGCGAGCACTCGCGCGCTGGCACACGCAAATGCAAACACTCGTATTAGGACGGAGTTTCGGGGACGTGAGGGGAAGGGAAGAGAGAGGAAAGGGGCCGTGGGTGCATTAAGCACGTTAGGGGCGTGGGTGGAGGTGGGTTGGAGGGCGTGAGGGAGAAACTTTCACCGCCGAATGAGATCCGGGATATGCGCCGCGGAGAGACATGAGAGGAGAAATGTCATTCGGGGGACGAGGACGGCGTTTGCCGAGGAGAGAGTGTGAGTGCCGCTGGAGCATTTAAGGCGGGGAGTGGCGATGGGGTGAGCCAGACTAGGAATAGGGGTATTTAGGAGGTGGATAACCGGGTGAGAGGGGCGTTGTGTTCGGAGATGAGAGGAGGATTCGAGGCTAAAGGGATAGGTTGGAGTGTGTATGTGTTTGTACGGGGGTTGGGGCTACGTTTGATGGAGAAGGCTGGAACTGGCTCCGGTATACGTTGTCGGGAGGAGGACAAAGGGAGGGCTAATTAAACGTTGGGGGCTGGAGTCGGAGGGGCGGGGATCAGGAGATTGGTTTCGTCGTTGATCTGCTCTCCCGGAATGAATATGTAAGTCATCACCCGTCCCGCGCGCCCCCGCTAAAGACGCCGAAATTGGCTGCCGTCCACGACCTCATTCCTTGCCCATCTGAAGTACCTCCGCCCCCCCCCGGGCGTCTATCCCTGGTCCCTCGAGTCGGATATGTCCCCCGTTCTCCGGGGTCGCTTGGGGCGGGAGCGATTCATTCCGGGAGAGAGGGATGGATACGTCTGGCATCGTTCGCGAAGCGCCCCTCAAATATTTTTAAAACGGACGATTCGTGTGATGGGGAAGGGGACAAGTTTTGTCGATCAGATAAGAATCGGCCAATAAAACCTCAGTCGGATAACTTATCGGGATTGGACGCCTCGGCGTTTCAGTCAGCCAACAACACGTCGCCATAAATTAAAAGTAGGCACGGGTTTCGGAATAAGCGTCCGGGGCGCGAAGTGCTCCCGTGCAAACTTTATACGGCGGGTGTAAAGCGATTTCCAAGCCGGCTTTAAGTCTGCCTTAATTTCCCTTGCAGATAACGTCTTAGAGGTAATGACCTCGGCTAGGCGTGTTACTCTTTGAGTAAATTATTCTCCATTATATGTGCTAGATTGCTCACCCATTCTCCTCTATGATGTAGATTTAAGAACCATCTCTTTGAGTGTCTCAGAGCATGTTGGCCGCTTGTATTTGCCCATTATGTTTTAAATAATATAATTCGTTGCCAATGTCAAACGTGCAATGTTCATTTACATTTACGAGTACATAATAATCTACAAGCCACCTCCTCAAGGGCTTATGGCGGGGAGGGGGGGGTGTTTAGGTCACATGTAAAAGGAGAATAAAACCACATTCAAAACCAACCTATTGATGCCAATCTACATCAACACACTACCCCGAAAGCCGCCAGGAGCGTGTGGCGGCGGGTGTTAGGTCACCAACCATACATGCACAGTTGCAATCACATACATACACACATATTAGTTACACATTTAAGTTATCATATAGTGCATACAACACACATATTAGTTTGATCATGAAATCGAAAAATTTTAATCACACGAAAGAAAGTACTTACATGGAACAATATTCAATAAAACGTTACGTACATTCAAATCATGCTGTAGAACTGTTAAAAATATGGGTCTATGAAATAAAAAGAATAGCATACAGGAAATTGACAAATATATGCACTGCCAACTTTATACCCACCGAGGCGTACGTATGAATGCAAAAACCTTTTTAAGTTACACGCATGCAAATATACACACTATTAACTAGCTTAAACATACACATGCACCTACGAATATATTTTATGTCCTGTCACATTCCCACACCCATATAAGGCCTGTCACACTCGTGACAATGTTAATTTTCTCCTAAAGATAAATTTTGTTTTTGTGACACATCTACATAGGTCAAAGTAGTGGTTCATTTGTTTCAATAGATGATTCCCAGAATCTGTAAAGTTTTTAAACTCCTCCTAAAAGTTCAGTTTTAAGAAATGATGCGGAGTTTTTTAATAATTGTGTAGTTTGGAGGCTTATAAAATTTATATTTAATGAATATTGTTAGTTCATCATCAAACATTCCCGGAATTTCTTTCAATAATTTTAATTTTTTATTTACAAGTTTGTTGCTTTTAAAATTCCTTATAATTAAATTAAATAATTGGGAATCACTTTATGTCTTAAAATAATATATGCTAACCAACTGCTTTCTTTCCAGTTTACTTTTCCCAGTTCGTGCATATTTATAAATGCTAGGAATTTAAACTATCACAATAAAACATTATGAAAAACTAGATCATACTCGTTGCTTTGAAATTATCGCCATCGTGTACAGTAAATGTATTGTTTGAATACACTATCTTGAGTGTTTTTAATGCTTGAGTGTTTACGAATTGCTCAGAAATATTTTTGGCAAATGATCTTATAAATGCTGACTCGTATTTAACTTCACCCTGGCTACGTGAATTCCAATTCTATTCGAATGCTAAAAGAACTCTCTCAGATTTAATTAAGTGCAACGGGTATTTTACTGGACTCGGCCGTTTAAAATGAATACCCTTCGGTGGTATTAGCCAATATAACCTTCGGCATTCATACAAGTCACCTGGATTAATGATATTTTTATACGTCCTATTCCCACATTCAATATCAATATATATATCCTATAGACATTCTCTATCTTCAATTTCTTGCAAATGAAATGCATCATTTGGAAATCACATATGTTACTGGAGTAAGATACAATCATAATTTTGTGAAATCTTTTCAAATTAGCTTTTCTATATCCATGGTTTATTAGAGTTTATTTATTATTTATATTTAATCTAGTGTACTGTGGTTCGTCTAGTATAAACTATCAATTAGCCATACAATTAATATCGCCCAACAATATTTGTGTAGGTTAGGCCACAAAGATGAAATAAGAAAGACAAATATATCCATTATTTCCTCAGATAACCAGGGCTTTTAATTGTAAGAAATCGAAGTCATAATAGAAATAATAAAAAAATCGATTTTATATCGAGGACAAGACAAAACGCTGCGTAGATATCTGGTACATTCACATGGAAGTGCATGTGTATGCCAATTTCTCGTATGTACAGCCTGTATGCTTTAATGAGTGAAAGTTAAATTGGGTTTTTCATGAATATATTCGTCATTGTGGGTGTGCACTGTCATGCTTTTGATTGTTTTTCATGTGGTTTTATTATATTATACGGATGGTGTCCGAACACCCCCTCCCGCACACGCACGGCTTGCGTGGTATTGTGTACATAGATGTAGATGTACTTGCTAAAGGAATGATTAAGTACAACAATTCAGAATATTGGGAATAAAATATGCAGATTTTAATTAAAGTAATTATATATTATTATTATTATGCAGCTATAATAATTTCATGCGTACGAGGACATTCTTGTAAGTTAAACACGTTTGATATTTTTACCTTGTGTTTATTAATAAATATGTTTACAGGCATTACGACACTTAGATTAAAAAAGAATATGCACACTTCGACTTACTGAGTGTAATCATAGGCGAATATTCGCCCATATCTGAGTGAAGAACACTACTTTCATACTATCTTTCTCCCTTCATCCCGTCCAACATCCCTATCCTGTTCCTGCCCTTTCCTCGCCTGCCTAACATTCTCCCCTCTATTACCCTCTTCAACATTCCACTACCTCTCAATACGCCTTTCATCCATTTTTCCTGCCTCCATAGGATTTCTCTCAAAATCATTCATCAGTATTTCAAGATCAGATTTGGAGTCTATGGACTATTTGTTTTTACGTTATCGGCCTCAAAACTTACTACTTTCGGCCTGAAAAGGTATTTTATTTAGTACTCACCACATCTGTCCCTAAAAGGCTTCATCGTTTTTCATAACTCAGAAGAGATTATGTGAGGTGGAAGAGAAGACCTAAAAAATCCTGGAAATTGTAATTTATTTTGATTATTCTTCATTATGTTTAACACTGGTACGAAAATTTCAGTTTGGAGCAGAAGAAAACAATCATTTTCAATGTACCTTGATGATGCAGTGGTATTCTGGTAAACGTTCTCACAGCACAGGATAGTAGTACGCCGAGTTTAAACAAATACAGTTTACTACTGAATTGACCACGATCGTCTCCAGGCAAATCTCAAGTGTCAGACTGTCGTTAAAATCAAGAGTTCACCATCCACGCGTGCAACCTTTCTTGAGATTTCATAGCACATTAAAATCGGATGTTTACGTCATCAGCGCAAGGGGAAGATTGAAAGAACTTCACAGCCTTATGTGTTCACAGCCTCTTTGCTTGCATGTTCATCCGCTTTTCACTTTGGTTCGCTCTTTTTTTCCACATTGATAAAATATAAATTTTCCGATATGTTAAACTATAATTTGAACACAAAGAGCTTATTAAAATTTTATCGAGTCATGGAGAAGATAATTCCTTGGAATATTACTGGATTGCTTACTGTCTAATGCAAGGTTCTGCTGTCTCCGTCGTGGCTTTTACTTACGAATATGGAGCACGATAAATGATGATTTTGCCTTTCTTTCGCCCTTCCCTCTTTCACTAACTTACATCGATTAACCAACTCTTTAAGTGCATAGTAAAAATTCTCTCGCCAATAGCTCGTTTTTCAATATTATTAGTTCTTATCCATTAAGAATTTTCAAACAAGTCAGAAGTATATTTTGGGCATCAACGAGAGAATAAATTATCCGCGAAATATCAACTAAATGCGAAAAAAACTCATGGGAAATTTAGAGACATATCCTCTCTAAGAAGATCAAAAATGACTGGATTTAACCTGGCGAAAAAAGGCAGTTCGAGTCTGGAATGGATGTTTCTCATTGAATTTTCACCCTTAATAAAAAGGAATGGGAATTGGTTAAGGTGAATTTCAATTAATTTCGCAGCATCTGCAACCGTTCTCTAATTCCGATTTCCATATTTTTCCAACCTTCAAATCCATCACAACTTTCTCTCAAAAAATATAATCCTTATTTTATTTCTTTCCATATTTTTTCTTGTTTTCTTTTCCGTGCGTCCTATATGTCTCAGAAATGTTTCAGTAATTTCGTTCATTACTCTCACTAACGCTCTCAGGACATTCACCTGTGAACTCAGTGGGTAGAAAATTCAGCTAATCGCAATAGGGATCCGAATTAAAACCCAAGTGATGTCACTGCATACTCCCACTTCATTGCCCAGTCAAACCCTATAAAATGCCCAGGTTCCCTATAAAAGTAATACGAATTCTTTGGAAAATATAAATGTATTGTCCGTGCTTGACCAAATGCTTAAAATTCTTCAAAACACTCTCCCCCTTGCATCAAAACACTTACGGAGACGTGTCTGCCACGCCTGGAAGCTACCCTGAAACTCCTCGACGGAAATGTCTTAGGAACATTCTAACATGCATTTGGATATTTGTTTTTCACGGTCTACCAATGCTTTCCTTTCAGCTCTCTCTTCAATCGGGAAAACAAGAAAATCACACAGAGCCACGTCGGAACTACAAGGAGGTTGGGGAATCACCGGGGTGCTTCGGGTCAGGAAGTTGGTTACGATGAAGGACGTGTGGCAGGGGGCATTGTCATGGTGGAGCTTGACAGCGCGGAACTCGAATTTCTTTCTGGTCTTTCGTCAACACTTTCGGCACAAGCTTCGCGCAGACCTTGCGCTTTTCCAGATCCTCGGTTATCATCCCATGTACCGCAAATGTGGGCATGTGTGGGGTGTCAACAACTTGTCAGACAGTCAATCGACGATCTTAACGTAAAACTTCGCCCACTTGATTCACGGTTTCGTCGGTTCTGGCCGTTGTTGGACGTCCAGAACGGGGTTCGTCGGCGACCTTCTCCGGCCCTCCTTGATCACCCCCTGTGTTGCCACCTCCCGGACATGGACCTTAAAATACGGTCGTCATTGAAAGCCTCCTGAGGCATCTGGAATGTTTCGGTTACATTTTTTCCAAGCTGCACCCAAAACTTGAAGGCGTACCGCTGTCAAGTGAATGCTCCATCGCGCTGTGTTACAAATTCGAAAAACACACATCACGCGGAGGCAGGTATTTACGCTCATACTACTCGGAGCAAACTGACGACCGGCTACGTTGAAAGGGCAGACGCCCACCCCCCACATTTCCCCAATCAGTTTTACCATGCTGCCATGGACAGTTGCATCACAATAAAATCGGGCGCATTGCTTTCACAATGGATCATATGGGTGATGATTCTCTGGTTTCAAAATCTCTCTTACAGAAACCACAGGCGGTCCAGAGAAAGGATATGTTCCATTTATCCTGAGTTAATTTCGTAGGCCCAAGAGCCTCTTAAGAGGTAAGCTTTAGACCTACACATGAAACTGTTATTCGATTGCCCTGTTCAGTGCCTTCATTTGAATGACTGCATCTCCTCCCCATTCAACTCTTTGGGTAACCTCCTCCCTCGGAATCTCTCTGGGATTCAGAGCAATGCCGCCTAAACGCTTGCCATCCTACGCCGTCAATCAACATTCCCGAGCAGTCTCCCACGGACGTCAGCGGTGTAATTCAGTCAGCTCGAACCGGAAGGTGATGGAGATTACAACCAGTGGGGAAATAAAAACTTATGAATAAACGAAGAAAAGGAACGAGAGGAAATACTTCACGAACCCGATCGCCATTGTGCGACACGCGAATTTTCAAACAACACGTGAATAAATAACGACCGGACACTTCGAACCCCGGTACTTGTGGCATAAATCAACGCTTTCCCGACAAGTGACAACCAGGTTCATAATGCATATTATAACGGCGGGTTGGGGGGGGGTTTGGTCTTAGGAAGGAAGTTAGAACCAAGGGAGGGAGAGAGATTTTGGGTAGTAGGGAAGGTTTGGCGATAAATCCGACACGACTCCATCTATATATGTATATATATTTTTTTCCACCAGCCTCCCAAAGGAGCCGAGGGCCGTAGAGTTGCGAAATTTACGACTCCATCGAAAGCTCGCCTCTTCCTCCCTCACCACACCCTCCCCCCCCTCCGCTCCCTTTCCTTCCCCTTCCTTAAAACCACTCCGCTCGAATTCCCTCTTTCCTCCCGCGCCCATTTCGCCACCGCCTCCACGCCATTCTCTACCCACCTCGTCTCTGGGTCGTAACGACGGGAGCAACAGAAGGGTCGGAAATGGGGGGGAGGGGAGGAGGACGCCTGTGATCGACCCCCTACCCCGTTCCTCCCTCTCTTTAAACCCCCCCCTCGTTACTCCCTCGTACCCTTTCCCTCCCCCCCCCGCTACCCTTTCAGGAACACGGTGGGATGTTCTGAGAAAGCTAGTGTTTTAAGGGAAGGAGGCTAAAACAAACTTGAAGGGAGGCTCTGGGCCGTTTGGCAGAGAGCGGGTGTGGTGCACAGGTGAGGATGGCTGTTGCCGAGGATTGGGATTTAAGGCTCTCGAGATGCGAGGGTGGGGGAAAAGGGCACTCTGGCTCGGCGTGGGGAGGGTAGAAATGGGCGGTGAATGGAAATCAGTAAGGGATCGTGCTGTCGAATAGAGGAGGTAAAAAGAGCAGCTGAGGCAGTAAAGTAACATGATAAACACACTGAGGTACGGGCATTAGGCTCTATTTGCAACACCGCTGAATAAAACGGGAACGTGACCATGAAAAAAAATACAGCACATATTGGAGTCGGTCGCCACCTGCATTGACAGCCTGCCAATAACAAGTGAGTTTCGGATGATCTGTGGAAGCCAATACACATTGACGTGGAATTCTAAAGCGCTTCCTCCCGTTATAAACTCAATCCATCTTCACATAATTTTCTTCCTCAAGGATTACTTTCAAGACCGTCCTTTATTCTGTATGAAACATCTATTCTTTCACTCCCACTTCCTCACTTTGCTCTTATCATAGTCCTAAACTTCCCGTCACCTAATAATATCACCTCCGTCTACTCTGTCACCCGAACTATTTACACATGGTTAGTATAAAACGTATCGGGAAAAGATTCGAAAAAATATATTTTTTTTAGATCTTGCTGATCTAAAATCAATACTCAATAATCTTCGAATTACATCCCTTGAGCGTCAACACATTTTTGCCACTGGCTTTTCGACGACTCGAAGGCTCCCGGTTGGTGGATTCAGGAAGTTCCTTTAGGTTACGCATGCAAGATTCTTACACCGCACATAGTGGTCCCATTATGCTGTCCTTTGAGGGAAGATTTCACTTCTGGGAATAGGAATTAGTATGCTGGTGCCAAGTTGGGACTGTACGGGGGTTGGGGAATCGACGCGTTTCCGTTACCGAAGGAATTTGCAAGCAGACATTCGGTTTTGCTATTGGTCCTTCGTGAAGACCTTCGGGACGAGCTCAGCGCAGATCTTATCTACAATATATACCTGCTAGACTAGACCTCTGTTCGAGCATCGCGTCACGAATTCACCATGTCACTTTCCATGGAGCAATGACACGCGATAAAATTTTTCGTTAGGCTCGAAAAATTGGGTTCGGCGACCATGACCATGGTTAAGAGTGCTTAAAACGATGAATGATTCCAAGATGGTCCCCTAGGTGCCGTCGGAAGATCAGAAGGCTACTCGGGTGACAATCTCGCGTGACGTCTTGTACGCTGCCCCAGCAGCCCTACAGCCCCGATTTAGTACCGCGGACTTACTTTTATACCCAGTAATGAAAAGGGGCTTGAAAGGCAACCATTTTGGAACGCTGTATAACGAAAAGGATGAGCGAAAAGGTCGTGACCCCCGCAAGGGCGTGTGCGGGGGGTGCCAGGGCACCAACCGTAATTGTAAAAAAATCGCATGCAAAAGTCAAATATTTTTGCAATCCATACACAAAGCATTGCATACATTCATGCAAACATTCTTACACTCTACACACATGCAAACACACATACTACCAACTAACATACACATGCACCTACAAAAATACCAGATATCTTTTTAATGTTTAATTTTTTCTCGACTTGTAAATTAAATGTTTTTAATATTTCTTAAGTGTCGTGGGTTTCTTACTATTATGATTTCTGATTTTTCTGGGAATAGGAATGAGTATTTGTATCTATCTGTATTACAATCTATCTCCCTTATTTTATCTTTGTGGTCTGATCCACCCAAGTAGTGTGGGGTCATTATGATTCCTTTACTCTCATCGTTAAACTCTTTGGTTCTGAACCTTTCTAAAAGTCTGTCTCAGTTGTTCTCTACGTATCTCAAGTAGTTCCAAGCATAGAATTTTTTTTTGCTTTTTTTTAGCCTTTTGTTTGTTTATTATGTGGTGTACTAACACCCCCCACCACACGTCTTTGTGGGGTATTGTGTAGATGCATACAGATCATCTTATCAGATAGGAAATCATCTTTTTACGAATATGTCCCACTTTTAATCGAGAAGCATAATTTGTTTTTTTATTACACTTCAGGGAAGTAAAAATAAAGATGAAATACTACTGGTAAAGTAATAAAACTTTTCCTTGAAATTAAAAGGTTTAGAAAATGTTACGGACTTGGAAAAAACACGAAAATATTTTCGTGGTTCCATTGAAATCTATAAAAATCCTTTTACTTTTATTAGGATTTTTTTGCTACATTTTTTTTCTATGTTGTTCCTTCGGATTCGGGATATTTAGCTAAGTAATTTTTTATCTTCCTAGCTTATGCCAAAACTAATTTCCATTTTTACTCCAGTTTTTTCGTTGATTTACTCTAGCCATCATTGTAATCTTTTGCGCTATTACCTTTGGTATATAAAGTCGCGTTTTTAAAGCCTTACTTATGCCCCTGAAGGGGTCGCCCGTAAATGACCTCTCACCCAGTCGGAGGGTAAGGTTGACCCTGGTTGATGGCAGGTGGCAGAGGGAGTGAGCATTCGAGCAATATGGCGTCAATTTAAGGCCGTCTATAATGGACGCCCACAGTTTTAGGTCAGCCCAATGACATTAGCAAGATTCTTCTTCTCCTACGCTCTTCGACTTCTGCCGATCTCGCCGAGTAATTCGGAGAGCCTTCCCACAATCCTATCCTCTCAACGCCATTCTACGGACGAAATTTAAGGACGATATCTTCCTTCGCAAGTCGTCTCAGCGCAAAATGATCTGAGAGGTTTGGGACGGATTACGCTGAGAAAAAAATCCATGAAAATCTACATGTGAAAAAATCCCATGTGTAAGTTCGTCCGTAGGCTTGCAAGAATGTATTTTTGGGCTGATGCATATTGATATTTCATGGGAATTTCAAATTTTCTTCTGGTAGTTTCATGGCAATACCTTATTTATTTGTCTTTAAATAATCCAATTTTTTATTTCATATTTGTTGAAAGCGAGAAGCATTCTATACTACTCACATCTTCAGAAATATATGATATTGGAATCCCGTGATATTTTTTGACAATGATTTCACCAAAATAAGGTTTGCAAAATTTTTCATTCCCCTATATCGGGATGATTTATTCAATCAGAAAATTGTTGCATTTAAATGCTCGTTCAGCGGATAACTTCGTTAAAATTACTGTCACGATATCTCCTGCAGTTCTTTGAATTTAATGCTTGGTTGACAGGGCTGAATAATATTTTTTATGAATTCAGCGTTTAGTAATAGTAGATAGGTAAAATGTCTTCCGATAATTATAAAGATCTTTTGACAATTTTCTTATCTCAAGGCCCTAAATTACTGCGAATGGACTGAGTATTTTAAAAGTTTACCGGGACCAACACCGTAGATAATTATGGAGTCCTAAACACGTTAATGCCGAGTTTTTGACGCCTTCTTTAGATTTGGACTCCGACTTTTTTAGATTTTAACGGTTAGTTATCCAAGACCCCCGAACAAGCTTTCCCGTGCAAGGGTAACCCATCGTTCAATAACTCTCGGCATCAACTAAGAAAACAACATTTGTTTCCCAAAATTTATTTTTATTCATCATCATAATCACCTTCAAGAGCTCTACAATCATTCCAACGCTTTTCTAACTTTTCGATACCATGCTTGTAGTAATACGATTTATCCTTGTCCTCAAAATAAGCTTCAGTTGAACAACGGTGACTTCCTCATTCGAGCCAAATATTTTTCCCTGGAGCGTCTTTTTGAGATCAGTAAACAGTCAGTACTCGCTGAGGGAGAATGGAATCTGAAGAGTAGTATGGCTGGTGGTAAAGAAGCAGATTGAAGCCCAACTCGATCAATTTGACCATTGTTTTCATTGACCTGTGGCACGGTGCATTTTCTTGATGAAAGATGTTTTTTTTCTTCTTCATGTGCGGTCGTTTTTTTGCGATTTCGTGCCAATCACCAATAACTCATATAATAGTCCCTATTTATAGATTTTTCCTTTTAAAGGCAGTCAATGTAAAATATACCTTAGGCATCCCAAAACAATATCCCGTTAAATAAGTCCCTAGAGGAATTGAATGACGGGTTATACTGGTAAATGTTTATATCTAGGCTTTCTCAGCCAAGGCTACATATGACACTGACATTCTCTAGCTTACTCGTTTCGCCTGTGATCTACTCGGTCTTAATAAACGATACTGGGGCTATAGGCAGCCTTCTTCTGAAAAATTCATTGCTTTTGCAATAATTGCTGTTAACTCTACGTGAATCCAATGGACAGTCCCTCAACCGAAGCATTCCAGAGTTAAAATATGTATTGCTTGCAGCAGATCGAGAATTGTGATTTTGAATATGTAATGTAAAAAAAATCCTTTTCGGCAATGCAGGACACCTGATTAAAAGGATTTCACGTCTTAAGGTCCAGCAAAAACGAACATGGGATTTCTTAATTTGGCCCAAACTCTAACATATATTACATACGCTATTGTGCCACTTTTAGGAAACTTTTCACAGCCGTTACGGGGAAGTAATAAAACACTGGAGCATACCATCTCACATTTCTGAGACAATAAGGTATGAAATGGGGATTAAAATATTTGGGCATATAAGGGCATTTGGTTATCTTACCGGTGCGATAGAATGTTCATAACTATGGAAACCGGGGCAAATATATGATATATATTACTATATAACCTATTATATTTTAAAATCTTAAGCCAATATTCTCTTAAGAACAACGACTGTCCCAAAAGTTGTAGGACTGAACCAAGTAAAAAACTTTATGCCTTGAAGTGATACATTAACTCAAAAGCCTTCGAAGTAGCACCCTTGTGTGCCCTAATCCGCTGCCAGCGGGTTTTCTACGCCTCATACTCCTTCCGGAAGGCGGCGCCCGGAATACTGCAAAGCTCACGATCTGTTGTAACGCTTCCACCGAGCCGTAGAGACGTCCTTTCAGCACGGATTTGAAGTAGGGGAAGAGGAATAAGTCTGGTGCGGGAGTTTCTAAAATATTTGATCCTCACTCACATGGTCGAGAAGCTCTTGGCAGATCCGCGTGCGAGTTTCATTTTGTTCGTCTGAGAGCACTCGGACGCAGATGCAGATCACTTTTTGGGATGCCTAGTTGAACACACACTATACGAAAATTTAATCTGCGATCTTTGCCCGACAAAGCCAAATTCACTCTTGCAAGATTTTCGTCACTTTTAGAGGTTAAAGAGAGTCCTGAACGTTTGGCGTCTTCAACATATTCCCTACCCTTCCGAAAGAACTTGGGTCACCCAAAAACATTCCATCTACTCATGGCTTTATGAGCCTAAGCTGCCTTGATCATGTCATGAGCCTCTTTCCCGGTTTGGTCCAGTTTCACGCAAAATTTGATGTCGTAGCGCTGTACCAAAATTGGTTCATGACGAAGCGTAACGAGGTCACGTTATAGAGGTTTCGCAGCAGAACAACCCTCATTCCGAAAATGCTGCGAATCAAAGGCCACCGGCCTCCAGCCTTTCCTTAGACTACCCTTCGCAGCCAGAGAAACTGCTGCCCGTCCGTTCGTCTATCCGGGAAAAAATAAGCCATACTACTTTTGCGATAGACCTTGTACTTTGATCCATTAGAAGTTATAATACTGAAGTATTGGATACTTGTGGTCCCGTAGTTCATCTCTAGATAGATAATCCTTCACATGGACTCATGCAAGTGGTGCCAATATCATCATTAAAACTTATTTCTTTGGTATATGGCGGCAAACCTCAGTTTTTTAACTCAAATACGTATTCCCTGGGGCTACTCTACCGGTAAATAACATTGTGCATCGTTAACATACTTCTGCAGCAGTAATCGATCATAAATCAATATTACAGCATAAGGTCAATGAAAAGAGTATTTAGGTCCACCTAATCTATCTACATGAGTTATTTTTATTTCTAAATAAGATATAAATATTCCTGGGATCCGAAAAATATATGCTGATTTTCACTGTTAAATAAGCATATTTTCACTGTAAATAATCTCTCTGCTACAATGATACATGCCATTCTTTTATTTTGGTACTTGAAAATACGATTGATTGTAATTTTTTGTCACCATCGATACACAATCTTTCACAATGTGTACATTACCAATTATCGCTGGATAATATTTTCTGCGTTGTTGGTCGTTCGGAACAAGAAAAGAGAGTCGTTGCGGTGATGAGAGATAAGAAATACGTTTATTGTAATGTTAACACCGAAAATAGTAGCGCTTCGAAAAGGATTTTAAGGATTTTTTATGGAGAAGTAAAAAATAAGGGAGGAATGACGGAATTTTGGACTCCTCCTTCGGCGTCCAGTGTGCTATGCTTGTCGGCGACAGAAGAGTGACTTCCATTCGCACATCCGTTCGCTCAATCACCCCCAGAGGTCGCATGGGAGTGGGCACGCCACGCTCTCACATCGCCAAGGGCGACGGTAGCAATTCCAAGCCTTTCAATTTCGGAGCGCCACGGGTTTGCGATTGTCTGGTGGTCAGTCCAGCCAATTTTGGTGAATTCACCCATTTATTAATTAACATGGCCACCGACAAAGGACATCTATCATTTGCCAAATATGAATGTGCTGGAATTTGTAAAAATTGACAGTTTTTTGTTTTCATTTTTTTGTGAACGACAAACCGGTAATAGGAAGTAATACATTATAAATTGAGAAAACCATTTCATTCTCATATTTATGGCGTATTCCTTCGATGGGTATTCAAAAGGGTGCGACCATATTTTCTTTATTCTCATAATTGGACATGAATGTTATATTTTTATAACATCATTGCAATAAAATGTTGTTATCACAATGCGCGAGGTTTGCGTGATAAAAATTTCATTCAATTTGCTCTAGTATTGCGGCAGCCGCTGCCAATTGAAACATATTCAGTTCTCCTGATGTAATTATGGAAGTGAAACTTGACGAAAAAAAATCACCGCATTGAAATGTCGCTTCCGCTAGAACAAATGGTCGGATGAGGCCTACAGGAGGCATGGGGAAAGTCTGCTCTTTCCCGTAGCGCAGCAAGAAGATGGTTTTAAATATTGAAAGAGGGGAGAAAATCATTTTCAAAAAAATGCAAAAAACCCAGAGCTCCAATCATTGATCTAACCGAAAATATTTGTCAACGTCACAGCTGCCGTTGTGAGAAAATATCATGGGATTACGTTGAGGGTACTATCAGAAATTTCGAGACTTATTTTTGGGTGCCACCCACACTTTGGTATCAGAAAACTGTACATTAGACATTTTTGTGGACAGTGGATTCCGAGACTGCTCAGACCCGAACAGCAACAGCAGTTCGTGTAAACGTAGATTTACATCCAGTGTAAAGTTCTTCGGGGACGTGGTTGCTAAGTGAGTTGAGGGTTAAAACGTGGACAAATTTGAGTTCATGGAATATCCTGAAGCTGAAAATCCTCAGCAAAATGGTCTATTTCGGTTGGAACTAGGATTTCCTGATGGACTGCAGACGGAACAGGGAAGGGAACATCCATTTATTATTATGAGAAAAACAAAATTTGCACTTTTTCACAGATTCACTGTGGAAAAGACAGAAAGGTACATCTCGCCTGAATCTTTTGAACATTTATTTATCCTTAATTTGCAAGTTTTGCAGCTGGTAAAACATTGTTAGAACAAGTCATTCGCAATGGTTGTTTGAACAAAAACAGCAGACCCAAAAAAATAAAGACCGCTGTGGTTTTTTTTGGCAGTTTCACTGAACGGCCCATGAACCTAATGACCCTCGTAAAGTAGGTCACCACTAACTTCCCTTGCGCTTTTGTTGATGCAAAAATGAATTAGCTCTTCATATCCCATATGGGTCGCCGAAATTGTGCCCCTGGGCGTTCCATAAAATTTATACGAAGAGCCAGCAAGTTCGACCCACGATCCGTGGCGTGGTGTTGCTCCACCTCCGTCTTAATTCCCCACACCCTCCTCCGCCCCCTTGGCGGCGGCGACCCCAACCCCTCTACCCTCACTCCCCCCTCTCCTCCTACCACCCCGTCCCCTTTCTCCCGGCCAACTTTCCGTGGCGTAGACGTCCTCCATTCCGCGACACGGCGCTTCGGGGAGAGGAATTCGATGACAAGTCACGCCCCCTCCGGGAACGGCCGCTGATGAAGAACCCGGAAAATTTGCGACGAAAATTCCTCCTTTTCCATTCCCGCCTCCGCAGGGAACTATAAAGATTTCTAGGGCCGTGTTTTATCGCTGGAAAAAAACCCTAACTCTACTGCTCCCCTGCAAACTACCCCCCTCCTCCCGCCCCCTTTCCCTCCGTCTAGCACTCCTTCTGTTCTCGAAAATGCAAATTCTGCGAAAATCGATAAGCTTAAGTGCTTCATCTTGCTTTCCCGTCGAAAAGACATAAATCTAAATATTAATGGCGTAGTGTAGCTAAACCTCGAGTCGCTGAGCATGGGTTAATCCACATCTCTTTGTAATGAGCTAACGCGATCTTAGTTTACCATCAATAAAGCGTCTACCCAAAAACTACCTATTGCAGCTTATTAGCTGTTGAAACGAGCAGACATAATTACTCCAGGTATCATCTGTCCTTTAAGGATAATTAAAATTCGCAGAACACTTCCCCCGAATTTCATTTTGACCCTTTATACAGGACCCTGTATGCATTTGCAAATGCCAAGACGACGCAGGAATGTCATCATCAATAGTGGTTGTTGTTGATCAATTATCCTTATGACCTTGTAATAGGCATAAAAATTAATTATTTCCAAGAACGGGTGGGATCTTTTTTCCTTGCTCTCTTGAATAATCACAACATGCAATGCGCATGTAACGGTAAAAACTGATTCGCATTAAATTTTAGCTGTCAAATTAAAATGAAACCTGAATAATGATTTTAAACTCATACCTTTAGCAGTGACATTGGTGTGAGAGTGAAAAATCCAAAACCAATGCTTGATAGAAAACTAAGTTTTTTTTAAGTCCTCCTCATCCACTTTGTTAACACTGCTTAGTGGTGCATGGTATCTTCAATTTCATCATAGTGAACACAGAGGAATGTTTCAATAGTTGATGTTAATGTTTATCCCACCGAATGCTCAACAAGGGAAGCCACTGTCATAAGCCATTCCTACTCAGGGAATTACATTTCTGTTTCTTTTAAAGCGTCGCCTATTATAAAGCGACGCAGTGAATTTTATCAAAATGAGGTTATACTTATGGTCGAGGCTTGAGTTTACCTCAGCTTGCACTAACCCAGCAATGTGTTCAATTACGCCCTCAATATCCCAGGATATGCTGATACCCTTAAAATTACATTGTTTCATATAGGGCTGAGTGCACGCTGGGTTTCACGTTGGATTTGAATTTGCAATCCTCCGCTCCACATTGAAACGAATCCCTCCCATCAACCTCCCGCAAATGGACCACCTTTCCACTCCTAGATGACTTCGGTGCGCGTAAAATCCTACGCATGGTACAATTTCCAAAGCCGTAACTATTATATTTAATGTATCTGAGTTCGCTTCAGTTTGAATTTTTCACAGTAATTACATAGTACATCATAATTGTATTTCAAATCATAATCAAGACGCTTAATTGCACATTTGCTGCAAAATGTGTGCGAAAGAGCATTTTCTTGAACAGAGTTTTATAACAGTTGAGATTTATTAAAAATAAAAGGTTGAGAAGAAAGAAACAAAAAAGGGTTTAAATATTCCTCGAAAAAGTAACCAATCGGTATTTGTTCCCCTTATCCCTTCCGAGGATTACGCAGATTCAAAATATGTTCTTTTTTTATATGTTTGTTCAAATTTGTCAATATTTACATAAATATTGAATATGTGAATTTTCATACAAGCTCCAAGATTTTTTGTTGATTTTATCGAGGTAATTGTTTAAGCGGTTTTTTTTATTTATTTCGTTATTTTTGTTTTTATCGGCGTTATATCTTCTCACTCGACAGTCATAGCGCTACCACTGTTGACCCTATAAGTTCCAATCTTCTACTTCTAGAAACAAATTCATCAATCTTTTACTCATGCATTAATTATCATATCTTAGCCAATTGTGTGTCCTATGCAATTTTGTTTGTCAAATCTTACCAATGGGAGTAAGGGTGTTTGGTGTGATGATAATTGAGTAGAAAGGTGTCAAAATATAACGAAGGGTCATCTCGGATTTCTAAGGGTTCGTATGATGTAAAACTGGGACATCCTTAACGGGAATATTTACCGTGAATCTTACCCTCAGTCGCACACTGATATAAAAGGGTATTTAGGTAGCGAGGTTAAATCTATCTTACCGTTATTATAGTATTGTATAGTATGCAGGAGCTTAACATCTTTACCTCCAAGTTGGCTCTTTCGAATAAAAGCGAGAAGTTTCCGTCGTTGCGGACGGTAGACAGTGGATACGTCTACTCCTGGCGGATGGAAAACAAAAGGATTTGAAGAGAAACATCTTAAGAGAGAGGTCATATATATTTAGTTCCTAATACAGTATGACGAATTCACATTTCCCAAATACATATATTTCACATTTAAAGCTAGTTCCCATTCGCAGATAGGGGCTAATTTTTGCAGAAAATTCCTTTCATTCACCTTACATTACATCCCCATTCCTCTAATTTTTAATTCAAAACATGATTGTGAGGTGAAATTTTTTCACTCAGGAACTTTAAACTATAGCCTAATTAGAAATTTATTATTATAATTGAGCGTCTAAATATATTATTTCCTTTATTTATAAGGGAGAATATAAGGTTTTTGAAGTATATTTTACCCTATAAGCCCCCACTATGGCAAATATAAGGTATTACGTAGATTAGTAACAATGATTAGAACGCTTATTTTCATTCAGTATAAAATTATTTTTGGGTTTAGAATGGTTTTAAGCGTCACTTTGTGGAAATGATTCTTATCAAAAATATTGCAAAGTCATCATTACCTGACGATGACTTTTTAAGTAAAAACCTATGTCGTGAATAGTAAAATATATGTGGAAAGACAAAGTATTTTCCTTCCCGTTATTTTTGGGCTGTTTCAATTTTCGTGAGTGAAATTTGTTGCTATAGCAGCCGCCACATCATTTTGTGAAAAGGATTCCTTAATTCGTTTTTTCGACAGTTAGTTTCAGTTAAATTCTCACTCTGGTCATGCATACCTATGCAATTTGGGGATAGAATAAATCCGAAGCGTTTAACTATTATCATTTTAATTGATCTAGTAGGCTAAGTCGTTTATGTACATACAGGTATTTACATACGTATGTAATCTTCCGCCTTCCAGTGACTTTCAGGATTTCAAATATAGTAAGTGGTTTCCATTCGTTTATAACGATACTTTACAAATCGAGCAGTTTTTCTCCGTATCCTTCATAATTTCGAAGTAAGATCTTTCTACGCAAGGTCTCATTTTTGTAATGCTACTTAAAGTTGGAACATTCAATGCAAATTAATACAACCCCTTAACTTTTCCGTTCAAATATTTCCTCACCATTAGATTTTGATAAATTCCAATTGAGGTGTACCTCCGAAATTCTTTAAGCAACATATTTTTTTTAATGTTGGAAACCTCTTTGCAATATCAAGTAATATAATTACACCACGGATGTACTTTTCTTCCATGGCCAATTTCGTGTGGCGAACTAAATTGTTCCCGTACAAAAATTGGTGTCTGGGAACAATCCCTGCAAATAATATTCCCCGGATTCCCCGCTGTTTCATATCTTTGCGGGGTATATCAGCCAATCTTCTCAGCCGTCGTAACGCCGTGGGGGTGCATTCATTTCACGTTTTCGCCGTGACGCGGATGAAAGCTGGGCGAGGTGACGGGAGGGAGGAAGGGGGGAGGGAGGTGGGAAATAGGGAGAGACCCAATGCGCTGGGAGCGGGACGCGACTTATCACCAGAAGGTCGTCGGGACAGGAGTGGGGTGGATGAGGGCGTAGTTTTCGCGAATTAGAGCTAATATGGCGTCGGACGAGTGACAGCGCGGGAGACAGGGGGCTGGAGCTTCGGCCGGGATGAAGCATCATTCGTAGGTTCATCCGGCAACCGGGAGGGAAGAGGGACTTGGATGGGGTGGGGGAGAGGGGGTCACCTGTCGCCCGTCGCCTTGGTTATCCGAGTGGATCTCTGAGTACACTCCGGCGGTTACCTCCAACTTTATATCATCCCTATGTCGATCGCAAACACTTGAGTTACCGCGCACTTGGTTGATCGAAATCTTTCGCGTCCGGAAGGAAGCCGGTCGTGTTTTCCCGACGATTGGTGGGCTCACCGACCGAAACAAAGGTCGTAAGTTTGAATCCCTCCAAAAGCATAGATGTGGAATGAATCCTAGTCTCTGGACTGGGATAAGCTATACGTTGGCCTAGTTCTAAGAGATGCCATCTCACTGTCATGGTTTTCATGGAGATGTGTTAAAAAACAAATGGCCTCTATTTTTATGTGGGTCATAATGATTTACCACAAGATGAAGAAATACATCTGCGTGAAATGATTTCGGAGTTAAGCTACGATGCAACCACGAGACAAATCCTATTACCCTGACAAAGATAAACGAGATTTAAGTTCACACTAAGGTCATTTTAAATTTCGTCTAAAAAATCTACTTCATAAAGTAAAGGTGGCTTTTAAAACTGGAATGGCGTCATTTTTTAACGGTTACCAGATTTTGGATCTATTTACATCAATGTTGGGTAATAGAAATAATTGAGGAAAATTTCCATTGCCTTCCTCAAAGGTGTTTTTAACGTGACACCATCACTTTACAAGTGCAGGCTTCAGACGCCTTTGACGCCCTCTCAATAAGGAAGAGAAGCTGCCCACACTAACTTTCGTCTGGCTCCTTTGACCAACTTTGCATGGGTGACCATATCAGGAGCAAATATCATTGCTCCCGTCAGCACAGCTCTTGCAGAGAGTTTAGATTGGCAATGGTATGTTGAACACTGTGATAGAAGGGATAAAGATGGGCAAACGAATTAATAGTATTCATGGTATGAATACTATTAATGCTTTTATCAACATTTTAAAAGCACAATTAGGTCGTGGTAATATTTCGATGCTCCATAGAACAATAACGAATAAGAAAAACTCTAATGTCAATATAAACCTTCAATCAATGGACTTGACTATTTAACATAATTTATTATCAACTTTTAAGTTGTTTATTTTAAAAGAGCCTTATTAAGTTTTACTCAGTTTGGATTTTGTTGGCATATCAGTAATCGAAATCCTTTTAGTTCAACGAAATGGTCGCCATTATCAATCAACCCGCAGCCATCTAGCGACTTCTCTAAATGCGTGATGCTTTCTTTAACTTGATCGACGAAGTGAACTTTGTGCACTCACCTTTTTTTCCCCACGCCGACTTTTCCTAAGCCCCGACCGACGTTGTCCGTGGTCAGCGTAGGCGTGAGATGTCGCGATTCGCATTCACGTCGCCAACGCAGCGACATCCTTCCCGCGCCCCAAAAAAATGGCGAGAGTTGAGGGGAAGGGGGGTTTCGTTTCCATCCTCCTTCCCTTTCCCCTCCCCTCATTTCCGCTCGCCCTCCACCATTCGCCGTAATGCGTGTTCGTCCCTCACGCCTCCCACTTGCGAGGGTGCTGACGTTAGGACGGCAATGGGAAAGGAGGTCTCTTCAAGGATACGCCCTACTTCCGCTCGACTCCCACGGGTCATGCCTCTTCGCCCTGCTTGAGAAACAAGGATGGCGATTGGGCGTTGTCTCACCACCGATCCGTTACACCGAAAAAAAGTTAGTAATTCAATGGCTGGACAACTTAGCATCGCCGATTTTAGTTTTTTTGGTTGCATTCCTTATTCTTTAATCTAACGACGAGGGATTATAAATTGTATATTCTGGAAATGAGTCATTCACCTGGAAAATTTATTTGATGCGTTGGAGTTTATTTTAGGGAAATGTTTTTTTTCTCCGAGACCCTTTCATATGATTGGTTCAATTTTATAAACAATCAGTCACCATTCTCAAGGCGTTTGCTCTATTATACCTGTTTATTTACTCAGAATCGATCCACGAGTCCTGTTTTATAAATTACAAAGTTTTGCTGATTTTTTTATCAGGCATACAAGAAAATGTCAGATATTATTATTATTATTATACGATAGTAAAACATTCGAGCTACCAATTGGCTAAAACCACCTAATAGGCATGCGGCAATTTCGACCCCAGCGTTTGTACAAGTCTAGCATATTGCGCATAATTACGAAATAGTTATTATTAGGTAATCTACCGGTTAAGGTAGATTTTTGGATGGACGCAACTATCAAATAAACATTTTTACGAAATAGCATGAGTGTTTTAAAGAATACTCGTAATTAATCGTTTAAACAATTACTTATGATATTTGTTGAAATAATAAGATATTTTTGTTCTCAATCCACCAATGAAATAATTTCAGAGCGTAAAAATCATTCGTCTTTTCTTGAAATTTCTCAATCCTGAATTTTCCTCTTTTAGGATGATTTCTGACAACTGAATATAAAAATGTGGAAATTATATTAATTTAAAAAGAAGAATGTTTGCGCTAACTTTCCCACGATAACACTGCCTCCTATTTAATGATGGAATAAAGTTCAAAGACGCAACGTTTTCGGAAGAAAAATGTATCCCTAGCATCGAAAGATTCGTAGAAGAGGAACTTCCCATATGTTGAACATTCTTTAATGGTACGTAAAATCCAATGAGTCACTAAGTTACTTTCAAAAGAGGATTAGCTATCAACTAAGTAAGGAAGATTGAACAATAAATTGAAATTATGGAAAGAGATGCGCGTGTAGCGGTTAATGAGAGTAAAAAAATACACAAAAAGTTTTCCTTACCGTAAATGCTTCCTTCAGTTCGCTGAGGAAGGTCACTTAGTGGCCGAAATACGCGTATCCGACGCACACTTTTGTCTTTCCCTCTTTGTTGTTGCCCCTTGACGTTGCTCGATTTGAGTAATAGTCTCCCAGTAGTGAGGTCTTTTTGGAATTTTTGAGTGAGTGTTTTCCTGAGTTCTCGTGAGTGTGTCAACTATGTGTTTTTTCCTGGGAATATATTCCCAAAAACAATCACGGATAGCGTGTATGTGTTCATAAACCCAGGAATCCTTAACGAAGTCCCCTTAACCCTGTGAAGGACCCTAATTGGGCTTCAATGTTCGTGTCTGTAGTCAGTCATGGGCGAGGAAGTAATATTCCCGCAAACTACTACAGACGGGTACTCCGGTTGAGAGGTTGTGATTGGTCACTGTCATAGAATTTCTTTTCCTATGAAGCATCACAACAAAATATTTTATTTTCTTTGCAGGACAAGTGGTGCTAACTTATTACGGCTATAGGAGTTGTCCTTTAATTTATTAATCCAATTACCAAATTTAAAATTGTAACCCCAATTAATGTGTTAAAAATCATGGTGAAGTGGAACTTTACAGTGAATCGTCAATTTGAGACAAAAATTTCTTGTGTATGCACATTTTGTTGCGTAAACAAAATGGTCGTGAAATTGAAGTATATTTCACTAATGCAATGTACTGTCCACTCAATTGAGCACAAGAGTAATTTCGATATGCACATTGATTCATGATTTTTTTCTGCTTTTTACCAGAATGGGGTTTAATTATCGCAGATCGTAGTTCAAAGTGCGCTTTCCTGACGCTCGCTTGAGTGAGAAAAAGGAAACTAGTTTATCCATGTAAACGGATATCATATAAGTCCTTAAAATATTAATAACATTGTGTATAAGCTAAATATTTATCAGCATTGATGGCGTCTGTGCTCTGGCCATCCTCCATTCGGAATTTATTCATATTGACGCTCACCAATCAAAGTACATCTGCCTCGTAAAACATTTACCTGGCGAATTTTGTAAACGTTAGTCGCCAAATATTTGTGTCCAGATAACGTCGGATGATGTATCAAGAGATATTCACAACCTAAATGAGGTAATTCATCAGGAGATACATGACATCTGGAAGGTAACACCATCAAAGAGAGGCGCAGAAAGCCTTTTTTGTGGAATTGAACATTGGCGGAATGTTTTTTTCTAACGTCTTGATGCTGCTGTACCGCATTCTCAAATGTGTATATATTTATCGATCGATTGAATAGGAGAAATAAAATGTGGAAAAGCATCCATTCATTGTGAGTCAAAATTCAATCAAACCTATTGAGCGTAAATAAAAAAATGCCGGGAGCGTAAACTTTGTAAGTTGACGGTCTCGGCATTTATTTATTTACATTGATTCACGACCGTAGCTACGTTCCTGGTATATTTAAATTGAACCCATTGAGCATTGAAATTATTAAAGTTTGTGCATTTCAAGTAAATTTATTTCCTAGAATATTATTGATTAATAAACTGTGAATATGGCAAGCTAACACTTATGGTGCTTTTAGCGATGGTGCTTTTACACGATGATGGGAAAAAAACCCCTTATTTAATAGTGTCGAGCAAGGAAAACAATGGCGCAGTATTGCAGTCACCGTGTTTGAGCACCACTTGCAATTTTGACGCTGTCGTCGGACTCCTCATGCGTCGCTACCCCCGCCGCGGGCCGGAGATTCATTCCTCTCCGTCATTCCCTGTCATTCCGCCCTTCTCTTGCAGATTGAGAGTATGCATCCGCATCATCACCACCATTGATCGGTCCTAGGGTTGGCTTGACGCAGGGCTCCACTCAATTCACCCATCGGCTAAGCCTACGTGTACTTCCTCAACTTGACACCTGTCATTATTTGTTTCATCCTCTCCTCCATTGGTTTTTCTACGTATATTGCTCTTCTCATTCACGGTCGTCGCAATGACTCTCCCTTAAGCAATCTCCATCTCTAAATGGGTCCTTCTTTTCGGACTTTCATTAAATTCCATCCTCATCAGCTCTTCGTAAAAATTACCTCGTCGTTCATTATGTCCTTATTTTCTTGTAACACCTAATTTCCCCGGCTTCCAATGCTCTCATTTCTGGTAAGGTTATGAGCCTCGTCACCTTATAAAACGCTTCTTCACATTCTTTTGAGGCACATCCTTCGTCATATTTTATTTTTATTTAGGATTTTGTATCGCTGCAATCAGGCAATCATCCTCGTGGCAACGGTCATCTCTGGTCAACGGTCACTCTTACAATGCACAAACATATAAGAAGATCAGATATGAGACAAGATGCTCTTATATACAATGACACTGTAAGATTACCAACCGCACCTTTAACATCACAGTTTATCACCCAGTGGCAGCTTTACACTTATTCTTAAAACTCCTGAAATTTAATGGGACCACCAAGCAGCTGGTTCCATTCAACAATAGTTCTGTTTAAAAAAAAGAGTATTTTTCTTATTTGTTTTTTACGTTCTTATTTTTATTTTAAAACTGTGGTCGTTTTTTTCCCTTAAAGTTTTTCTTTTTCTCTTTCCATAAATCCTCCCGCGATTCGTCATTTTTAACAATACTATACATCGCGCCTAACCTACTCCTCTTTCTTCTATTTTTCAAGTCCTATTTTGGTATATTCTGACTATTAATTGAATTTTCCTGCAGTAAAATGTCTTCATGGTCTGGAGTTATTTGTTAAATTTACATTCTACCTGCATTTCCTTCTTTTTTGGTTTGACTTATCGGGTAATACCCGAATATATTCACTTGAAGGCCAAAATTTAATGGTTTAGAAAGTATTACAATTATTGCATGACATGTATCGGTGTGAATTTGTATGTGTATACGAGTGTATATTCAAATGTGTTTAAGAACTAATACATGAGAATTTTTGACTGGTGCCCTGAACGCCCTCATACTAACCCTTTTAGAATTTAGTGGGGTACATTTATTATGAATAATTAAGTAGGCACATAACAATACGAGTGCTTTCTCTGACCTAGTAAAATTAATTGGTATTTTTCATTTATGTGCAATTATTTTCTCAAGGGGATTAGTACGGGTAAATTATAGATGTAGGTTGATAATTATAATCGTCATGTTTTCCGGCTAAATATTATCATTCATTTAATCATATTTTTATTACCAGTTTTATACGAGTATCGTAATATACGAATTTTACGTTTTATATGAATACTTTAATTACGATGCTTCGACTCTCCTATGTCCATTCATATCTGAAACTTTTCTCTCTTTCGTAATATTCCCCAAATGAATACTCCAATGAAAGTATCCTCGTCATATCCCCTTCCCTCTCTGCCACTACAGTAGCATAAGGTACATAATGCTGACTTTTGTCTTTGGATACCAAACCACATACCATCCTAAAGAGCCCCGTTATACCGTATACCATCAGTAAAGGACATGATGAATCTGGAAGGAGCATAATGAATTCCAGGTTTAAATATCATTTGAATAATCTCATAAAACATCTAAGCGTTACGATACCCTGACAAACAAGACTGTTTGGGCAACAAAATGGTGTAATAGAAAAAGTAATTGATTCCTCCATTGTGATGTGTGGACCTTAGACAGCCTCGTGATATTCTGTATTTTGAACCTATCAAAGCAAACCTATTTCAAACTTTCGGTTTGATATAATTTTTCACTACATAAAAATGTCGTTTGAGTTACTATGGATAGATAGTTACAACATACACAGCATATTGGGGTGGTTTTTGATCACGAGGGACCCCCACTCTTTTTTAGTCTTATTTTCTTGTGCTTTCGAGCTATTTCCGTGCCATCAGGACCAAGAAAAGGAAGACAATTTTTCAAAAAATGTTTTCATGTCGTGTAATTATGAGAGTAACAATTACATTCTAGGTCTGAGGCGTTTCAGCATATGATGTATTATAAACATTAGACAAGGAAATCATTAAAGGGAATTGTTGTTTTCTCTGGCAATAAGCTAAGACCCTTCTGGCAAAAAATTCACTCTTTATTCACTCTGGCATTTCCACTCTTTATTCCCTAAATTAATGTTTCTCGATCAGGTGCCTATAAAATACTTCCTGAACCCTCATCTATGATGAACGAGCGTCGCTTAACAATATTTTAGATGATGTCTGCACCAGTGATGTATTATCTGTTTTGTTCAGTATTACACCACCATTTAAGATATGCAGTCTTTATGAAAGCATCTGGTCTAACACCAAACTTGACTTCATCAATTTCTTATGTAAATTATGGCCAACAATGCTGGGTCCCAGGGTATTTTCTTTCCTCAAAATGAAGGCGGTGTTTTCATGTATACATACGTACTCATGTATACAATTTTTTATGCATAATATTATGTTGGAAGTCTCCTAACCACTACATCCGTTATTTCTCCTCACCGAAGTAGTGACTGCTGACGAAAGGGTACCTGCGAGTACGTTATCTATTGCGGTTGACGTGGAAGGTTTCCCCCGTGCCGTATAACTCCTGACATGTTTGATGATTCTCTTCCCATCTGTGAATTACCATGCGGCTTGAACTCAAGTCTTCGCTTCCTCCGTTTACGAAACAACCGGCAACTCCCAACTCGTGAGCAATCGGCCTAAAGGACTCTTAGCCGTTTGAGCCACGCTCCAAAGGGCCCCACACTCATTCACCCTGACCCTCGCCCTTTGATGACTCACGCTCACAGAATGCGCACGCGCGCCTTTCCCCAGCCACCCTCGCCCTCGTTCTCCCCCGGACGACTTGGCGTGAATTACATATGCTCGCGAATTTACAGATTTGAATTTTCAATTTTATCTCCCTAATAGAAAATTCAATATAATGTTAGGGAAAGGAGTTACCTGGCGACGGCGTGCCTGGACTGGACTCAAAAAGAAAATATCTGTGAAAATTTTCCAAAGGAGATGGGCATTTAATGGTTCAGAGAACAGGTCTTTGAGAAGAGAAGATGAGCAAGTAGATGCTTTTGACGTAAATTTGAGGGAAAATAGCAAAATAGCTGAAAACAGAAGAGAGGGGACCAAGGAGGAAGTGCTATATATATATATATATATATATATATATATATATATATATATATATATATATATATATATATATATATATATATATATATACCTGTAATATCAGAGGCGAGCAGAAAATTCAAGGCTCGGAAAAAGTGAATGGAATGGTCTCTATATTTTACTAATATGAGGGGTAGTAAGAAGTAGAGAATGAGGTAATATATTAATGAGAATGCATGGAAAAGTGAAGGAAAGATTGAAATTATGTATGAATTGATGGGTATAGTAAGTAAGATGAATCCAAGGAAGAAAACGTTTGGATGAAAGGGGTGTGTACAGAAGAACTTCAAAAATCCAAATTAAATGCGGAAGTTTAAGGGGCAGTTCAAAACGGGTCTCTGAGCTGTGAAAACCTTTCTAAAGTAATCGTAAAAAATGTAAAAGTAGCATTTTTCGTTGAGTATATCACTAAGGGAAAGCTATATTTCTTATCTTCTTCATGTAATGTAAAAAATCATCTAACAACTTTTTCCACTAATTATCTTGAAGTTTATCAGTTTGTCAGATCTGTACTGACAAAGCTATGTTTCAAATGTTTATTTGTCTATAATAGTGAGACATCTATCTAAAATTAAACGGTTATACATGGTAACGGATACTATCAGGTATAGTAGTCATAAAAAGAAATGTCTGTAAAAAATCTTTAAAAGCCATAATAATTCTTTTGGATTGCATTATTACATTTACAATTACTGTATCAGGTGGAGAAACTATTGAAAACTTTACGAAAACTTCAGATAAGTAGGTTGGGTTTCATATTTCTTAGTTCAAGTAACTAAGGATAAATATGCTAATACTCAATACGATATTCAGGATTTCATATTATATGATCTATTTTAGCAAGTGGGTCAGTAATAATTAAGAAATTAAATGAACATGAACTTCCACAAAGTTGAGCCTGAAACAATTGAATCTTCCTGACACTGCCCATCCGGACTCTCCGTTCCCCTTTCGCACCTGAGCAGTCTAAGACATGTACAGGTTGCGGATCAGTCTCCTGTCCCTCCAATCCATTCCTATTTTCTGCAATACACGCATTAATTTTTCCCAATTCACTCTATCAAACGCTTTTTCAAAATCTACGAAGCAGGCAAATACGTCCTGATTGTATTCTATATTCCTCTCGATCAGTGATCTCATTACTGCAATGGCATCACGCGTACCTCTTCCTTTCCTGAACCCAAACTGATCATCCCCTAAGTAATCATTTGCCTTACTCTCTATCCTTTTCTTGATGATCCTGAGAATAACTTTAGCTGCGTGGGATATCAAACTTATTGTTCTGTAGTCCTTACATGATGTAGCTTTTACCTTTTTCGGAATAGAAACTAACACTGATTTCACAAAATCTTCCGACCAGATTCCTTCCTCATAGATACTGCAAATCAGTCCACATAGTCTCTCGTAATTATGCATAATCTCTCGTCGTATATTGTATTGGTAAGTATTTTTCCATACCAACCATTTTCTCTCTCCATTGTCAATTTTGCCAGTATAATCGAGTATTACAGCTGAAACAGCAGGGTTAATTGATAATTAGAGAGTAGAAAGCCAGTATGCGATAGATCTATCACCAGAAAAGTAAAGTAACTATAAAACAAATAATGGTTATGACTCATAATATTGAGCAATCTCTCTAAGAGTGTAATGAAGCTTTCTCTCGTAAGATAACGCTATCTAAGAGTGATTCATTAGGAATGAGTATATTATCACTTAGAATAGTCATAAAAATATTATTTCGGTGAAATATTTTTAATAGCAATCACAATATAACTTAATAGAGATATTGCAAGTGCAGTTGTTGCCTCAGCTGGAGAAAATACTAGTTCACAAATTGCAAGCTTTACTGAAAATCCCGATAAGTGGGTAATGTTTCGTATTAATTCGTCCATTTACGAGTAATTAATGTCCAGTAAAATAATCTAGCTTCCCGCACCTTTGACTGAATGTATACATTCCTGTGGATGTATGTTTGAATGGATTTGTTGGTATTGCATGTGGTTTTATTTTCTTTAATGAGTGGTGACCTAGCACCCCCGGCCACACGCTCCTGAGACGGATTACGGGGTATTATAAAAGTATGGATGTAGATGTACCTTTAAGTGTGAATTTCACGCGCCGTCTGGCTTAGTATTGGGTGAACTCTACCATCACCTACAAAAAAAACGATTTTCGGCTTGAATACTGTGTTTATAGGTTATGTTTATAAGTAATATCATATTATGATATTTTCCTTTTTAAATCCCTATTAGGGGGTACAATTATGAGTGTTGACCCAAAAGCTTTCGAGGGCCCAGATAAAAATTCGGATGATTACGATTGGACTGCAATAACAGATAGACATTTTGGTATGTTACCGGCCGAATAGATATTTCAGTGCGGTTATACGCTCATAAAATATACCTGATTTTAAGCACGTAAGTGAATTCTTTACGGAGATCAAAATTTTCTTTTAAGCAGTGTAATAATAGTCTGAGAGAAAAATGCAGCGTTGATGTCAAGAAAACTTTAAACCTTATTTTTTATCAGGATGATCTGTCATCTGAATATTATGGAACAGGTCTCTTCAACGAAGTTTCTCCAACTCATTGGTAATTTAGAGTTTTATTAAAAGAGAGAACGCCGCGGAGAATATTTCAAAGAAAAAAACCTATCCATAATTCATCGATTTTTCCGGTACGTAATATTTTGCGCCCTGTGAATTCCAATTCTAGTTTTTCAGGGACCTTTTCAATTTATTCTACCTCAACTGCGATAAGGTGCTGACGCAAGCAGAGAAAAAACATTAAATTGACCGGAGATTGGACGTCGAATGCAAATTAGCCACAATCTCAAAAATATGTCGGGTATCGGATGGCACCTCCGCGTTTCGTTCGAAGCTAACCTTAATGAAACTGCTTTGACGTCACTCCCTTTAATCTGAGTTGCCCGGAACTTTCAAAATTCCTCCAGACTATCTTTGGCACAAACCCTTAGAGGCACCACCCGTCGCCATCTAGCGATACGTTCGGGAAATATTTACCTTTATTTATCCCGCGGCGAGAGTCCCATTAAGAGTGTTGACCCAAAAGCTTTCGAGACCCGAAATAAAAATTCAAAGCGGCATTATAATACAGCCGATGGCTTTTCGGTCGAAAACACGACAAGCGATAATACCGTTGAGAAGGCACCTTGCACCAAACAAACTGCGAACTTTAATCTCGAGCAAGTATTTTGAACGCTTCTCGAGGCACTGATTCCTTATATTGGTCCTGGTATAAGACATGCATAAACATTGATGCCTGTAACCAAAAAAGAAACCAAAATTATCTTTTAAAAGAATAGATAGTAAAATATGGTACCTCTTTGGCGCAGAAGGCAATCAGGTTCAACTATCAAGCTATGAAGGGAATGGTGGATTGACAAATGTTTTCGTAAAAAAAATTTTCTTTCACATTTTCGTTCTCAGTGATACGTCTTTCTGGATTGGATTGGCGAAAAAAAGGAGGATGAATATTATAACAAGCACAATAGTAGTAGTGGCAAAGAAAATTAGTAAGTACTTTGGGAAATTTCCCCGTGAACGAAAGGTAGACTGCTCACGATTTCGGAACTGTTGTCAAAAGCAACAAGGAGAAATATCGATTTCATTTTCCTTCTGAGCTGGGCAAAACGGCAAAAAAGTGCTTCTAGGATCTCCTATAATACTCGTGAGTTGGCCGATGGTAGATTAAATAAAAGTGTAGTAGCGCCTTCCTTACTATCCGCTGGTCTAATAATTTGCTCAATACTATTAATTCCGAAACTTGCTGTATCACTCAAGAGCCATTCTTGAGAATATTATGCAAATATATATATATATATGTATATATATATTTAAATAAACATCTTCAGCGACGACACAAACATACACAAAAACACACACCGATGTGTGACGGTGTATGTGTGCCCGTATGGGCCGACAATGAACGCTTTTTTTATGAGCATCATAAACTTATTTTCCGGACGAACCCTGTATCTTCAGCTTTTTCGCTTGAATATGTTCTCTTCTATTTTTCATTCCCTGGAATTAGACTTACATGTGCCTTAATGTAGTGGCAATTTACAAATTAAAAAGGACGATACATCTGAAATATCCGTGGTGGTTAAACCATTTATAAAATCTGAAAGACAAAGATAACTGCCAAACTCTGAAATTTGGCCGTCTCTTCCCATAGTTCAAGAAATGGGAAATTTTAAATCTTAAGTACACAAAGTGACAATTCGCTCTAATGTGCTTTTTTCATTTACATCTATCTCAATACTGAGTAAGGATGTTAAGAAAAAGCTCGTTAAAACTTTGATCTGGAGCGTAGCTTTGCACGATGACTTGGTCATTTAAACATGACGATAGGGGTAGATTGGAGACATAAAATATGGGTTTGGAGAGAGATGAAGAAAGTGAAGTGGACAGAAAGAAAAACAGACAAGAAAGTGCTAGGTATGGTGAGCGAGGAGAGGGAATTGTTGGGAGAAATCACAAGGAGGCAGTAAAAATGGATGAAAAGTATAATGATTGGAAGTGGAATGTTGAAAGCTGTTATAAAGTGGTGAATGTTAGATAAAGGAGGAAAAGTTTGGAATAGGATAGGGATGTTGGACAAGATGAAGGAAGGGTGGAAGTATGCAGAGATGAAGATGGGCCTGATATAGAGCAGGATGGTGGGTTAAGTTTCGTAAGGAGAGACAAGATTTGATAGTTGTGTCCATCCAAAACCTACCCTAACTGGTAGAGTACCTGTAATAATACCTAAATACAGTCAGATGAAATGTATCACGATAAATTGAGCAAGCTTTCACATTTATTTTTGGCAATTAACCTTGTTGATTTTCACTACGCCCCAATCCCTTTTAAGTGCGAGTTTTTGTCCGCAATATTTTTGCAACATTTTCGCCCGCGAAATCGCTACTTTATCCTTAGCCACGCTCTCTTGTTTCGAGAGCATCACCTTAAAATGCCACAGTTTCTCACGGCACGGCAGGTTGCATTCCAAATACCGGCCAATTCTGATGCGGAACGATAGGGGAACTTAACTCCGAGCCAACGCGGGCGAAATTCCGCGAAGACTCTCCGTCGCTCCCTTTAAACTCACGTCCGCTTTAAGAGGGACGATGAAGGAAGGGGGTTTGGTGTCGAGATCGGGGGTAGAGTGAAGAGGGGGAGGGGGGAGGAGGAGACTGGGGAAACCTGTCGAGGGTCCCGAATCATTCGGGTGCATCGGAGGGGATCGAAGTAATTTCGCCGGCATAAGTAGTAGGGGGGTGTGGGAAGAGGCGGCTGACTATATATGCGGTGGGGAGAGGAATGGGTGCTTGTTAAATGGGGTAGGGGTTCTTGGCTGGTGTAAAGAGAGACGAATACGCTCTTTCCCGATCTCTCTGCAAAGCGACGGGATAAAATAAGGCATTTATTGGCGGGAGGAACAGGGGAGTTTTACGGAGTTAGGGAGAGCGTCGAAGGGGTGTGGGAAGGGATGTGGTGGGTGTTTAATAAAAAAACATGGGAGACCTTCTCAGTCGCAAATGGGAAGGTCCACGGTTGATCCACTCTTTTGTCCCCTGGATTTTAAACCTACCCTTTCACCACGGTGCGAGTGGAAGGGTGGGTGTACGGAGCGACGTCTGACCCTACTGGGGTTCGGTGCCGAAATATCCACATCTACACTTAACCCTGCAAACAGAAAAAAGGGGCGAATAGCCGGGTGCAGTAGGCCACAAGCCATCACAGTAAATTTTCCATCTGTTTATGAAATTTAAAAGGAATTTGAGTGTTTTTTTTATTTTATAGAGAAGCTTTAATAATCGTACTCATTATTTTCCAATGTTGAAATGGAAACATTTTCCGCGGTAAAAATAATTCTTCTTCTCAATTTTTATAGTACCTGCAGTTACTTGAACGGCCCATGTAATTTGATGTTTGACTTCCCTCTTTGCCATCATTAAACTCCTAGTATTTGTGTAATGCTATTAGATTAACTTTTGGGTGTGATACTCAGAGCTCTAATTGTTTCGATGATAAATAACTTCGTTCATCTACAATTCACCAGCATGAGTATTGAATTTAATTCCATTAAGGATTAATACGTGGACTAGTTTTTATATTATTTGTTGGGGAATAGTTTATTTTATTCCTTAGACTCTCGAGTTGTTCTTCTGATGTTATAGATTTTAATTAATGTTTAATTTTTATTTAATGTATAGTTTATTAACATTCTTACATACGTATTGATTGAATACATTCACTATTTTTTCATTCAGTATAATTAAATAGAGGCTAGCAGAGTTTTGCGGGTTAAAAGGTAGCAACTGGTCATTTTAACCCCTTGGTTAAGCAAGGAAATATCCCTCTTTTCAGTGGTGCAACGCTGATTTGGACAAGGCGAACAATCTTATGGCATTGATTTCTTAATCTCGCGGTGATGTGCTCCCATTAATGTGAAAATATTCCTCGTGGAGTCACTTTCAAATTTAATATTTCTTTTGGATCAATTTTTAAGCCATGCTGAATATTTCATTTTGTGCCCTTGTAATCTTATTTACGTCACCTTTATACTGAGTTACGTTCAATGTCTTCTTTTTTTCGATATTCTTATTCTTTATTTTTACATTTATTTACGTGTAATTTACGTCCTCACTAGAGTAGCTACTGAGTTATTTCTTTCTGGAACTTGTTGCCTTAAAAAATGAGTAAAACATTAAAATCTCATCATTATTAGAATAATTATTAATATTAAATAATAACGAGTCATACAGCGCAGGTCATACGAGTATTACGTACACAAGAACCAATACTTTTCGTAAATGATAAAGTGGAAGACTATCTTACGTCAACCGCATCATAGAAGGTCGTGGAACGCTATCACCTCTGCTAGAGTTTATCGACCTCCTATCTGCGGAATGCTCAATAACGACTACAATCTGCATGAGATATGATCCTTAGCTGTCGCCACAAAAGCCATATCTGGCGGTTGAGAATATCTTCTGATCCCAATCTCAGCCATTCCTGAAGCCCTGGCATTATGAGCGCGCCAATCGTCTATTTACTTCCACCTCATTTTATCTTCGTAAATGTCAGAAAAACAGCCCAATGAAATCTAATCAGAAAATACAGAAATAGCTCTAGAGATTTTGCAATATTCCCATGGAAATTATTTTTTAAATTTGTAATAAATAATGTCACCATCGGCGGAGTTGTAAAAAAATCCTTTTAATTTCATTTAATCAATTTAAGTTGAAGCTCAAATCCTTATTTCTATAAATCAGTTTTTGTTATGCTTTAATCTGAAAAAGTGTTGTAATATAAAATTTCTTTGCCCTCTTTCTGCAGAAATGGATTTCAATTCAAAACTGCTTAGATTATTCAAAACTGAAAGACTTTAATTCGACTTAAGTAGTTCTGCCTTAAATAGCAATTCAGTCCTGTTCCCTCAGTTGTATTATTTTATCTTCTGAAAATATTTTTACCCTAACTAAAAAGTAGATCTGGCGTAAAGGACCGCTGGCTTTTAATATTTTTACAATTCAGCTTTATAGACCTTACCTTGTTAGAGCTTACCATATGACCCAGCATGAACTCCGTATTCTTACTCGTGTATATGGCCACTTTATTTGAAAAAGCAGTTCATTTACAACACGCTGCAAAGATTGAAATTTGATTTTCTTATCCAACTCTGTTTTTTCCACCCGAATAAATGTGCCAGCTAAGCGGAAACAGGCGTTTTCTAGAACAATCCCAATACTGCTTTCATTTCGTTGCAGACTTAAGAACTCCACGCCTTCCAATCCACCATTCCATTTTCTTCGAACAGACTCCAAGGTTCCCGTGGAATTGGCCATTCTAAAGCCCCTCCCGGAAGGTCAGTCATCGTTCTTAATGCGTTTTTCGGAATCCGTCAATCCCCCGCGGTAAGAGGAGAGTCGTCGTCCCACAGCTCCCAACTTGCCGCCGTGAAATTCGGTCCTTGGAGCAAGTGGGGCACGTAAAAGCCTCGCTGAATGAATTCCCCGTGAAACGCTCCAAGGTCGTTACCGTTTTCGTCTTCTCCGCGTTAACCATCTTTAACTTGGATTAATGTTTGGACAAGGGAGTTTAATTAAACTTCGCAAATTCCTGCGTTCGTGCCTTACTTTCACCTCCTTTCGCGGTACAGTTTACTTCAAATAATTTTGCATGTCATCTGGCAGGGAAGAAAGGCCATATGAAAGGTAGCAATGTTTTTGTAATTACTCTGTAAATCACAATGTCGTCTGAAAATAATCTGAGTTTGATCCTAACATGAGAATTGTGGCAATTACTTCACATAAAAAAAGAACTAGTAGTTCAATATCTCTTAAGAGCCATCTAGTCTTTCAGGAAAAAAATCACAGAAAAAATTTTAATGGAAAAATTATTTGGATCATTGTAGTTTATTTTATGATTGAGCATATTTCATTTCCAGGGAAAAGTTGACAGGTTACTCCTCCCTTTTTTCCATGAATCATACGACGTATGGGGATAGGAAGTTCAGCGGCCTCCGTTTAGGAAAGTAATACCGAAAATAATCTTTCCTGAGGTGTTTTCAAATTAGGCTCCTTCAAGATGGCTGCGTGTGACAAATATTATAAGTCATCGTTTCATGCTGCCGACAATTGGGATCACTTCAAGGTAATCGTATTCTAATTGATGATTAGAGTAATATTTGGTAATTATACCCTCTTACTAACAGACATTATGCAATTCACCCGCGCCTCAAAATCCACGTACATTCCTTTGCAATACTCAATGTTATAGGTTACGGATTTTCCTTGAATGTATTTCTGATAACCTTGTTACAGGAAAACAACAGTTACCTCTATCCCATTGCTTCCCCTTAAAGATAACTCGGAAAGGTGATTTTAGTATCACTTGTTGAGTATCAGTAAAATTCTAATGAATTCCACAGTTTATTCTATGCTAATTTTCAGTTCAGAGAAAAATCCAAGTGAAAATCGAAAGTTCTAAAGTAAGTATCACGAATTTACGAAATTGATAATTGAGGGTAGACAAGCAAGACAGAGCCCATATTAGCTTGCGAAAATAGATCCTTTAACTTTTAAGCCCGAAGTATTCGTTGTGCTCTCCTGATCTTTTCCAAACTCCGAGATGTCGTGAGAATCCAAAGGTAGGATGGGGAAGTTGCGCGCGGAAGTAGAGAGTAATTGAATTATTTTCCCGTACTATGGATTCATTTCTAAGTCGCGGGATTTCCAAGTAGTTTATGAAGTATTTAGAGGAGTGATATGAGTTGAGCGACTGAGGGAATGGATAATAAAAATAGAATGCCGGGACTTTCCCTTTGGTCTCCCTCCGCTTCCCTTTAAATATTTGATCCTTTGACTTAACCCCTCGGTAACCCTTGTGCTTCCAGATCCCCGACCTACCTGGAGTCACACGGGCGGGTGCTCTGCCCTCCATCTGTTTCACCAGCACTGCTCCCTCCTCCATTCCATTTCTCTCCTCGGAGTACTCTTTGGTAGTTTTTAATTCAGGTAGGGAATGTGGACGGGAGAGAAAAGGATTGGAGGATATAAGGAAGGGGTAAGGACATTATTATAATTAAGATACTCCTCAGGATAAATTACTTGTGAATGCAAAATCATTAATGGGTGCTTGCATTAATGCCACACAGGGACGCACCCAAAACTGGTAGGACTGATTTTTTTACAAGAATTTTATTGACGACATACTTACATCGACTTAATAATCTTCAAATTATACTCCTTGAGCTGCTACACACTTAGTATAACGTTGCTCCCATTACCCGTACACCAGCTGGAAATTTTCTTTGGGGTTGCCGTTGATGACCCTCGTCGAAGCCTCTTGAACGGCCTTTATCGAGTCAAAACGTCGTCCCTTGAGCTGTCTTTTCATCAGTGGGAAGTAGAAGAAGGCCGGTGGTGCCAGATCGGGAGAACAGGGCGGGTGTGGCAGCGTGGCAACACCGTATTTGGCCAGGAGCTGTCTGACGACGAGCATGCCAATTCAGAATTTTCGGCACCATCTTGGCGCACACCTTGCGCATGGCCAAATCCTGTGAAATAATGCGTTGGACTTTGGATGCAGACAGACTCAACTGGTCTGCAATTTCTTCACTGGTTAAGCGTCGGTCTGTGTTCAGCAGTGTCCTCACTCTGTCCACAGTCGTGTGGGTTCTTGCCGTCGACGGCCGTCCGGAGCGATGGTCCTCTTCAACGAGCTCCCTACCCTCTTTAAACAACTTGTGCCACTCAAATACTGTGGAACGGCTTAAGGCAGTGTCCCCATAAGCCTGCTTGATCATATCGAGGGTCTCAGTTGCCGTCTTCCCGAGTTTCGCACAAAACTTCACGGAATAACGTTGCTCTAAATTCAGATTCATTTTGTTTTTCGACGCGGACAAAAAATTTCTTCACTAAAAACGGTGTCCTCACTCAGCGACAGCCCGCAGGCGACTGAGGTTGATGTCGGTCTGTTGCTAAGAGCCCCCTCCACCTTACCGGCCAGGCAGACCCCCCTCCACCGCTCCGTTCGCGCCAGAGAAAATCAGTTTTACCACTTTAGGGTGCGACCCTGTGTCTCGCTAGATACTCTCTTTTAGGCAGTTAATATCAGGAAAGAAAATGCTGATATACTTTGAGACGTACTTCTACTACGAGAAATATTTCGGACGTCTGAATTATCGTCAAAAGATCCTCCCACAAGCTTCCAGTGTGTGCCGAGGGTTGCTAGAACACCAGTCTTAAATGCATAAATATACACATATTATGTATATATATATATATTATATATACACATTCAAACACGAAATACCGCCATATGGCGAATAAATATTCATTCACATTGAAATAGAGATAAGGAAAATGGTAAAGGAACACATATAAAGGACAAGAGACACACCTTTATATGTGTTCCTTTACCATTTTCCTTATCTCTATTTCAATGTGAATGAATATATATATATATATATATATATATATATATATATATATATATATATATATATATATATATAATGTAAATGGACTAATCGACACAAACACAGAAACTGAAACACATAAAAGAGGGACACACTGGGTCTCGAATTTTCGGTGGTGCAACCACCTTTCTCAAGAGGAGTTAGGAACAGAATTGTTCTGTTCTGTTCCTAACTCCTCTTGAAAAAGGTAGGTCATGAATTCAACTGTATGAATAGGTGCGGAAATACTTTTTGTTTACTCATTCTTTAGGTGAGGGTAATTTGAAAGATTCTCAGACCCTCCATCCTGTTTTTGTTCTCGTGTGGTGATTTGTAAAGGTGGAAAAAATTGAGACCCCTGCTATGACCAAATTCTTCGTAAATAAAGGTAAGAAAGCAAAGGAAATTCATGCCGGCTCTCAGAACACTCTGATTGACTCTGCTCCTTCATATCTAGCTGTTTTCAGGTGTACAAACGAGTTTAAGTTTGTTCGGGACAGCTTAGATGATGATCCGTGTAATGGTTGGCCAAAATGTTTCACTACCCAAGAAATATTTTCAAAAATGCAAAGAATGGTCTTGGAAAATCGCCAACTCAGTGTGCGAGAAAGTGCGCTGAAGCTGTAGGAATGTCATCTAAACGGTTATGTCACATTTTAACACTGGAATAAGATATGATAAAATTATCTTCTAGACGTGTGCCGCAGCTCTTGATACAGGTGCACAAACGCATCAGAATGGATATTTACAAAAAAAGTTTCACCCGTCTTAAGAGCAACCAGCAAGATTTTCTTGCCGGTTTGTGACCTTAGATAAACTTGGGTCCACTGCTAAACCCCAGAGACAAATTGGCAGTCAAAGTAGTAGAAACATGTTGATTTACCACCACCAAAGATAGTAAAGGCAATATGGTCGCCCGGAAAGGTGATGGCTTCAGTTTTATGGGATGCGAAAGGGATTCTGCTGAAAGATTTATCTTTCCAATGGGCAATATTACGCTAACCTCCTGGACCAACTGCAACAAAAGATACACGAAAGAAGACCAGGTTTGGCAAGGAAAAAAGTCATCTTTCATCAAGACAACGCACGCCCACACACAAGTGTCGTTGCCATGCAAAAATACGTGAACTAAAGTTGTCCCACGCCTGTCTAATTCGCCTGATTAGGTTCCATCAGATTTCCATCTTTCCACCAAGCTCAAAAATTTCTCCTGTGGACGGAGATTCTCTTCATACAAGGAAATAACATACAAACTAGACGGGTATTTTGTACGCCTGAATGCATCTGATTTTCGAGATGATATCAAGACAGTGGAACATTGCTGGATCAAGTGCATTAATGTACAGGGAGACTTCACTGAAAAATAATAAAAAGTTCAATGAGGTAGGTGGTTTATTTATCTTCCATTCCGAAAACGATTTAAAGTACCATCATATTTTCGTGCTTCCATTTAAATGAAACCAAATTTCTTTGGCGCTAACCAGCACATTCACCAATTGTGTGTGCTTCATGAAGGATTTGATATGAGTGTAGCACGCAAGTATTTGGTCGGTAGCTTAATTCAAGCCCCTGCCCCGTTGCATTATTTGTCGTCTTCCACTCTTCTTTCATTCCAACATTTCAATAGACTATATTTTCTCAAGTATTTTTTTAATTTCCATGTACATTAGAATTCCCATGGGCATAGAAGTGCATCTCATTTGCTTGTTTATAATGCGGTAACATTTTACTTTTAATAAAATTTTATTCAATTTCTATTGTCACTAATTCCCAACAAAATAAAGAGGAAACCACTCTGGGAATTGGAAGCGTATTTAGGGTGAAAGTGCAAAATCCCTCATCTCCATCAAATCAAGCAGATCTGCATACCTTTCGTCTCTCGATAGTGACTCATTTTATCGAAATTTGGTCCTAACTGTGAGTCGTGTTTTGAGAAACATTATTGCAGTGCTTGAGCGAATAGTTAAGACGTAATCAAAATTCATGTGACCTTTGCGGACTGAATCCTTTTGATCATTGCGATATTGTTAATTGATGTTTACTATGTGTGGTCGTTCCAAGTTGGGGAAATATTTTCATTCGTTTTCCTGTTTGCACGCCATGGTTACATAATCAAATGATGATAAATTCATCTTTTTCATCTTATCTTTCATTCAAAATCAACGTTGGAGAAGTGTTAAGAGCTTATGCCGTCAATTGAATAACGTATATTACCTGTCGTCACTTGGTTCCTCCAATTGAGTTCATTTGCATGTCATCGTTTTCGAGATAGAAGATTTTTTGGGATGTACTTCATTTTTCAAGCAATTTCAGACTAAATAATTTGTGTCAGTCATTTTTCAGCTGAGAAAAAAATTCCTACACCGTAGCTAACGAATTTATGATTATGAATACACTCAGACAAGCTCCAGAAAATTAAAAATAATGAAAAGAGATATAGTCTAATGTATTTAGTTAACATGTCATTAAGGTATTAATATTGGTGTTTTAATTATATTTTAACATTATATGGGATCCTTCCTCTTGTGAGCGTCATTTAAAGCTGATCACGATGCAATATTTGTAATTTTAAGTATTCGTCAACATGTTGGATCCTCAATCGGCTATAACCAGCCGCTAAGTTCCGTGTTGAAAATTTACAATGCAAATTCAAGAAATGATAACATTGGATTGAGAGGCAAATATGATGTGTGTACAAGGAATTAATAAGTCTTTCGATCGGAGGTAGAATTTTGGTGAACTCAGAAAAAATAACTTTTTCGATGTCTCCATTATCAAAATGTTGCTTAACATTAAATGTAACTTTACATGTACAACTATAATGAGTTGACTCAGTAGCGATGGATGTGGCTTCAGGAGTGCTACAGAGGAGTGTTACAAGCCCACGTCTTTCAACTAAGTTCACTTTTGTAAAAACCTTACATTAATATCAGACAACACTGTGATACACAAAGAAATGAAAATATAGGGAAAACTATTCTCTAGCATCTTCCGAACAAATATTGGAGTGGAGGTGGAATTTAATATCAGAATGGTAAGCGCCTTAGTTTTGGAATAAAATAGAAGATAAACAAGACGTATTTTACAAAATTGATGGGATCCAGAGACCACCAACTAAGATCACCTTTGATTACACAAATCGCTCTAAAATGTTACCTGTCATGGGGTATACACATTAATAGAATATGCGGATCAGCCTTAAAGGAATTAAGTTTCATTAGACGTGTTGCAAAGAAATTTAATTAAAAGATAAGAGAGTGATGTCACTCCGCTTTAAATAGACCAAATTTGGAATGCGCATAAAGTATTTGGATACCGATGAGATAAAATTTTCACTGATGAATTTGAAAAGGTTCAGAGAAAATCCACTACATTTTTAAAACATCCTACGAGCACAGAATAAGCGTGACTGCTAGTATGAATGAATTAGGTTTGAAACACCGGGTTTCACGAAGAGAGCAGGAAAGACTAACTTTTAGAAAGTTTAGAAAGGTGAAGGGCGCCTGAGTTTTATAGCGACACCGAGGGAATAATTATGACTCGACCACCTTGATAAAATAACAGAAACAGTCACTGACTCGTTCAAGTATTTGCTCTTCCTTCGCACGATACGCAATCATAACAAAATTCCAAAGTAAACGACGTAATATAGATACTAAGTAGGACCAAAATGTAAAGACTTAGTTAACCACAACAATTATTTGATGATGTATCTAAGCTTATATCTTTGTATGTACGAGATTTTTTGTGTATATGAGCAAATATGTATCAAAATAAGTGTATGAACTTTTATTTGTGCATGTTTTACTGATTCCTCAACTGACCCGTTGCGTGCTCTTGGAGTGCTTTCCGAGATCTTACGTAGAAATATAGTAGATAATCACGACAAGTATCTTCTAAGATTATAATTAATACTTTTTAGTATTCTTAATACATTTATATATACATATACATTATTTTTTATATTTAAACACACATTATATTAATGAAATGAAAGAGCGAGATGGCATTTGCCAAAAAAAATATAAAAAAGACACGAAGTTTTCGGTGACACAACCACCTTCTTCCAATAGGAGTCATAAACAGCGTATTAAAAATCATATCCATGTCTATCCATTACTGGAACGTAATAGTAAATCGAACCATGGCCCAAGGGAAAGGAATTATATCCTGATTGTGAGTTTCACTCACTCCACCTCTAAGGTTTTGATAAGCTGTAACCATCTAAGCCTTCTGTTTGACTTATGTGAATGGAAGATATTATTCCATCACCAATACCATGCAATAGAAATTGACTCTCTTAACTTTAATTTACTTAATAACCATTATTATCTAATTTCTTTCTTTTATATCTGTTAAATTTCTGTTTCAATTTTAAGGATCATTAAATTTAACGGAATACGCCTGCACTTTAGGTTTACTCGTATTATATTGCATTCCAAAGTATAGGAGACAAAACTCATTTCTCCTTCTGTTCACTAAAAATCTTGCAGCCTAGAGATCAAGGCGTGATTCTTGTATTCAGCGTATATTTATAAGGCACTCTTCTTCTCTGGGCAAATTTAATTTCGATTTATTATGACTACATACTTAGTTGAAAGCTTATTTCCTTGAGCAGCCAATTACAGGTCTCTTAATTGCCTTTGTACAAATCCCTGACTTTCCTCTGCTTTATAAATTATTGATTTCGTGTCACCAATGCATTAAAATCCTGTAAATATCTGCGATCAATCTATTTTGTATGGTAATAGTTTTTCTTTTGGTTAAGGTTTTAATTATAACCCTACATACTACTTTAATTAGCACTAAGTTTGGTTTCATAGGTGAGAACAGAGCTCACCTCACACTATGACCTCCGTCCTATATTCATATAAATTCATTTAGATTTTTTGAGCTTTCGGCTTTCTCTGAGGTATTCTTCAAGTCAGACTGCCTTTTACGTGTTATCTAATTTATTTTGTGTTCTTCGTATTGTCCCGTATGTGAATGTATTTATTTATTTATTTAAAAAATATTTATTTATTCATTTATTTATGTATTTATTGTGTTAAAGTGTTAAATTAGTTGGAAATATTCACTCCACTTATTAATCTTACTATCAAAATCTCACTTCTGGTGACGTATTTTAACTATTTCTATTAATTATCACTGAATCATATTGTAGTAATATTATTTATTTCATTTTTCTTTAACATTTCTTACTTCTTCATTATTAAACAGTAATTTTATTTTAATTGCCTTTTCTTCGCATTTAGATGTGTATACCAGTTTCTTATTTGTTTTTTCTCTTATTTTTCAAGAATTGATTTATTTTTATTTATTTAGTATATTATAACATTAGCACTATCTATCTGTAGGTTTTCGCAGGTTTTACACACTCCCCTTCATGTGCGGGTATTTTCCCTCAGTGGGTTTTAGGGTAAAGCCTTATTCCTTACGTTTTTCCCACAATTTTGCACATCTTTCTACACTTTTGAACTCACGCATATTCATTGTAAATCAATTGTCATTATCTAGTTCTCTTTTAATATTATTTAGCACTCAAATATAATTATGTCTTCATTGAATAGAATTTTCATTGACGATGTGTTAGATGGAAGAAGGGACTGCCACAGTCTCAATTTCGCCCGAATAAACTCGAATTATTATTATGCATTGTGTGATTTTCACACACCTGGAATGGTGAACTACATTTCCCTCTACCGTCTTTGATATGCCAGAAATATCTACATCATCTACATCGACGGGTAGAGAGTGTTATAAAATCACTACGTGACATGTATGCCGGTACCATTCCGTCAAAATCTGGTGCATTCACATCCCAGGCTATGCTGTCACGCGTAGACAAAACGTAGCCCGTCTGTCAGTATGTACTTCAAACGTTCTTCCCTCTGGACTGTTATTTTTTGTGACCGTTTCACATTTTCTTTAATATAAAATAATCATAAAAACTGGAAGATGAAATGCTATCCAAGACTGCCTTCGGAATAATATGCAAATCTCCCGAGAAGGTCTTAATTTTCCTCAAGCGTCGTCGCAATTAGACGACGGGGGAGGTCGCGTCAGTCAAATAGAAATATGGCTCGGAGTTTCGCAAGCTCCGTGCGAGTCGCCGGAGTTAGCAGAGAGCGTAGATAAAATGGCGAGGGGTGAAGGAGGGAGGAGAGGGCTTGTCACGCCCTTCCTCCGGATGGATCCAAAACAAGTGACTCTTTACAGGGTCACGAGGGGAGTATTTCAAAGAAATTAGCGCGAAGGGGATGAGGAGATGGGGCAGAGGAGGGTTGGTGGTGGCGGAAGGACCATCAGGGAAATGTGGAGCGAATGTAATGGCGAAGGACGGTGTGGGTGGGGGGACGAGTGGGATGGAGTTAGGGAAGGTTTGCGAGTACGGGAGGGGAGAATGAGGGTGGAGAAACTCTCTTCCATGTCGGTACGCCGCAGAAAGGAAAAAAAACTACGACTTGGCGGCGTTACGGAAAGAGTTTTTCTTATTTCTTTTTGTCAAGGCGTGAGAGACGTTAAGAGGGCGTGATTAAGAAGAGCACCGGCCGCTCTATGCGAGATGAGACGACGAGGCGCCGAGGGTATCTCCGGGAAGAGGTTGTTGTGCCCGAAGAATGGCTCTCTTTACGGGGGAATGAAGGGTGCGCTTTAGAAGGGAGGAAGCGGGGGTCTCGGGAATGGAACTTGGCGGGAATTGCGAGAACGATCGCCGCTCTCTCCTTGATTCTCTCGCGTCTTCGCCAGCAATGGAGGTTTTTAACGGTCTGACGCCGACAACGCCGAGAGGCAGTAAAACTAGAGATTAAAAAAAATCGCGTGTTAATTTGAGTTTTTTTCTCCTCTTTCCTCGCAGATGGCGGGCGATATGAGTTTTTCGTGTTGATTGACGGATATTAAACAACACACGGAATGCTTATTATTTTGCTGAAGGTTTTTCTTGCCAAATCACTTTTTTGATGATTCTTCATCACTGGTTGTCTTCAGTTTTGGCGTCAGTAGAAGTTGACTAATGATAATTGTTGTACACTTTGATTGGGGTCTCTTTTCAGAACTAACTAGGACGCATCTGGAAATAGCTCTCGAGAAGTGAGGCGACTTAGGTCGAACCGATTTGTTGTTGACTCTTCATTCAAAATCATTGAGAATGTAATGTGATTCTATTATTACGTATATTTTGCTAGTAGAAGGGAAGAATTTCAAAGAAGGGAGAATAATGTCAAAATAAGGGAGATAGATTCCAGTTCAGAGATATGCTAATACTTATTCTTTCCCCGAAAAATCAGAAATCATAAAATAAAGTAACCGAAGTCATTTTATAAATATTAAAAACAATTAATTTGCAAGTCGGAACAAAATTAAACATTACAAAGATATCAGGTATATTTGTAGGTGCTTGTGTATGTTAGTTGGTAGGTAGAGTGTTTGCATGTGTGTGTGAGTTGTAAGGTTTTTCGCATGAATGCATACCATGTTTTGTTTGTGGATTGTATAAATCTGTGGCTTTTGCATGCGATTTATTCTTAATTAAGAGTGGTGCCTACTTATAATATATATATAATATGTAATTATAATATATAATTATAAAATAATTGTAATATATAAGTGTAATATATAATTATAATATATAACTATAATATGTATTATAATATAAATTATAATGCATATTATAATATATATTATTAGTTGGCAGCACCCGTAATTAAGATAAGTATAATAAAAATTTGTCTTGTCTCTAGATTTATGTTTTGTGTTAAAACGTAAGTTAATTCATTGGTAGCCCTCACTGATTTTCTATTGCAGTGTATGGTTTAACAGTTCGCAGTGAACAAATTAGAAGAACCACGGTCTGCAGACTACCACAGCAAGATGCGTATTGAGTGTAGGGACGCTTTGACGCCAAGATGTGGGCTCTAGCCCTACCCACCACCACGCTAGGCGGAAACGTAAGTTACTTTTATGACACCCCTCGTATTTGGTATGTAATTACAGATGTCCTCCCTATTGTCACCATTGTAGATGGGATAATGTGAACTAGACCCCAATCACTAGGTATATAACCTATATCAACTTGTAAAAACGTTTTTAAGAAAAAGCGATATTTTCAGCAAGTTCTTTAGTATTCTGGCGTATATTTCTTTGTGAACCTGAGGCTTTTTTGTCCATATTTTGTCTTCCTATTCAATTCCTTCCTAGGGAATTAATATGCCGCACATGAGCTATTCATTTTGGTGAGGTACTTTGCTTTGTGCTCTGATGTGTATTTAGTATGGTTTTTGAAGACATTTTGTCACGTTAGATAGGTCTAAGGAGTAAAGTAGAGTGTTATCCAAATAGTTCAATAAAAAACCTACAAAATAGAGAAGAATATTATTAAAATTAAATTTTCCATCACACCATACCTGCATCGATATTTATATTTATAAAATTCACTTGCATTAAAACTTAAAATGTTCTTAATACAATTGCCATGGACCTAACGATTTTAATTTATTAACTCTTTTACTGAGATATTATATAAGTTTGATTTTCACAAACTTATGTTTGTGTTCAATTGAGCTAAACTAACTTTTAAAAAGATATATTGCGTTTTTTACAATTTCCTGGATCCGTGTTTCTTTTATATTTTTCTTAGGCACGAAAGTTGCCATTTCCAAAAAAATTAAATGCATCCGAAAAATTGTTGTCCCAACTGTGACTTTACGGAATTGCATGCTGAAATGAAAAAAGTAACTTGTCATTCCAACCGAACTTTATTGAAACATGACCTAGGTTTGGGCATCATCATCAGGTCGACGGCCAAACGTCGGTCAATGACGTCCAACGTCGAAACCTAGATTTTGATAGATGTTTTAATAGAATTTGTGTGAATCACAGGTTATTTTTTTCATTTTAATAACTCGGTATGTTCCGAAAGCTGCCTACACTTACATCTTTACCCGCTCATTGAGGAAAATTTTCTCGTAGCAACTTTCCAACGTCTTCCTTGTCTCCCTTTCTTCACTGCCACACAAAATATCACGCTTTTTGTATTACTTGTCTTTAATTTCCCCCATTCAAATTTTGAAGCACCAGTTGTAATCGTTTCTCCAGAGAAAATATCCGAATGAATGAACAAGGTCGGTGATCTTAAAGGGCCAGTATTCCGATAAACTTCGCTAACTTCCACAAAGTTCCAAAATAAGGTTATTTGCAAGCTCCTTGATTTTATTGCCCCCCCCCCCCTTCCCGAGGCAATCACTTTTCCGCTGAACGTTCTTGGGGTCGAAGTACCCCGTTGTTGAGGTATTGAGGTTATCTTGGTTTTCGACGCAATCACATATTTCCTTGTTTTCCGTTAGAGTGCAACCATCTCGAATGTTACCGATGGGATTAGCCTTTGCACACATAATTCCGCAACTCTCCCTAAATCTTTGTTGCACGCTTTGAATTCACATTTGGGTACACCCATGAAATTCACCCTTAGGCCCCTATAAAGATTCCCCTCGTACCTTGAGTCACGATCTCTTCCCTAAACATTCAGGATATGTGGAAATATCACGCTCGAATAGATATATTTCCCTTCTTGACTTCAAATATAATTACATTTGCTTTGCAAGAATCGAGTAGAGTGGATAACTTTTTCTTTTCTTATTAACTGCAACAATTAACCTGAAGAACCTACATACCTTTAACTTAACGGCCTATCAGACATTTTCCCGTACTAGCTACCATTAGGATGGCAGTAATAGAACGTTGCTCCTCAATGAATAGGGTCGCATCTACATCACGTTCTTCTCCATGGTATGGATTTTGTTTACTTCTTCCTTGCCTGGCCACCTTAGTCATTCTTTCATCGTCTTCATGTTTAATCGTGCTCTGTTGGCAACCGGTTCCTTCATTACCAAATGGCCACACTGTGCCGCCTCCGCTTTTGTGAGCTTCTTCCTGTCCATTCTGATGAACTCCATCTTCCCCACTCGGCGACAGCCTCTTCCCACACACTAACGAAGCATCTTCACTCCATCATCCGTAATTCCTCTTCTTCTTCCTCTCTTTCATTAATATTATATTATAGCCATCCTCACTGTATTTTACCAAAACCACTCTCCTCAAATATCCCGATTGAGAGCCGGCATAGCCACACATTTCATCATCATCCCCTTCGCCGGTATAGTGCTTCTAGCATGTGAGATAACACTTCCCAGCAACATCCCCATCGTCGCACTCCATCTTTCTTGGGAAAAAACACTATTACTTCGTAGGCTATTCTCTCTTACCGAAAAATTTACTGTCCACACGACAAAGACCTTTCTTCTGACATATTGATTAATTTATTAATGTCTATCCTGTCCACCGACAAGTCTTTTCTACTTTTTACCGTTGACTATCCCATTTTCCCCCTCAAATATTTATCGTGGAGAGAGAGTAATAGGAAAATTTGTGGAGCCGTCTTGAATAAACCTCTATTACTTCGGCGAGGTGTAGGAGACCCGTCGGAGGAGTAATTTCAGGAGATAGATGAGATGCAAAGTTAGGACTGTGGGGAACTCTTATGATAATAAAGCGAGCGTAACGTAATTAATCAAGCAATTAGGATGGAATCCACTCCAAGTACGAAGGGATAAGGCGATAATATGGCTTTTAAAAAGGAATACGACATTCCATTTAGCTTATGACGCCGCTGAAATCATTAAGAACCCTCATTGTATAGGAAGATTGGACTACTATGATAAGTTAAGGGAGATACACTGCTGTGCCAATAAACTCAGGGACTCCTCCTGTCCTCGCACGATACACATTGATAACAAATACATAGCTGAACAACTGAACTTAGGCGGATGTTACTACCCTGTAACCCTTTCCCATTTATTTGTTGACGGCTGTCTATCTAACACCCCCTGCCACAAGCATCCTGGGCGCTTTTCAAGAAATACAGTCTTAGAAATTGTTTCACTCTAGTCCGATGGAATTATCGTTTAGTAATTTAGTAGGATTTTTTTATGTTATCTGGACATAATCACGGATGTGCTTCTATTTTTAACGACAATGGTTTTAGGCGCAGCCGCGTCATTAGTTGACGAAAACATCTAGGAGGTATGTCATCGTCGAGTAGCGTGTTGAGGAGGGGAGGGCAAGGGGACGAGAGAGAGATAAGGGATGAATGGTTAGGTGACCTTGACAGGGAAGGATTTATGTCCTAGGATTGGAAGGAGGAGATCGACCCACGTGCTGGAGTTGACATGGGTCATATGGAGGACTGCTTGGATCGTACACGCGAATGCAGGGAGCGGGAAAATGAGGAGACTGGGTTTGGTTTAAGGTACGGAATTAAGAATGCCAAGAAAAGAAGGAGCGAGAGGGAGAACAAACTATCATTAGCGGCGTATTATTTCGATAAAAGCTAATCAAACCATTTTAATATTTCCAAATCATAATACGCGTCTCATCTGTTTTAATTCATCGCTGATGAACCAATTATTTTATCTCTCATCTGGGAGAATTAATTTTTCTTCATCTTTAAGGTACCCTTAAATACGTATGTATCAATTTAACAGTCAAACACAACAGTCCACTGGCTAAGAAAGGTTTGTATAGGAACAAACTAAACACAACTGACCTATAAGTTCTCGCTACACATTGTGACACCCTATGCAACAATAAATCGTTTCTCAACTCCAAACTTAGTCCGTATTTATTCGTTTACAATTGCTCCACGTTTAGTGTAAACAAAGATAAAATAAACTATCAACTAAACACATTGAATACTGGCATTCTAAATGAGGCCTAGCCAACGACAGATTACATTTCTCTTTGACCTTTTCATCCAATTTACCCAGTACTCTTCTAATAAATCCTAATTTTTTGTTAGCTTGTCCACATATTCCCCGTATGCGTTTCACCGAGGAGAGACCGTGAAAGAGGGTAACGCCTAAGGTTTTAAATGAGTCAACAAATTCCATTTCCGTTTTCTCAATGCAGTAGGCGTTCGGATGGGAATTACTCTTTTTCCAAAAATTTATGACTACGCACTTTTTTTAAGTTTAATCCTAATTGCCATATGTCGCACCAGCATTGTGTAGCAATAAGGTCATCTGACAAGGCTGCTGTGTCCTCGGGATCACGTAAGAGTGCTGATTACAAAGTAATGAGGGCAAAGAAGGTTAGGGAGGTGGACCAGAGGACAATTATCAGTTGATGAAGAAATTGATTCCAAATTTTTCCGGGTTTTTAAAGAGACCTTGTTTTAAAAGTTCACTGCTGGCATAACAGTACCAAATTGTAACTAAAAGTTGGTTTGGTCATTTGAGAAATTGACTTTTAGTGGAGTTGAACTCAAAAAATGTGTAGCAAAGGAGGAGGATAAGGAGAGAGTACTGCAGGAAATAGATTAAGAAGCTAGGGGTAGTTTATTCCAGTGGTACGGGAAGATTTCAAAATTGGTTATGTGAACCACCAATGCCGTAGCACTTTTCCTGGTGCATTATGCTCACTGCCAGGTGCATTATGCTTATATTGATTGGAAACTGGGCTAATAAAGGAAATAGAGGGTTGTTGCACCTCAGCCATTGAAACTTCTACCCTGCCATTATGTCCTGTGTCAAACTATTTCACACCAGGCATCAAAGCAAAGTGTTGCTTAATTGCTACTTCCCAATAACACGTTGGGGTATTCAAATGATAGAAATAATGTTAACGACATATTGAAGAAATGTTTTAAACTTTCAAATAAAGTATACCTCCACATGAGAGAGGAATTAATAGTAAGAAGAATGAGACAATGTGTTAGGTACAATAATAATGACGTACCAGACAACTTAAAAAATTTTATCTTCGGTCATTTGCAGTTATTCCTATTTCTTCTCAATTACAGGGAGGGTTAAATGTGCCTGTTCTTTATTTGATTACCCTGGTCTTATTTTATTGATATCTCCCAACAAAATACGACAGGGCTAATATTACATTTTTAACGACATTGCAAGAGAGATGTTTCAAATTTATGCATTCAATTTAATTATGATAAATTTAAAAAAACTATAATCACTCACCTTTGAATGAGTCAGACTTCGCGGAGCCGTAATATAGGTTTCAGATTTAATTAATGATGGGAAAATATTTGGGGAAGTAAGGAACTTGACGGTGAGGGAGAAATAATAGTTTTGTCGATTTTGGTGGGAGATTAAACCCACTGTCACGATCGTAGTCGGGAAAAAGTGAATAAATAGTCATTGATTGCCTGGCCATCGCATGTTAACTGGGTGTGTGTTCTGTTGAGGAGATTGATGGCCCTTCCACAGAAATTGTTTGCTAATCAAAGGAAGGAGCATTTTCTCCTTGTGAATATTCTTAGTTTTGTGAGACTTTCCTTAGTCAACAAATCCGTATAGGATTATTGGTGAATAAAACAGTTTCTGGCGAAACTTGGTGGAAAATCTTCATACTGACGTTTTTATAAATCAAACCACTTTCCCCTCCGCCCAGAGATATGTATATATACTGAGCTTGATTTGTATTTTTACCTGATGATGTTATGCTATAACGAAACCTGGGTCGTGAGAATTAAAAAGTTTATGTGGAAAAGTAAAGTGGTTTGTTTTATAAAAACGTCATTATTGGTGAAGTTTTTTATGTATTCCATTTTAGTATCGTTTTTCCTTTCCCTATGCCTAATTCATCCTTTATTGTACACAGGATGCTGCAAGAATAATGTTCCGAAGTTTTTTCACCCTTTTTACGATGTATCAACAGATTTCTCATCCCGTAAAAACTCTGAGATTTATTATTTATGATTCATTTCGTCGTTTTAATTTTTATCATTACAATAAGAGGAATATTAAGTAATTGGATTGTACCCGTAAATTACGAAGAAAGCAAGCAAAATTAAGGATATTAGATCGGTGCGTAACAATGAATTTACTAGTGACACCGAGGGAATTATAGTAGCGTATCATTACACTGGAAGATTGGACTACCGGGATGGAATTCGAAAGACAAATACTAAACCAATAATACAGATCGTACTCCTCCTCAACGTAATACTTGTCCACAACGTGACGTAACCAAAATAATATCAAACTTAGTCCAACACCTGTAATCTTAATCCTAAGGCAGCATTTAAAACTTAACTCGACCACAGCCATTATTGCACGATGTAGTAAGATATGTTTATTTATAATTTTACGTGTGTTTATTTATATTCTAATATACATTTATATATTTAGAAGCGGATGTTAATATATAACGGCTGTTATTATAGAACACCCGCCACACACAATTGTGGCTGTTTGCGGGATATTGTGTGGATGAATTGACATCTCTGTAAAACATTACATCAGTTTTCGCTGATTTGTTATCTTCCGATGCATATCTATCATATTATATGTCCTTTCACCATTCAGTTTTATTACCCGCATTTAACTACAAGTTCTGTTCAAAAAGTAGTCGAGTCGTTTAAAAAACATTTTTTGGCAGAATTGATACATTCACTCAGAAGTCTTCGAAGTAGCACCCTAGTGCGTCCACACACCGCTGCCAGCGGATTTTCCACGCCTCAGCTGATGTAATTGTCTTAAATCTCACGTCATTCACATTCTCTTTGGTCGAATGGGAAGTGATTTTTCTTATGGTATTTTGTTTATTCCATCTTCCTTTCGTCCTCTATCATAAGCATTCCGGCTATTATGCACAAAATTCTGCTCATTTTCCTTTTTTACATTCTGATTTCTCACGTAAATTTTATTAATATGTAATGTAATTTTTTCGCTTTATTTCTATTGATATAAACTGTATTCCTTCATCACTTTAACTTGGAGACCAATATACTCGCGTCACCATTATTCTCGGTCAATATTGCTATCCCATCGGCAAATTGGATAGAATTTGGATTGTTTACACTCCACCACCCTTTATTACCCTTAAGTTTGGCCACATTTGGAAATGGAGGAAGGGTGGAGAGAAACCCGGCGTGGGTATCGCCTACTCTTTAACGATAAGCACCTAGGGGTCCATAAATTCAACGTCCCATCCGACGAACGGCGCACTCCCCTTGAAGTTGGTTCGTTCTCTACGTAGCATCCCAACTAGGATGCCACTAAAAAACCCTGCCTTCACCGGAATCCATACTCGGTCCCTCAGGGTGGAAAGCCAGTGGACTAACCACCGCACCATCCCGATTCCCTAAAAATTACAAATAATCCGTGGGAACATGAGCTATGTTTCTTTTAACAATTCACGCAGCTCGTAAATTATCCCCATTTCGGCTCTATAATTTCGCCCGTCTCTCATTGTCACTTCTCTCTCGTCCCCTGCGACGGCCACCTCTCCCCGCACATCATCCTCCTCCTTCCCGCAGCCTTTCTATTCTTCCCTCTCACCTCCCAAAAACCCTTTCTCCGCTCCCCCCTCTGAACTCTTTACGCCCACCTATCCCCGCTAACTCCATCCCCCTCTCGTTTCCTCAACGGCGCCCCCTCCTCTCCCTTCCCCTCCTCAGTGCTTCCAGGGATGGGCGTTGAAATAGGCCGGGGGCCACGTGTGTTCCCCAGGGGGACTCGAGCCCTCCCGTTCGCTCCCTCTCTTGCACCCCCTTTCCCTCTCTCTCTCTCCCTTACCTTCGCACTCTCACCGAACGGGACGGTATCGCTTGAGCTCCGTGTCCGCCGGTGGAAGCAATTTCGAGAGTGCAGAGGGGCGCAGGGAATGGCTTCCATTCGAATATATTCCGTGACAGCCATTTTGAGTGATATCGGGGGAGAGGGGGGAAGGATAGTGGGAGGCGAAGACAGTTTGGATTAGAGGGTAGAGCGACCCGCTGTAGGAAAATAAATAGCACTCGGGAATGAGACGGGACGGAAAGAAGTTTCTCCGTAGAACATTTAAACAAATGAGTTGAAAACGCCAATGGAATTAAACTTTTTTATAAATTATTTCCTGCAGGAGTGTAAAGCCTCTCTTGATTTAAATTCAATGCCACTTTATAATTTAAACTCCCATCTGTATTTGTCAGTAGCCACATAAATCAAATGAAATATCAACGTCACACAATCGATTTTTTTAACAGCATCAGCATTTTGTTTACGAGAAATTTGCAATAATTAGTTTAAATATGTGGATTTTTCTTTTTTTTATTTTCCGATATGCTAAAAAAAAGGTTTTGTTGACATAATTAAATTTAAAAAAGACAATATTTGGTGATTAAATGTGTGCTGTTCTGTTAGATTATGAGAAAAAGTTTTGGAAAAAGTTTATCAAATTTTGCGATCATTAATTGTATGAATGACATCACTCAGCTTATGATTTCCTTCGATTTGGCTCGCAGCTACTCAGTATTATAATATTCATTAATACCTTTAAGTCCTAATGATTCCTTTAGGTTTCTGAAAGTATGTTATTTAATGATGATTCTTTATTATGGATCCACATTTGAATAATGGACTCCTACATCGCCAACGCGTTATAAGCTTTTAAAATGTTTGTTTATTTTATTTGCACGCTGATTTATTCTTGAGATAGATTCATTCATTCAATGGTGATTTCTAAAGAAATTGTAAGTTAGAGATAATTATCTCAGCCTTTAGTTTTATCATTTCTCTCTTATATGTAGCTTTAAATGCAATTGTACCATTACATTTACTATGTTCCTTGAAGCATGCTTTCTTCTCTTTTTCAGGGTGCCAACTCTTCTTTCTGAACCACGGTAAGTCTAATAACGTTATTGCACCTAATATTTCATACTCATTTGGTCATTTTAATATTAAAAAATTCGTATTACAATTATTTTGTTCCGTTTTTTAGTGTTTCTGAAAAATATACGGCAGGAAAAGAAAAAAGACGAAATTTTATTATGGTTTACTCACTAGTTTACGAGATATATTTCCTCCCCGACCTCCAATTTTACGTGAAATATTTAGCTCAAGATAGCCATCAATATCGCGTTCCTGGCGAAGAAAGAAATGAACATATAATCATTTCAATTCAATCCAGTTTTCGCGAAAGTCATAACATTACGACTAACCAAGCCCTTTTTTTTATTGCCTTCGTCTCATGCCTATGGAAGAAATTACTTTCCGCATCGTTTCAGCAGCCAATTTCGACGAGAAGACTCCCTCCTCCGCTTCGGAAAATCTTCCTTCGATGATAAGAGAGAAAAAATCATAAAAGGAGGATCCCATCTGATCCTCCCGAGGATTCCCTGGCTCGTCGCATTCCACCCAACCTCTTCCCCACCCTCCGCCTACCTGACCGCATCGTTCTGTCGCAACAGGACCACGAAACCCTCTTTTATTGTGCCTCCGCTCCGTCCCCGACCCCTCACTGCATCCCCCCTTGCTCTTCTTCTATACTCCTCTCATAGGAGGCCACTCCTCTCTCTCTCTCTCCATCTCCCATACACTCCGTCAATGTACACTGGTCATTCTGCACCAGTCAATCTCTGGAGCATCTCCAGTGAGTGATTGTCCCCAATTTGTTTTTACCTGTACGAGATCCAATTCCGGAGTTTCAATTTTCTTAGGTTGCTACAGAAAGTACTGATGGTGAGAGAAAATGATTTAAAATTGATTCCTCCTTTTAGAGTTAAAATTAAATTCCAAATTTTTTTCTGCCTTCGCATTTATCTTAGTTGTTCCGGCATTCCAATATTTTTTTAAATACCAAGTCACTGGCGCACTGCTATCGCAAACCATTTTCTGGATTCACAAAAACGGATAATTCCTTTTTACGCTAATAAATGCATCTGGCTGAGATTATGCGAGATAAAATTGAACCGTGTATCATGCATTTGAAATTGTAAGCTTGAAGCTTGGGTCATAACATATAGTACATAAATTACCAAGGTGATAAAAGGACTGACTGGCACGCTCTTTACTTAAAGGAGTTATTTTTCGTTATATTTTTTTCTCTAATTGTGAATATTACCATTAGAGAAACAAATACCAGGTCAGCAAATGCAGATTAAAATATTTTATAAAATCTATTGTTTTTTTAAGTTAGGGGGCCTTCAATTCCGAACCTCCCATTGTATACCTAAAAATAATGAGGAAGGTATGGGAGGGGGAAATAGACAAAGGTAAACAAATCTGAATCATGACGTTCTCTTTGTGACTGAGTGAATCTTTATTACATACTCTGTTTTTTTTTCATTTGTGTCTTCTTTTACGAGTAAAATCCTCTTCTTAATTCACTCAATTCCGCATACCATAGCAAGGTGGGTTTTCTCTGCAAGTAATTCCAAGAGGTTACTCACCTTTTAATTTCTTTTCTGGGTTATTAAGGTGTGTTATATGGTATTTTACTTAAATCTTGAATAACCACTTTTGTATTACCTCATTTAACACCTTCTTGATGTATACGCCATTAGCATCTTTGCATATTCGAAATATTTACTCTTTAAGATGTACTAAATGGTAATAATATTTTGATTAAACCATGAATAATATTGATACTCTAAACGCATTCTAAGGATTAATATAATTGTATTCGAAATGGTTTATCATTAAACTCATCACTCTCGCGGATGAATATTAAAATGACGAATTTGTTTTACCTTATCGTAATACGCAGATAAACTGGCTAAAAATCTTTGCAATTATTCATCTCTACATCACCCGGGGTGACAGATATAAACGGGTGTTGTTTATTGACATAAGGAGCATATCCACTATGTGACAATCCAATATTCTTCGGCTCCCTTTCAGTTTTTCCTTCCAACTCCCCTCTCCCTCTATATATGAGGCAGACGGAAAACAATACCATGCCTTGGATGCCGAGATTCCGCCCCCAATCATTTCCGTCGAGTTCATTTCGCTCAGTCGAAACGTTATTGATTTCGAGCATCGCGTGCAGTGAACCGCCCGGCCGCCTCCGCCCTCATCACCGCCGTGATTTCTTCTTCTTCGCGTCTTACTCTGGCCGGGAAAGCCGAGTATGCTCCCCGGTGGGACGAATGCCGTCGCATTGGACGTACTCGTCGTTATTTCTCTCTCAAAACTTAAGCGTTTCATATTCCTCGAGGCGGGTTGAACGAAAGGGAAAAGAATTGCTTCCACGCGCTCAGCGTTCACCTCCCACACGGAGAATTCATAAAACAGGAGGAAAACGGCATCCAATGATCTGGCCCCCTTGCTGAGAAGTATAGTATGATTGCCTCTTATGGGAAATCCAAAAATAATCCTCTCTGCTGAGGAGCACAATATGCTTTACCCTGTGTCATATAGGCGTTATGAATTCCATTATAAGCATTTGCTGAAATACACTCCTACTATTGTGTTATCCTGAGAGGCTACTCAAATAATGGACTTTAATGCATATAGCATGATTAAAATAAGTAAAATATCAAAAACTTTGAAATTTCAACAACTTTAGCCCAGACATAAATTTCATTCGCACCGATAACATTCTGATCCGAACTAATTTTCGATCATATTACCCTTGATTTTAAATATCGCCCAAATATTTGAATGAGTAGTTCGTTAGTCACTACAACGGCATCTAATGATGAATGTTGTTATTCGAGTACACAAATTCTCCAATCTGACAAGTCTTCTACGAAATGGAATCCATTATCTATTTCTATCACTATTATTGCTGTCGGGAATTTGCAGTTACCCTCTGACGTGGAATCGAAATCCATAGATCATTCTCCTAATAGCAGAGTATAAATCCATGCAAATTGTTTTGAATCATGTGTCACATTTTTATCATTAGATTTCTGTGACTCTTGTACCATCTTTCACCTTAATTTTACGTGAAACTCAGTTGAAATCAAACTTTCTTCTGCCATTCCCGGGAAAAGTAGCGTGACTTTCAATCCATTTCCGATCGGAAGATATGCCAGATTCTCCTTTCCAAGCACCAATTAGCCACCCAATTTCACAAAACATCATTTTGCCGGAACTGTTTAAAAGTCTCGCTCACAGTCTCCAAAGTCAAACGATGACTTCACCACCCCCTTCCACCCAGGGATAAAAGTCGTCACCAAATCCTCACTGCGGCGTCATCGACATCTCTCCGCTCCGACCGCAGAGAGCGGGCGAAGGGATGGAAGGAGGTGGTGGTGGGGGAAGCAGGAGGGAGGGAGTAAAAGAGAGGGAACCGCTTGGAGGGAAACGAGGACAAAAATTTACGAAACTTTCAGCCTTCCAGCCAGGTGAGCATTTCCAACTTTGCACTTGGAGTGAGAAATTCCTCTCCCATCCGACTGGCGAACAATCTCCAGTCCATCTGTGCAAAAAGAAAACAAGAGTGGGGGAAATAGAAGGAGGGGTGAGAAAGGATGGGAAAGGAAAAGGGAGTTGAATGGGAGGTAAGGGAGAGAGGAAAGAAGTTGGATCAGTAGATTTCCTCGAGCACTAAAAATGTATGTGCTCTGAGGGTAGAGTAGGGCAGAGGAGGAGGAAAAGCCTCCTCAGACCACTTTCCAAACCTCTGAAATTCATCTAACTTCGCATCATTCTTCATTACTGCTCCTCTGATCCTTCCGATGCTAATTGATAATTCCTATCCATAACACTCATCCTCCGCCCCTATCCACCAGCGACCGCTGGGAGAACGACCTCCTACGTCTCGTGGCACCCATTGATCCGCACACACCCACTATCACAACGAAGGAAGTCCTTCCCCACACATCTCCCGAGAGAACGAATCAGCGCGGGTGGTTACATTGTCTATTTCCTCGGGGGACAATTGGTTCTATGAGGTGCTTGATAGAAACAATTTTGTCGAATTTGATTTAATTAAATGGAGATAAATAAAAGCTCTCGGGTGTATAAAATTGCTGATCAATGAATGAACGGTAGAATCAAATGAACTAGTCTCAGGACCTTATTCAAACATATTTTGGGAGGAAATTGAAAATTTTTAATGTAACCGCGGTGGAATTTAAAATCGCTAAGTAGTACGGTTCTGGTTTATCGCAAGTCCACGTGCTTACGTAGCGATGTACATTCATATTAAAAGACATTATAGTTTTTACATAAAAGCATGGTATCTGTAGCTATCCTTAATACTGGCACGTGATTAGCAGTCATTTCTAATTATTATGTAATGGTTACTTAAACTATTCATGATTATCATGCATATTTAATACGTAGTTTTTTTAATTTTTTGTATTTAGTTGAAACATAAAATTGAATATGAAAGGGTATTTTAGTTTATTGTAAAAGCCTTTAATACTGCCGATGAAACTGAAGCTCAGCAATATAAGTATAATTTATATTGTTTGTAAACCATTGTTATATCATAAAATAATCATGCTTATAATTCAATTGTAAAAACTTATAACAAAAAAAGCACCAACTGAAACTCATGAAAGCTTTTTTTCTTTTAATACGGAAAGTAAAGAATGAAGACGTGGGATTCAGTGGCGCTGAGTGGGTAACTAAGTAAGTAAGTGTGTAAAGTTGTGCAAAGGGAGTTTGAGTGCGCTGAGGGTGCAAAGGTTTCCGAGTGTAACTTTATTTTTCCTCCCTTCCTCCTAAGGGAGAAGGGCGAGGAAAGTGTTAGTGTTTCAGTGTGAGGAAATGAAGATGCCCTCCTAGGGAATGCGGTGCATGGAAAATAATTAAAACCCTCCTCCCTTCCGGTCCTAACAACAAGTGATTCAAATGGCATAAAAGCAAAGTTCCGCGGGAAACTAGGTTAAGCCCTCGTATTTTTTTAAGTTTTCCCAACGGAGTTCCCCAAACGAGACTTCATTTAGTTGGCAGCGCGCAGGCAACTAAGCCGTTTAACTCCACCTCATTACACATTACTATAAATGTAGAAAACCATAGAAAACTAACTTTAAAGTGTATGCTTATGCATGCGGCATGATAAATATTTAAAAAGAAACAAAAAGCCCGACTGTTGTTCCGTCTTCTCCATTTTTTACAGAGGGTGTCGTTCATTTAAAGTACGTAGTCTTCCACTTCCACTTGGTAACTTCTTTGAAGAATAGGTAAAATGAGGCCCACGTATAAATAAGAAGTCTTACCCAACGCGCAATTTTCTCTTTCTGAAAATCTTTTTACTGTCGCAATTTCTTTTGACCTTTACCCAGAGTGTAAATGTTTGAATAATATTTACTTCTTCCTACTTAAAATATAAAAGAAATATTTTCTTTATAAATGTTGCTCCATGTGTCGATTGCATGTTGCTGAAATAACACATCATACCATTAAATATTATATGATCCACAGACGACCATTTTGATATATTCGTCTGATTATGATAGAGTCCATAATTTGAGTTATTGCATCGTAAAATTCAATCAACTCCCGGAGGTGAAGGCATATATAATTAGTTGTAAACATTTTGCAACTGAAGTATCGTTAAAACAGTATATAACTACTGTTATTTTGCTTACACTTTACTTTACGTACACAAGTTTTAATTAATTCAATGCTAACACATAGCTACTAATTAAATAATGGTCTCCCTTTTCATTGCGTCAGGACAGCAGTAAGATATGCGAAATTTTAAAGGCAACATGATTATTATGGACCACCTTTCTCTACTTTAAAGAAGTTAACTGATGAAAGGCGATCTAGCTGTTTCTCTAAATTCTCATTGCTGTAACAATTTCATTATATCTTACATTGACTTTCTCGTCAATACATTAACCATCGAACACATTGGCTTACTTTTGCACTATTTATTAACTAGTACTATTTAAATCCTGAGCAGGCTGAAAGCCGTTTTTCATTCAAGATAAAGCCATTTTTTAACTATTTATTACATTTAGTCCTTTGTTTCCATTTTTTTTCTTTTTTGCCCATTTCCGAAGGAGTTTTTTTTTATTTTTTCAAATCATTCTGCATTATCTTCGTGTCTATCATTCTCATTCTTTTCTCGTTTTCCTGCAAGATTTTTTTCATTGATGCTCTTCTTTTTGGAAAAATATTTCACGATATTTCGATCTTCCTCACCCTTTTGCCAGTTATTCTATTATGTCTCTTTGCTTGCACTCACATTATCTCTTGCTCTTGAATTCACCAAGCATCATCTTTCATCCTCCCGAACTCATTTGCAACATCTTTTTTTCAATATCCCATGTATCACTCACGCTTACGTTTTCGGAACATTTTTGACTGTGTCGCCTGTCAAGTGCAATCTATCATCAAGCCTTTTTTCAATTAAATTCCATTCTTACATCATTATCTTGCTGCTTTTGACTTTTATATTCTATTGTACTATCCACAGACCTATTTTTGAAACTACCAACCACTGGTATGTACCACATTCAGTAGCTCTCGTCGCCCTCTTGTCAATATTGTTCTCTATCTCTCATCATGTCTGGCAAAATTTTTTAATACTCATTATATAGACCTTTTCCGGGAATAAAAATGAATATATATTTATGCTCACCGATATTTTGAGACAAATGCCCCCTTTTTTATGCATTAATTCAGTAATCACCGTTATCAGTCATTCTGGTATATGTTAAATGGCCCAGTCACTGTCTCGTGGGCATCCCATCGGACGCCAACTTAATCATTCCCGCTTCGAAACTCTATTATCCTTAATTTAGGGTCACGCTGATTTGAGAACTTCTATGTATCAATCTTCCTTACATCTCATCCTTGACGCGTATTTTTTGGTCTCAGAATGTTTGAAGGTCGTCCGCATTCGCTGAGGTCCGAGGCATCGTCACTCGAGGTTTGCTCGTTGCAAATCGGCCCAGATTCCGACATGCGAGTCGCGTGTCATTTTTTCCCCTCCCTACAAGGATTGCCGCCTCTAGTGTTACCCACGAGATGTAGTGATTCCATTGGCCCGTTTCTCAAAGCTTTGAGTCAATTTACGCCAATTTGATTTTCACGTACGGAAACCGATGGCGCCAATAAATGGTTCAACACCTCTTAGTTGTTTATATAATACTGTACTTAAAATTTTTATTTTATTTAACCCTTTCCCAAAGGGCTTTTAAATCGACTTGTGGTTTTGAGAAAGGAAGGTTCAATTTTGTATCGCATTAGGATAAAGTAAGGGGAGAACGTTGGGAATTCTACGGAACCACGTAAGCTATCCGTTATTTCGGTAATATTTTCCCCGACACCGCGTTGCAAACGTCTGTATCGAAAGTGCATTTTGAGGGAGAGAGTGTAAAGTGGAATTTAGGTGAGCTAGAGCAAGAGAGTGTGCAAGAGAGAGAGAGAGAGTAAGAGGGTGGTTGGCTCCCGCACATGACGATGGCGTTCTCTCCACAACCCTCCCTTCTCCCTCCTATTGGAGACAAGAAGAAAAAAAACTTCTCGGCCGAAGGAGAAGCTAGGTTATTTCTTTTGCGACAAACTTTAGGCTTTCGGGGGTAGGATACGGAGAGAGAGAGAGAGAGAGAGAAGAGGGGATGAGTGGAGAATGGAGAGGAGGAGGGGGGTGGGAAAGGTTGAGAGGTCTCGGTGGTCGGCAGCGGCCGCCGTCCCTCCTCCCGCTCTTTCCACGGCTTGACACCGGCCACTTCCTCTCCCTGCTCCCAACTCGAGAGGTCTCCCTCCCCGTGAAGAGAAAACTCCTTTGTGGGCGCGGAAGGAGAGAGAGAGACGAGGGCCGGGGAAGAAATAAAAATAAGAAACACGACAGGCGCACGCCACCAACACACCGACGAAGACGGGGAGAAAATAAACATGAGAAAAAAGTGAAGGAAATAAGAAGAAATCTTTCCCTCCTCAGACGATCCCATCCACTCAAGGTCCACCTTCCAAAACTGCCACTGTCCCTCAAAGTCTTCTCCTCTCCAAAACTCCGTGACGGTGTATTTTTTTCCCTCTGCCCTCCCCCGTTCGTCCTTCCCCATTCGAGGGACTCATCCTCCTTCTCCTTCGCCCGTCCCTTCATCCTCGACACTGTCCCCAAAGCCTCTTCCTTTATCAATCGGGACGTGGCCTCGTGAGTGGGAGAAAGTTCCCTGTTCTTCCGGGGAGGAGGGGGAGGGGTCGGGGAGATAGAAAAAAGTACTGGCCGGTGGGAGAGAGAGTAGTAGTAGGACGGACCGATAAAGGGAATCAGGGACTATAAGATGGCGTTTTATTACTCCAGGGGCCACCTCGTCCTTACTTAAATCGTTAAGCGGCGAAAGAGGTCGTCAGGAGGGATAGAAGGAAACTATTGTCAACCTCGGGGAGAAATGAATCGATGACGCCCATAAAATGTACTTTCAGTGTTCACTCTTTCAAGAGAATCCAAGCAATTTATTTTATTTTTACTCCTTTTGCGAGTTCATTGAATAATACACCTCTCTATGATCGTATTTAGAAGTAAATCAAACCTTAATGGTGGGCAGTAAATGGGTTTAAGGCCTGTTGGTTTAAATCCTGAGGCAATTTCTCCGCGACTGTTCATTTGAAAAACACACATAACTGCCCATGTCCGAGAATGGTCATTAACTTCGAGTTTCGTGGTGAGAATATCACCTGCTTGGGAGTTGAGTCACAAATCAAGGATAGTGAGAAAATGTGCAAGCAAAATAGCAGAGTAGATTCTAAACTTGGTTTAATTAGTAATTGGTTTCATTCGTATGTCTAACTCTAGTAGATTTTATTCTTCCTTTCCTCTGATATCTAAGTATAAATGGAATGCACCTGTCAAGAGGCAAAGATAGATCAAGTGTGTTGACCACCTAATACAGCGTCGACCTGAATGGATTGGGTTCATATTTTTGGGTGAGATTTATTACTTTAGTACGCATTTAGGCTTAATCTTTAATTAATTGAGTAGTTTCAGGCGTCATTTGGGGGAATTCGAACATAATAATGAATAGGTAGTAACAATTTTCCACTAGATATGTTTAATAGTACGTCCGGGTTTCATTGTATTACATCATCTTCAGGTCAAACTTATCTAGTGGAAAATTATATTGCCTACACCATACCCGTAAGCCACCAAAAAGGCGTGTGGTGGGGTGTGTTTGGTCAATACTGATGAGTCTTCCTCTCCATATTTCTCAGTCATAAATGCTACAGATGAGCCCATAAATTCTTCCTTTCCTAGTTTTCTAATTTCTTGAGAGTTCTGGTAAGATTTTATGTATTCCCGCATCTTTTTTTATTTAATTTCCATTCATGATTTTTTTCTCCCACCCCTTGTTTTCAGTTCTAAGCTATCATTCCTCTTTCTAAGCTATCATTATCTACATTATTTCCCTTTCTGTGTCCGCTCTAACTGACCTATTGTTTTTATCATATTCTCATCTAGTATCATACTATATTCTTTCCATCTAGTTAGTACCTCTTGCTCTTCCGTTAGTATTTTACCCGTTGTATTTTTAAGATTATAAACGGATCTTTATTTTTAATACCCTGAAAATTCTCCCAACTTACTCCTTAGCGCCTCGTTTTCGCTCTGTCTATATTCGTGCAGTCCTTCCTCTGTATTTCTCTTGCTCTATTATTTTCCCGCCTCAGTTTATTGTTTAGCTCTTTGCACATTTTTTTTACTAAGACTGTGTTCACGATCTTCAATTTTGTTCTTTCATGCAAGTTCCTAATCATATTTTCTGTAATCCACGAATCTCGAACCCATTTTAAATTTACCCTTCCCATTAATTCGTTCGCCCGTATTTGCATTCCTCGTTTGCCGCCGTCTTATATTATCCTCCCTCAGAATTGTATCCCCGGTAACCAGAAAGTACTTCCTTTTCACATCAGTTGAGTTTTCTTCGCTCCATTTTTTTAGACTACCTCCCTTTCTCATTCTAATCAATTTAACATGTCGCTCCATAGGTACTACATTTTGATACGAAACTGCTTTCATTTCTGGGAAAGTAATTGAGTTGGTCTCGCTACTCATAAACCTATGCATACATATATATATATATATATATATATATATATATATATATATATATATATATATATATATATATATAAGCTAAATATTAAAATAGGCGGGGAAAGAATAGAGCAGGTAGAGCAGTTTACATATCTCGGAAGTGTTTTGGACCAATACGGTCAAAGTGGTAGGGACGTAAGGAGAAGAATTGCGCTAGGCAAGGAGGCTTTCTCAAAGAGGAGGGAGTTGATGACGGGGACGTTGAGTAGGGATGTTAAGACAAGACTCGTAAAAACTCTGATATGGAGCGTAGCTATGTACGGCGCGGAAACGTGGTCGCTGAAGCAGGAGGATAGACGTAGATTGGAGGCTTTTGAAATGTGGGTGTGGAGAAGAATGGAGAAGGTGAAATGGACTGAGAGGAAAACAAATGAGGAAGTGCTGGAAATGGTGGGTGAGGAGAGGGGTTTGTTGAGAGAAATCCTATGGAGGCAGGAAAAATGGATGAAAGGCGTATTGAGCGGTAGTGGAATGTTGAAGAGGGTAATAGAGGGGAGAATGTTGGGCAAGCGAGGTAAGGGTAGGAACAGGATAGGGATGTTGGACGGGATGAAGGGAGGAAAGAAGTACACCGAGATGAAGAGGGACCTGATATAGATTAGTTTGCTATGTGGGGAGTCAAAATGTTTATTTGATAGTTGTGTCCATCCAAAAACCTACCTTAACCGGTAGATTACCTAATAATAATATATATATATATATACACTTTTTTGGAAAACCCACAAACGTGTAATGTAAATTCACTGATAGTCATAACAAACACAGAAACCAAAACACAAAAGAGGAAAAACTCACTGGTTCTCGAATTTTCGGTGGTCCTGAATAGAACTGTTAGAATGTCCTGATAGAACTGTTCTGTTCCTAATTCCTCTTGAGAAAGGTGGTTGGACCACCGAAAATTCGAGAACCAGTGAGTTTTTCCTCTTTTGTGTTTTGGTTTCTGTGTTTGTTATGACTATAAGTGAATTTATATATATATATATATATATATATATAACTTTTGAACGGCACAATAGAACACAGAATAAAACAGAAAACACGTAAAAGGACACTCACACTGTAGATGATTTAAGCTTTCGGCCTACTCCGAGGCCTTCTTCAGGTCAGACAGAGGTTTTGAGAGAAGAGTGCCTGGGGAGGGGAGGGGGGCGGAAGGTTTAGGGACTGTTGGGAAAGAAATTAAAGATGGCGGTTAAGGGTGGGAATTTTAAAGGATCGGAAATATAGGATATATGCGGATTCGCGAGTTCTCACCTCTATGTTGGTGGCTGAATCGGGTAGGGATCTAGAACTGTTAGGGAAGAGTATTCGTCAAATGATAGGTTGTGTGAACTTGCGTGTAAAGGGATAGGAAGAGAAGAGAGTGAAGCAGAATTACATGAGTAGCGGTGATTGTTCATTCGGATGGATAAGGGGGTAATGCATTCGCCTATGTAGAATGAGGTGCATTGTTTGCACGACAAAAGATAGATAATATTTTTGAGAGGCAATTAGCGTGGGAACGGGGTAAAGGGACAATGAGGGGATATGGGGAGAGGGGAGCAGATCTGATTAGGAGACATGTTTTACATCGGGGGCGATTGCAGGTAGGGGAAATATGTGGAAATTTGTCAGGGCGGGGTGTCAAAGGGTTGGTGGATCTCAGAAGGTTTCTGAGATTGGCTGGTCGTCTGTAAGCGACAGAGGGGTATTGGGGCAGTAAGGATGTGGTCGCGTCATTGTCATGTAATATAGGATAAAGTTCTTTGAGAATGGTTTTCAGTCTGTGGGATCCGGGGAAATAGGTTGTGCAAAGGTTGAGTCCAGCGTCAGATGTGGGGTTGTTATTCTGTGGTGTGTGTGGTCGGGTGGAGCGGTAGATTTTATCCTGTAGGAGCTTTTCTGGGTAACCTCGTTTGTGGAGTGCATGGTGTAGATTGAGGAGGTATTTGTTGAGGGTAGCTGTGGTGTTGCAAATCCGATGTCCACGGATAGAGAGAGAGTTGGGAATTGAGCGTTTGGTATGAGAAGGATGACTACTAGTATAGTGTAAATATTGTTGATTATTAGTGGCTTTGATGTGTACTGAAGTGGTGAATTTGTTATTGTGAATTGAGATGTCTGTGTCAAGAAAGGTGATGATGGAGTCTGAAATGGAAGAAGTGAACTTAACAGTGAAAGAAGAATTTAAGGCTGATAAGAAATTGTCAAGAGAATCAGAGCCGTGTGTCCAGAGCATAAAAATGTATATATATATATATATATATATATATATATATATATATATATATATATATATATATATATATATATATATATATATATAACTTAGACAGTAACACACAGCACGAGAACACATAAAAAGAACACTCACAATAATATCTTGATAATTTCGACGGACTCGAACTCCATCTTCTTCGGAAGATAAGATATGACTGAGGAAAAGGGTACGTGGTGCAGAGAGAGTAGGGGACGAGGGAGAGGGGAAAAACAGGTAGTGGGGGAGGGTGAAGGAGGGGTATATGGAGGGGGAGAAAGCGGAGCGGAGAACAGGTGGTGGGAGAGGGGTGAAGGAGGAGGTTATGGAGGGGGAAAGGGAGGCCAGAGGGGAGCGGAGATGGAATAAGGAGAATGCGGAAATAGTAACAAGCGACACAGAAAACTAACAATTCATCCTCAGATACCACAACACCCATGACCATGGCATCAACTCACCAAGTCATCATAAGGGCTCGACAAGTCAAAACCCAGGACAAGGATGACAAAATGTATGCGGATGAATAAATTGTCCCACCACCTCGCAAGAAACAAATCCACCTCCATCCACCCCAGCACCCCCCCACCCATTTAGTGAACGACATTCAGACCCGGATGTTGATAGGCTTTACACAGCCATATAAATGCCAATTCCATTGTTTTTAATTGTATAGGGTTATCGGATGGGGGAAGGGATGCTAGAACGGAAACATTGTAACAGTGGTTGAAGGGGGTGTTGTGATGGGAGGCATGTTTTGGGATGGGAAGACCCGCGGACGGGGAAGAGGGATTACATGAGGCACGATGATTGTTCACCCTGAGGTTCAGGGGTGTAGAGCACTGGCCTATGTAAAATTCCGGGCAGAGTTTGCAAGTCAGAAGATAGATTACATTTTGAGATGTGCATGATGAGTAGGGGAAGGGCGGGAAAGAGTTAAAGGTGTTATGGAGAGGGGTGGAGTGGTGAAAATGGGACAAGTTTTGCATCTTGCTCGCAAGCACGAAGTGAGTGTGATTCTGGGGATGGGAGGGGATTTGGAAAGAAGCTTGGTGGATTTGAGGAGATCTGATAGGTTGTCGGGCCGTTTGAAGGTAACAGAAGGGCATTTAGGAAGAAGGTTGGACGAAACGTTGTGATTTTTGAGGATGGGGTACAGGTCTTTGAGGATGAATTTAAGGGACTGGATGCCAGGGAAGTAGGTGGTGCATATTGAGAGAGGGTGGGAGTCTGTGGTTGAGGGAGGATTGGGGGTGTAGGATTGTTTTAGGATTTTTTTGTGAAGGAGAGAATCTGGGTATCCCCGTTGGAGGAGGGAATGGTGAAGGTTGTTGAGGTATTTGTTGAGGGATTCGGGATGGTTGCAAATGCGGTGCCCGCGGATAGAGAGGGAGTAAGGGAGGGAGCGTTTGGTGTGGTAGGGGTGGCAGCTGTTAAAATGAAGGTATTGTTGTTTGTCAGTAGGTTTAGTATGTGCGGAGGTTAGAAATTTGTTGTTAGTTAAGGAAATATTTACATCAAGGAAAGTGATCTGTGATGATACTGTGATGATCTGTTTATATATATGTATATATATAAAAAACCATAAACACAGTAATCAACCCGAAGGTCGGTTTAGTAGGTGATGGTAGAGCTCACCCATGTACAAAGCCCGACGGCGTGTGAATATTCACACATCAGGGTAGGGGGGCCAGTTACTTTCCCTGATACCTTTCTATATAACCATTATTTATATATATATATATATATATTTATATATGTTTATATATATACATATATATACCCTAAATGATATCTCTCTCTATCACCTGCCATTCGCCGAGTAAACCTACATCTACTCTGATTCTTAAGCCAGGTATTAGTCATAATTATGCTATTTTCCCTGCAAACCTCTATAGTTTCTTTCCCGAGGTCATTTCTTTTTTTCTAAACATCACTCATTTACTTTAACTGCTGATTTTCCCATCGTCTGTCACTACATTCCCATCTCCCATCACCATAAAGTCATTTTCCCAGGTGCATTCGTAATTACTTCCTCTAACAGATTGCAAATACCATCTATTCCTTCCTTTCTATGATTCTTTGTTTCATTCCATTCACCTCTTCCATGTTCACTAATTTCTCTAAAGTTTTCAATCCATTACTATGGCTACCTCTTCTGGACTCTCCGCTGCATCGCCAGATATAAGTCGGTAATTATCAACATCAATATATCAGTATCAATATGTTAGCCTAAATGTAGCTATATGTATAAACCATAAACAAAGTAATCAACCAGAAGGTCTGTTTTGTAGGTGATAGTAGAGTAGATCCAGTACTAAGCCCCACGGCGTGTGAAATTCCCTTATCAGAGTAGCGGGGCCAGTTCCTTTCCCTGTGCCATCAGTGGTTTCACGGGAAGATCTACTACTCGAAAAAACACACAGCTTTGGTGGAGCTGAGAGTGCCGAGAGAGACGAGCCTGGGAATCGAACCTGGGAACTCCAGTGGTTCAACGCTCTGCCCCTGGGCTACTACGGCCCCTTACACGGCAGTATATTACGCATTACGATCGGAGGGATCACGAATATAAGATTAGAGAGATAGACTGCAAGACTGACAGGTTTAAGAACGATAAGAGACCACAATGCTTGTAGTCGAAATCCCCCAGGAGTCAGTTCTTTACAATAAGTATTAACGTACTTGTTAGGGACTGCGCGTGGATATATATAGAAATACAAACATACATATATATATATATGTATATATATGTATATATATATTGGTATTTTCTTACAGGTTCCCCCACCAATTTGAAAAACCCCAATCCTCTCATCTCTTACCCTATCCTCCTGGTGCTACACCCCCTGCCACACACCTTTTTTGGTGGCTCGCAGGGTATTTATGCAGATGTAGATGTATTTCGGCAGTAGATACTGCCATTAATCTTTGGGATCGACAGATCAGATTTTTTTAAAGAAAGTCGGCATTTTGGGAGAAAAGATGGTTCACCGGTTTATAACGTTTGAATAGTAGTTTCTTTGAATCACCACGGTCTTTGCAGATCGTCGATATGTAAAGAGAGGGTCGTCGAGACAAGGGAGAAATGGAAGGAGCGCTCTCTTCGGAGGGGGGAGAAAAAGCCGAATCGGAGAGAGGGTCCCGAATTCAGCGCCAGAGGTGAACCCGCCGGGTCACTTCCTTTCTAATCTCTCCTCATCCTCTTGTGAGCATCCCCTCTCGTCTCATTGCCTTCGACTCAGTCACAAAAGGGTATGCACAGCCCATCATCCATCTCCACACTGTAAAGAATCCGCAGTCCAAGGATAATCCACAGGACGTAGTATTCGATGAGGATTGATATACGAATGAGTGAAATATTGGAAGGGTTACGAATCATACAAACATTCTTGCATGTTGAATTTGCCGCCTTCAAAAATCCACGATATTCGCATACCTTCAGAAAAATCCACGATATTACTGTAGCCCCACTCCAAATAGTTCACAGTTAATATATACACCATAAGGCTTAGGGGTGATCGTTGTCTAAAAGATATAAGATATGTTTTTCAAAGTATCGCGAGTTAACGTACCTTATGGGCTTCACTTATTACATGAGTGCATCGTTTTCACTGTATATGCATGTATTCATTAATGTGTGATAGCATACAAGTATTTACAGTACGTTATAAATATAGATTATGTAGTTATATTTCCCTGTCAAAGTTAGCTTATTTATTACAGTTATGGAGACTATGCGAAAGAAAATTTATGTGTAATATTCGATACTTCAATTAACTTGTACTTAATTCACGTTTGTTTACATCACTCAAACAAATAACTTCTAATGACCCCACAGCTATTTCGTTGATTTGAGAGAATTTTTTATGAATAACAGTTATTATTAATCACCACAAAAGAAGAGAATCTTTGTGTTCAAGCGGAAAATTTAAAGTATTGCCGTTATTTAGATACATTTGAGAACGGATAGTTTTGGCTGTCATTAACATTTACAGCCCTGCCATATGCAATGGCATATGGATATGGAATGGTCCTCAATATCCTCCAAATGCAATGGACGAGGTAAAATGTGGCCATCAGTATGTTTATGCCTCTTTTATCGCTTGATCAGGAATCACGCATCATTTGTGGATAAGTTTGGTTTTAATCGAGGACAAATCGCCTGACGCGTCGAAAGTTACCCATTAAAGTTCTTGTTTGGGAGTAAAATAAGCTGAAGTGTCCATCAGCTACTGTATTGGTGCAAATTCTTTTGACTTCTTGAAGTCATCGATGCAATGAACTATAATTCACGGGATTAGTTTACAAATTAGCTGGAGTTGGTCTTGAAGTAGTTGATACGGTGAAATACCTAGCTGTTACATTCACTAAAGACTTAACTTGGGGGACCCATATACGTAAAGTCTGCGGGCAAGCATATAAAAAATTAGGATTTATTAGACGCATTGTCGGCAGAAGTGACACCAAGGTCAAGGAACGTTGTTATCACGCTCTTGTAAGGCCCCATTTAGAATATGCATGTAGCGTATGGGATCCGTGTGAAAAAGGCCTCATTCGGGAAATTGAGAAGGTCCAACGCCGGGCAGCTCGTTTCGTGGAAAACTGTTACGATAAAACGAAAAGCGTCACTGAAATGCTTATGGCGTTGGGATGGGAATCATTGGAAGAAAGACGACTCAATGCTAGGTTAAACTTACTAAATAAATTCAGATCCGCATGTTTCAGCACCGAGGTCTCGAAAATTATTCGCGCTCCAACATACATTGGTCGCTTGGATCATGTGTACAAAATTCGGGAAATAGATGCCAGGACTAGCAGACTCAAGGACTCCTTCTTCCCACGGACAATACGGGATAACAACTCTAGGGTCACACTCGAAGATAACAAAAATGCCACTTGCCACCCTCGGCGTCTAGGTAACAATTAGTTAAACTCAATTGCATGCACTTTCACTAACCTCCTGTGTGTTGTGTCAAAACCCTTCCCGCATGCCATTAAGTAATGTATTGCTGTTTACAGTATGTTTTCTCTTCTTTTGGTACCCTAAATTTCCCTTCCATCCCTTGTCCCTCTCCGTGGGTGTGCCCTCCTCCCACCTGCAGCGTTGGGCCAAATTCCTCGTCTTGAGTAGGAGAGAGTTTTATGCGGAACGTTCTTGTGGTGGTGGTATTTCGCCTGGCTACTTGCAATAAACTAGCTTGCACGTTCGTGATAAATTTCTTGCTGCATCCTGGGGTAAAATTATTTGTTGTAGTTAAGAGTATGTACTTGCATGCTTGTGGAGTGAAGGGAGGTAGAAATGTGTTTGCATGCGCGTCGAATGATGGGATGTTTCTATGAATGTGTGCACTGCTGTGGATTGGGGTTTGCATGTGTGTGTTGGTTTTAAATACGGTATTTCTTTTTTCCTTTTTTGGGTGGTGACCTAACACCCCCCCGCCACACGCCCTTGCGGCGGCTTGCGGGGTATTATGTAGATGTAGATGTAATTAAATTAACTTATTATTACGCACCACAATTTGTCCAATTTTCTGCGTGCATCATTTTTAATTGGTTTTTATTACCCATAAAAGCTAATCAAAAAGCATAACCTCATAAAATATTACTTAATTTGCAAGTTAGTATTCAAAAAAGGGATAACTTAATTTTATAATCTTTGAAAATACATTCTGCTTCACAGACCCTCAAGTTTTACCATGTCCTTGGCTGACATTGAGGCAGAAATGAAAAATGGAGATAAAGGTCTACAAAATCAGTACTACACTTTCATACAAAGGGTGATAATTAGCGGAAATGTTTGGAGGAAACTGCAGATTAAACTTCGCAGACAAGTATGGAAATGAGTGTAAAACGTCTTAAATTATTATGGAAACTATATGATTTTTTTGCGTAAAGGTATTAAAGGCATGTTCCTTGATTCCAAGGGCGCTTGGTGAATGACTGCTCTCATAATCTTATCTAAAGCCAGCTGATACTATTTTGTTTTCGTTCCCTTTTGGTTAATTGATAACTTAAATTGAAACTGCTCCTAGTATTAAGTGTGTTAATCAGGCACCTTGTTGTCCATGATGTCCATGACCTTGAGTGAGTGATTTGGAAAGTTGACAACATTTTATATTTAAAATATGGGTTTGTGGTTTTTGGTTATTGCCATAAATCATATAATACTATATGCTTTACCCCAATATTTATTGAATATATGTAGAATGGCTGGTGGCCTACCACCCCCTGTCACATGTCCCTGCGATAGCTCGCGGGGTATTGTGTAGATGTAGATGTTTGATTTCAGTGAATCAGTCTGTAAATTGCAAAAATGTTGGATATATCTGATAGGTTAAATTTACGGCGACCAACAGATCCCTCTTGGTGGAAATATTTTTAAATTGATTTTAGATCCAATTGAATCAGTCAATACTGAAAAAAGGAATAATGATTCATGTTAAAGTTAAAGCAAAGATTCATTTAAAAAAAGCTTTTATGGTTAAGATTCATTTATATTAAATCTTGCAATAAACCAATGATTAATATTTGTCAATTACATCCATAAAGCTATAAAAATCTGGTGATTCCTTCAGCCTCATTAATTTTAAAAGTATACTATAATTGTACAAGAAAATATATTGATGTTAGTTCGGGCGTCCCCCAGGGAAGTGTAATAGGGCCTCTTCTGTTCTTAATATACATTAATGACTTAAGCGCAAACGTTAGTGGCAACCTCAGGTTTTTTGCCGAGTACACAGTGGGAGACAGGGAAATAAGGAGCCAACTAGATCGCGAGCTACTCTCTAGAGACTTAGACACAATCTCGGATTGGTGCAAGAATTGGGATCAATGCTTAAAATAGACAAACGCGCAGTTTTGAAATTTTGGAACAAAGTAAGCGGCAAACAGGACATAAACTACGAAATAGAGGGTTCAGTACTAACTACGGCCAAACAATTAAATATTTTGGGGTAGTTCTAACACCACGCCTTTCATGGGGAGCACATATCAGGGCAATGTGCTGATTCGCTTTAAAGAAACTGGGCTTCATTAAACGGGTGGTGGGGAAATGTAATGAGAAAGTTAAAGAGAGGTGTTATTTTGCTCTAGTTAGACCACATTTGGAATATGCCGCAAGTATTTGGGATCCTTGGGAGAAAATTTGGCAAAAAGAATTAGATAAAGTCCAGAGAAAATCCGCGTGATTCGTTAAAAAAAATTATGATAAGAACACAAGGGTAGCAGGTCTCTTAGGGGATTTAGGCTGGGAGCCCCTTAAAATATGAAGAGAACAAGCGATACTTTTAGAAAGATTCAGAACCAGCGAGTTTAGCGATGAAACTAAAGGAATTATAACGGCCCCACACTACTTAGGTAGATCTGACCACAAAGATAAAATAAGGGAGACAGATAGATTCAAAAACTTATTCTTTCCCAGAACTCATAATAGTAAGAAACCGAAGTCTATTTAGAAATATTAAAAACATTTAAGTTTCAAGTCGGAACAAAATTAAAAATTCAACGATATTAGGTTTAAATGTAGGTACATGTGTATGTTTGTTGGTAGTTTGTGGGTTTTTCATGTGTGTTGGGTGAAAGGGTACTTGCATGAATGTAAACCATGTTTGGTTTGTGGACTATAAATTTGTAGCTTCTGCATGTGGTTCTTTTGTAAATTACGGGTGGAGCTCTATCACCCTCTGCCACACGCCCTTGCGGCGGCTTGCGGGTTATTGAGTAGATGTAAATGTGAGATGTGCCATACACACATAAAGAAATATATATTCATTTTGACCTTAATGTCTTATATACCTCGAGAAAAAGTTTAAGCCACCTCCCTTTTAAAGTTTTGCAATTTAGACCAATCATTAAATAGCAAAATGAAAACAATTTACTCTTTGGTCTTGTGTGTAATAGGATACCAATTACGCTCTTCTCGCAGTGTCTTTGAGCTGCCACTTATAAGAATTGCTCGCATTTCCCACTCTTCCATTGAAAACGTTCTCGTAATGAATTGAAAATTCCAAAAATGAAAATATTCAAAACAATTTCATTTAAATTTCTGCAACATAATTTTCTCTACGGGTTCATTAAGCTGAATCATATATAGAGTACGTAGTTTGGTCCAAAATCTTTCATTCAGAATTGTGGGACATCCGATGTGCGAGAGGGGATCGTACTATCTCATCATTGCTAAAAATGTCCCATCCGATGTCAGTCTTTTTCTACGCATGTAAACTTTGTGGTCCTCCCCTCATACACCACTCGCCTTCACGCGTAGGTGTAACCTGTTCGTCCCATCATTTGCATTCTTAATCTAATGATAAGACCCACAAAACTGTCGGAGCGGCTTGGAATACAAATGAAGGCAGGAAAGCGGGCAAAGTGAGGAGAATCAACGTTCGTTACGGCATCACCGATGGAGCGTTTGAATGTGAAGGTATCTGATATCAGGGAAAAGGGTAGGAAATTGGATGTTGGGGGGGGGGGGGTTTGAATTTGAAGAAAGGCTAATGAGAAAGGGTGCGAGTTCGAAAAAGGCCTTGGGTATGATGGGAGAAATGGAGAGAGCGTGGCAAAGTTTTCGGTCGGGTTAAGGCTACGGGCAAGGGAGAAAATATGCGAAGAGGCACGGGGGGTGGATGGGCGGGAGGGTCGGATGGATCCCTTCCACTTTTCGGGGAAATTCGGAGAGCAGAGCGATGTAAGCCCATCGAGCATTTCCGCATTTGGTGAGTGTCCGGGGGGAGGGAGTTCACGGCAGACGGCTTACCCGCCTCCGCCGCCAACTTTCATCGTCCGGGGGTCTTGATTTTCATTCTCACTTCAGTTCAGGAAAGAAATATTAGATTGGAGACGCAAGAGTGACTCTTTTTCCCAAGATTTTCCCGCTTCATTACGGCTAGGAAATCATTTTCAGGTCCCTCCCTCCATGAACGGATAAGAGGTTGCATTTGCCAGACCCTCTCCTGTTACGATCCATGAATTTTAGGCATTCCTTCGGGATACTCTTTTCAGTCTCAAGGAAACAAAATCTCTGCTGCTCTTAGTAAAAAACTTTGTAACTGGTCGGATTATCCTGAAAAGCAGTACTTCTACAGTGTTGTACTGGCGCCTATCGAATATTTACTTTTCAAATGTATGATAAATTTAATGATTTTTTCACTAATTAAAGATTTTTGAAATATTATTTGATATTTAGTGTACTACATTATCTCTAGGTAAAGAAGGAATTCATAAAAACCTGTTCGGTAATAAAAGTTTTAACTAGTTTAACAGCTACTATTTGGTCATTTACTTGTTCCAATTCCGCAACATCATGATTGAAACTGCGCAATTAGTAAAAAATATCAAATAATTACATTATAATGCAGCAATTTTAGTGTCAAAATCATTCGCCTTGATCGGGATTCGAACCCGAATCCCTCGATGTCCGATCGAGTTAAGCTATTGAGGTGTCTTAGTTTGGGTATAAGAAATTTCACAGAGGACGCTAGCTTGGCAAAGGACTAGTTAAAACACTCGGACAGACATCGAGGGATCCGGGTTCGAATCCCGGTCAAGGTGAATGATATTTACTCTCCAAAATTGTTGGATTGAAATGCATGTTAGCGGATGGCTCCGTTAAAAGTTACTGTTGAGGCATCTCTCGAGTTTCTTGGAATTATTACATTATTATTACTTTGAGTAACCTGCTGTGAATCGATGAGTCCTGGGCGTATCTGAAAATTATTAAAAATCAAATACGCCTACTTCTAAAATCTTTCGTGTGCTAAATACATGCCTTTCACCTTACACCATTTTCTTTGCCTGCTACTCATACAACCTAAACCTTTTTGGACTCCACTAATCGATATTCCTTCCTGCTTTCCACATCTTCTGTCGAAACTCCCCATCCATCACACCTTGCTACATATCTCCATCTTTCCATTGTCTCCACCGTAGTCAAGTTTCCATTTCATTCAGCTTTAAGGTCTGCAGTGGGTCCTTTGCCTCGAGTCCTAACTCTTGACTTAATAGTTGTGTTATTTCGTTGCCGTAGAGATAGTCCCAAGTCTCTTGAGGAAGATTTTTATATTTTATCTCTCGAAACTAGAGAGGCCTGGCCAGGTTCATTCGAGCCAATTACCATCAACCAACTGTTGTAATCAATAGTGACCTTATCTACAATATCTACTTCAAACTCGAGGCTTAAGACTCACTGCACCACACTCTTTACGATCCACATTAATGTCTTCATTCGTATATTTTTACCTCTTAACTTAGGATCCCGTGCATCAATCCTCCTCTTCCTTTCATCTTTAATTCTTTTGCCAACGCTTTTTCTATTTTACTATTATCCGCGAGGTCGTTCAAAATATTATCCGAACCCCTGAACACATCTTTCATGCCAAATTTTTCGTCCTGCTTTCTAGTGCACCTAGATATCTGCCCTTCCTTAATAACAACAGTTAAAAATTAACTCAAAATAACTTGGCCGCAGAGAAATGTCCCTTAAAAACTGATGTGAAATATTTGTGTATATTTTGTCTCCGGTAGAGACAATCTCATTCCACTGATAGCGCGGCGAGCATAAAAACGTATTAAACAATAATATATTGTATTGTTAGTTTTGGAACGTAGAAGCTAACCCCTCGAAAAATTATGCGCAATATGCAATCGCAATTACATTTTTTTGGAAAAAATAATGCCGGATACCAATTTTTTTTATCGCACGTCGGACAAGTCGACGAGTAGTTCTTATTTCTGTATATCTCGTAGATAATGGGAAGAGTTGACCCCAGCCGTACTCTTTATAAGTGGGCAGTGGACAGGAAGGGGAGTTAGAAAGGTTATAAGTTAGCGGAATAATTATAATAAAAAAGATACTAAAACTAAATTAATTAACTAGATACCGCAAACGGTCAAAACAACCGCATGTCTAATGATTAAATAACAAGTTGTTATAATAAATGAAAATTAATCACGCACTCTCTAGCTTGGATGTACTTTGCAGAATTGATCCTTGTTAGTCTCAATCACTCACACTCAACCAGGACTTACGAGAGATTCTTCTCTACGCCAGCGGTCCAACAGTCGCAAAAAATAAATTTTAAAAATATAAATAAATAAATATAAATAAAATAAATTTAAAAAAATACAAAAATTAAATTGTACTTACTACTGAATGAAAGATTCGCCCACTCTCTAGTTTGGATGTGATACTATATGCAGCCTTGATCCTTACTAGTCGCAATCACTCACACTCAATGAAGACTTACGAGAGGTTTCCCTCTACGGTAGTGGTCTGACAATTAGACGTAATAAAATTGAAAATACTAATAGAAAAAAGACACACTCTCTAGTTTGGATGTGCTATGCAGCCTTGATCCTTACTAGTCGCAATCACTAACACCCAATCAAGACTTACGAGAGGTTTCCCTCCATGGCAGTGGTCTGACAGACACTTACTTGCTTGGGTATGCTAAGACGTCTTAACCCGTGAAAATCTCACTCACTCACTCACAGGACTACCGTGGATAGGGTATAGGGAGTGCCCAGAAACTGACACCGTGTTTCGACTGCAAGGCAGTCCTCTTCAGAGAAGGAATGATCCCGTCTCAAGTGTGGTGGCTATATATAATGTGTGGCGTAACGGTCAAGAAAGGGGGGGTGGGGAAAATATGAGGTGAAAAATCGGTTAGGATGAGAGGGGGGGAAGTGAGACGTCAATTAGGGATGGGTTGTTTTGGCGGTCAGGGACAGGTGGGGGGGGAGGGGGAGGGGGCGATGAGCAGTGTGCGGGTGACAATGGAGGCCCAATCATTGGTGGTGATTTTTTCCAGTGGAAGGTTCTGGTGTTTTGTTAGGGAGATTAAAGATGATGAGATGGGGCCGTGGTCATGGTTCATGAGTTTGTTTTTGGCGCAGTGGATATGGATGCTTTCGTAGTAGTCTAATAAGTGGTTCGGTGCTGTGCCTATGAGTTTTAAATTTTTCAAATCAATTTTGTGTGAGTGTTGATGCATATGTTCCGCAACCGCAGAACTGTCGGTATGACCAAGTCTGTAGCAAGATGTGTTCTTTGAATCGTGTGAGGATATTTCTGCGTGTTTGTCCAATGTAAGATTGGTCGCATTCGGGGCAGTTTATCTCATATATGCCTGATTTTTGAAGTGGGTCAATTTGACCTTTTGGGTTTTCTAGAAGTGTTTTGAGTTTGTTGTTGTTGACGAATAAAGGTTTTCTACCGTGCTTCTTGAAAATCAGAGCGAGTCCTTTAGTTAGTGTGGGGTGGAAAGGTAATTTTAGGTATTTCCTTTCGTCAGCGGGTAATAATGTGGTGCTGTCTTGAATGAGTTTTTTGTGTTTTTGTTTCTGGAGGATCCTGCCGATGATGTTTGCGTTGTAACCATTTATAGCGGCAGTTCGTTTTATGTATTCCAACAAGGAGAAACACGGTGTCAGTTTCTGGGCACTCCCTATACCTTATCCACAGGTGCGAGTCACAGTACTAACGTCGGAAGAAATTCCACGGTAGACCTGTGAGTGAGTGAGTGAGATTTGCAAGGGTTAAGGCGTCTTAGCATACCCAAGCAAGTGAGTGTCTGTCAGACCACTGCCGTAGAGGGAAACCTCTCGTAAGTCTTGATTGGGTGTGAGTGATTGCGACTAGTAAGGATCAAGGCTGCATAGCACATCCAAACTAGAGAGTGGGTGAATCTTTCCTTCAGTAGTAAGTACAAATTTAATTTTGGTATTTTTTTATTTATTTTATTTTTTATTTATTTATTTATATTTTTTAAATTTATTTCGTGTGACTGTTGGACCGCTGGCGTAGAGAAGAATCTCTCGTAAGTCCTGACTGAGTGTGAGTGATTGAGACTAGCATGGATCGATTCTGCAAAGTACATTTAAGCTAGAGAGTGCGTGATTAATTTTCATTTATTAGAACAACTTGTTATTTAATCATTAGACACGCGGTTGTTTTGACCGTTTGCGGTATCTAGTTAATTAATTTAGTTTTAGTATCTTTTTTATTATAATTATTCCGCTAACTTATAACCTTTCTAACTCCCCTTCCTGTCCACTGCCCACTTATAAGAGTACGGCTGGGGTCAACTCTTCCCATTATTTCATACCTCCGTAGTTACCGCATACATTATCTCGTAGATGGTGGGTAATTGAATTTGTAATCCGAGAAGACAACAACTGAAAACTGTGCATTAAAGACATTCTTACATTAAAGTTGACTAGGCCAAAAGACGACGAAATGAAATCCATTGTAGTTTTTCACAGATGTTTGTGTACCATCGATAGAAGTTTCCACTTTTGAATTTTCATTTTCGACGCAACCATTGTTGAGTTAAAACCACGCTCCGTAATGTACAATGTGAGCAAAGGGAGGGTTTTTAGGAGTCTCTGTCAACCTCATGTGAAATTAGACCACGGACTTCCATAAATAATTCCGTGCGTAGTGTTTGCACCTCGAGCAGCTTCTGCTCCGTGTGTTAATTATATGTGATTTGCATAGCAAAAAGTGGTAAAAGATAAAAGGTACACTGTTTCTCATACTCTACTTGTGATTGTCTTTTTTTATAATATCGCGCATCTTTATAACACATTTATAATTGAGAATACTATCAGTTTACAAAGTATTTCTCCAGCAGCGCAATTCAGGGTCTATCCCAAAAAGTAAGTAAAACGATTTCTCCTGGCAAAGCGGACGACTGGAGTAGGACGAATGGTGGCGGAAAAAACGGTGAGAGGTCTTCAGAAAGCAACACGAGCCGCGTCAGATGTCTGCGGGCCATTACAGTCTCCAAATCGCTGCTGGACTGAACCCTTGTACGAGAGGGTTGCGTCACAAATTCACGATGTCACGTTCAATGGAGCAATGATATCCTATAACACTTTGTGTTTCACTCGAGTTCGGGGACAATGACAATGGTTAAGGATGCTTATGGAGATGGAGAAATGTCTCAGTTGATGGCTTTTTTTCTTGCACAGGATATTGTAAGAGGGTAACGAAACGAGGAGGTAGGCGATGAGGAATACCCTGGCCTTGTGCAAAAAATGAGACACATGCTCAATTCTGATGGACTCTTCAAGTGTCAGGATCTTAGCATCTTTGCGATTACCGTTGTCGAGACGGGTTTTTGAGTACGACCCAAGTATACCCCCTTTCAGTACCATTTTGGACCACTGGATTATGTCAAAGAGGTCGTGACGAGGTGCATGAGCGAGATTTCCGTGGACATCTTCCGGGAAGCGTGGCAGAGGCGCTGACATCGGTGCGTTGATGCACAATTGAAAGTTTTAGTAATGTGTAATTTGATCTGCAATAAAGTTTTCCCCCGATCTATTCAACTTATTTTTTGGACAGACCATGTATATTTCAAAACCGATACTGCGGATATTGAAATTGATGGGTAAAATTTAAATAACACCGTTTCTTATTTTCTGAGTGCGATACAAATTTATATCATAGTTAAGAATTTGGTCGAAGTGAAACGTCAATGTCAGTCTCACATTCCTAAGAGGAATCGTGGGTTCAAAACAGAAATTTTAAACTCATCCATCGGCCCAATCCATTCAGCCCAATGAACATGTAAAAACGGCATATTTGTGTCATGCTCTTTTGACATTAAATATGCATAAGATACAATATTTCTTAATGCTCAAGAATAATTGTTGGTTCTATTAAAAGAATATATACAATTCTGAGAGTTGTGGAAGGAAAGATGTTACTTTTTCTACATAAAACTTAAGTTACACGGAGGAATCTCAAATATAAAATACAATTTTTTTCATTTTAGAGGCGAAGTGAGCCAATGAAATCGATTCACCTCTTCCCTGTGTCGACCATTAGAAGGTTTCCATTATCTGTGTGTCATGAAAATCATTAAGTGTTTATTCATATGAAATCAAGATTAGCGAATGAATACGAGTGTGCGTAACTCTCTTGATTCTATAGTACAGATACTCTTGTGAGTTACAACTTCGATATTCCTTTCCACTCAAATTATTTTCCCCTTTATTAATTCCGCCTCAATTGTTTTCATTCCCCTCGGCTCCAAAGGCAAGCGTTAGATAGCAGCAAGAGGCACAAATATTCCATACTCTCCTTTGATTTTCGGTGGTGGTCAAACCCTTGAGGTCAATTTAGTAGCTCCGCCAATTCAGAATTTGAGTGGGGAGGGGGGGAAAGAAATCACCGCAATCGCTCCGCCGCTTTCATTCTCCTTTTCCTAGAGGTCAGCCGCTCCTCCTTTGACCCTTATCCTCTATTGGTGACGAGCTTCTAATGGGGTTGCTAACAATCTCGTCGTAGAGTTGAAACCGTAAACGAAAATTTCGATTCGTCTTACATTTGTACTGTTCTTCATGCTCTTAACCATCCAAAACCTTAGGAGGAAGGTTATAAGAAATAGTCTATATAAATAAGGTCCAATTAAAGTCCACAGTTCCCTAATACAGGGAGTCAATATTCTGCTGTTCACACTTTTTCAATGGCGGGATAACATCAATTATAATATAGAATTCGTATTTTAAGTTTTAAGGGGAGACGATTGACACCCGAGTTGATTTGTTCCTTTATGAATAGGCGATTAATTGATAGATGTAGGATGTGTACTAAATGGAACAAGGGTGAATTTAAACTTAGCGTCGGTATTAGCTTACTCTTTGAAGCAACAAGGGAACCTCAATTCAAAATCCCAACGGACGGGACATTAAATTCATTTTTTTTTTTCATTTTCATTCATTCGACTTGAAGTTCTTTCTACACCCTAAGTAGGAATGAAAATACGTACCTGTGAAAAATTCTACCATCATCGGAATCTAAACCCGAGGCGTCAGGGTGGAAAGCAAGTGCATTATCCACCGCACCAACCCGATCGCTATGAATTAAAAATTAATAATTCGATGAAAATCGACAAAATAAATAATACATTGCATAATCGAAAGAATATACAGATGCGATTACCTTGAAGAATTATTTTTTGCAACTCGATTAAATACTTAGACATTAAAAAATGCTACTTTTAAAATTAAACAACATTATTAACAGGAAAGTTAACTCTTAACCGTTAACTCAATTACTTGCTTCTCTTTAATACTGGTTATTTACAATGGGGATATTACATAAAGCATTAAGATATTTTTTCACCTTAACACGCCATAGTACACTCTGCAGTACTAATTTGCTAAGTTCCATGTCATTTCAAAACAAAATGTAATTGAGCTTTATATGTGCTGAGGTCAAATCCATGCATGGGACGTGGAATAATATTTGAGTATTATCTGGAAATATACGTTTTGATGTATGACATTTGCAAATGATAGAAGGGGATATAATTTTGCGGTCAGAGCAAATTCACATAACAATGGGTTCATTATCTAGGAAGCACGAACTATGAATGCGTGCATAATTTCACATAATAGACAGTAGTGCACGACAAGCATAAGTAGTATCACCGTTTTTCGGATGGTTTTCCCATCCCTCCGTCTCCTAAATTTCGATATGGTTTCTGCTGTGTGTACTTGCGCCGCGGTTATCGCAGTTATATTTCTGGCGTTTTTTCCGGGCTTCGAAACGTGTTTCAGGGTGAGGAGTTGTTTTCGGTTTTCATTTTTATTGTGCATCCATCTTGTATCGCATGTACATTTTTGGGACACTTGTGAATCCACTTTGGTAATTTCAATGTCAGTTTGGATTATGGGGGATGAGGAAGGGGAGGATGGGGTTGGGAGTCACGGAAATCGGCCCGGATGAAGGCAGTCATCGCTCAACCTGTCATTGCTCGAAAGTGATGTTGGTCAGCGGTGGTTGAGCCGCACTGGCCATCGGAACGTTATGACTGCTCGCACATAACTTTAAAATCCGCCTCCTTTCCCCACTACTGGTTTGATTCGGCCATAAGCGAAGGTGGGGGATGGAGAGGGATGCCTGGTGATTCGCTCAATCCCATTCGCCGAGAGATGGCGAGTGTTAACCTTCTCACGGGCCAACACGACATGATCAAAAAGCAGACCACATAAATTTAGCATTAGTAGTAGTGGAGCTCCTGGCAATATCTTATGATGTGAAATGCCTCAAAGAAGGCAGAGCAATTAGATACAGAAGATACGGAGAGTAAAAAATATGATGAAGACTGTAACACATTGGGATAACGTTGGGAAACCGAGTGTGGGGGTAAGAAAATAAGAGGAATTAGTATGGAACTTAGGGAGGTAGAAATAATACAAAGATAAGGAACTAGTTACTTTGATGAGCCGTATGGGATTTAAGGGTTAATTATATCCTGTTAGTCAGGGTTTTGGAGTGAAGCAGTATGTAGTGCTAGGTTTATCGAAAGCCTACCCTAGTAAAATATTCTTGGAAGTGTTTTGTACGTAATGCTTACGATTAACAACCAGTGTCACTTGCTTCATGTCTTCGTCACTTGCAATTCACAAGAGTACAACCTAAAAAGTCAACGTATTATATATATATATATATATATATATTTACTTATTTATATATATAATGTTTATTTGATAGTTGTAGTCCATCCAAAAACCTACATTAACTGGTAGATTATCTATTAAATATATATAATATATATATTTTATATATCTATAATATATATATATATATCTTCAAAAACGCAATCCCGCCATACGGCGAACAAATATTCAATCATATAGAAATAGATATAAGGAAAGGGGAAAGAAACACACATAAAGGACGAACACAGGAGAGGTGGGGGAGTCGGAATCAAGCAGACCACTAATGTAAAAATATTTTCCTCGACCGGGACTTGAACACCGGATCTCTCCACTTGCCGGGCGGATGCTCTAACCACTTGAGCTACGATTCAATTAATTTTATTCGGTTCAGTTCATACGTTACACAGCAAGTGTTTACATTGTACATAATAACAGCTTATAGATTTTGGTTACAGAATTATCTTTTTCCTTATGAATATATGCATAAATATATTCATACACATATATATACATAAACATAGAAAAAACATATACGAACATACATATTATTACACTACATACATTAGAAATGTGCATACACAATTGTGGTCATATGCAATACTTTTGAAAAAGATAATGAGGCTAGGTTCACATGATATACATTATATATGGTGATGGTCATCGATCAGTTTTTAACACATTCTGTGAAGCAACTCTTCAACCACTGGCGAAGTGTGTCCGGCACCGTGGGCAGCCACATCCGTTCCACCATTGCTTGCATACCTTTTGCGGAATTTTTTTCGCTGTTCTTAATTGTATGAACTCCACGATTAAAGTGGTCATAATTAGAGTTTTCAAACTCGGAAAGAGCCGAAAGTTCAGGGTGATCAGATTTATGTCTGTAATGGCACCACCGCCGAACACGTCCCAGGTCTTATATATCTTTTTCAGGGCTTCCCATTTTCTGAGTTTTTCGCCGCAGCCTAGAATCAGATGCGCGGCGTTGTCTATTCGACGGCATGACGGACAAAGGGGCGAATCAGCTAACCGTAGTTGGTGCCTCACTTCCCTCGTCATGACCAAGTTCGCGATTAGGTTGAACATTTGACTACGCGCCTCATCTTTCGCTCTGCTGGTCGCCCAGTTTTTCCAAGATAATGTCGTTTTGGATGTCATTTTTCCCTGCTCGGCGAGCGCTCTGAGATACAGGGTCTTGACTGTAATTGTTTCTCCATCTCTCAGGAGTGAGGCGACCTTTTTCTATTCTTCAAAAGCCCTCCGGTGGCATTCGTCTTGCGCGAGTGCCTGCCACGCGTCCCTGAGGAGTGCCTTTCGCCACGCGTCGTCACCCCCAAGGACGCGCAGACCGAGCTTCGCGTAGACCACCTTTGCTTTTAGAGCTGTATCCGTTAAATTGAGCCCACCCAGCTCAAAAGGGCCATATAGCTGTTTGCGGGACACTTTCTTTACGTAGCCGTTCCATATCATTTGGTTAGTCGCTTTGATGAAGTATGCATTGTATTTAGGGGGTAAGGGCCACAAATGGGCCACATACCATAGCCTCGGGAAGACAATCTGGTTCAGGAGGCGGACGCGGGTCACAATCGGGAGGGAAGGTAGTGAAAATTTCCCAACACTCCATTTTATATGGCGGTCTATAACTCCCCAGTTCCGCTCAATCGTGGGAGCCAACTCCTTCTCCCACCAGAACCCTAGGATTTTGAGAAAGGGCGACTCTGACCAACCGATGGAGAAACCTGGATATCCGACCGTTGAGGAAGAGACCACCCTGCTCTTATGACTTTAAAATGTCGTGGGTGAGAGCCATGTGGGACGGATCGTTTATGAAAAGGGTTATGTCGTCAGCGTATGCGACGCCCAGGCAGACAGCGCTGTGACGGCGTATCCCGATTCCACTGCTCTGAAGTCGCCTGAGTAGGGGGTCTATGGCAAAAGCAAACAGCAGCATTGACCCCGGGCAGCCCTGCCGGACGGAGTTACAGACGGGAATGGGGGGTGAGGTGGCATTCTTTATTCTAATTCTAGAAGATGTACCGGTGTACATCGTTAAAACGGCACGTATAAAGTGCTCGGGGAAGGCCATCGTCTTGAGCACGGTTACGATCCATTCGATCCGGACCAGATCAAATGCTTTCGCAAGGGTAATTCCAAGCACTGCTAGAAAACTATCGCCATAAAAGGGTGAGGAAAAAATGACGTCGCGAATTAGAAGTGCGGCATCGAAAATGTTTCGCGTTTTCTACACGGCGTACTGGGATGGAGAGAGGACGATGTCGGCAAAAGCCGTCATTCTATAGCGCAAGACGTGTGCCAATATCTTATAATCGGCATTTAAAAGGGCGATTGGACGAAAGTCGTTGAGCGACCTGGGCCGCGTAATTTTTGGTATAAGGGTTATCACGGCGGTCCGCTGACTTGCAGTCAGAGAGCCGCTAATTAAAATGAAATTAAAAAGTTTGGTTAAAATATGTTTAAGAACATCCCAGTACGCGAAATAAAATTCAAAGGGTAGGCCGTCCAAGCCGGGTCCTTTGCCCTTTGGGAACATGGAGGAGACGCAGTCCAGTTCGTCTGAACTTATGTCTCGACCAGGATCCGCTTTTTGGGTTGAGGACAGCATAGGGAGAGAGGGAAGAGGGGGTGTGTCTCCCTCCTTCCACGGAGGATACCTGTTAAAAATATTTTTAAAGTGCCGGGTCGCTTCCATAAGGAGGTCGGTGTCGCCGGTGGCAGATTCTCTGACAGGGATTCTGTCTGTGACGGAGCCGGAGTTGGATTTCACCGACCGCCGAAGCTCGGATAGCGTAAGGGGCCCCCCTCTATCTGTCTCTAATTCTTTTTGCCATTTTTGGGGAGCTTATTTTTGAAGTTCATGGCCAAGTATAATTTTTTTAAGAGACGATACTTGGGCGTGGAAATCCTCCGGCGCAACATCCTTACGCAGGAGCTCCTCCAGCGCCCGGCGGTAGAAGGAGATGGTGTAATTTTTTTCTCTACGCCACTCAAAAGCTTGCCTTTTGATGTGTGTGACAATTCGGGGTTTGAAAACTTCGTCCCACCATACCGCGAGGTCTGCATCAGGACGTAATGCCGCGATCAGTTCACACACCCGGCTGCGGATGCAGTCGTGGCGCGTGGCGTCCTCCAGCACGCGGAGGTCCATGCGCCACACGGCGCCGCAGCGGTGGGCGCGCGCGGCGGGAGTTGTATCCGGGCACGTAACACTCATGATCAGCGCACAGTGATCAGAGAAGGACACTGGGAGGGTGTCCACTCTCTGGACATCATTCTTAAGTGATGCCGAGAGGAAGAGGTAGTCGATCCGCGTCCGAGAGTTATGCCATGATCGCGTGAAGGGGGCGGGACCAGCGCAGAAAGAACGCACTGCGTCAATCGCGCCAATTGAGTCAAGCATCAGTGAGAGTGCTCGGCTTGGATGGTGTGTCATTCTATCCCTGTTCGAGGCACTATCCTCTCGGCGGTAAATGCAGTTGAAGTCCCCACCCAAGATGGCCTTCCCCGAGAAGGAATAAAGGTAGGGGAGGAGAAGATCATTAAAATAAGTTTCGCGCTCTGCCCTCGCACACTCACCAGAGGGAGCGTAAAAATTGGTGATGTGAATCCCATTCACGATAACAGACGTTATTCGACCCGAGGCGTGGCGGCGAACATGAGAGAATGGAATGCCATTTCGGACTAGGATGGTGGTGCCAGAATGACAATCGGCGAAATTACCGATAGCCTGAAAAGTGTTCGCATCCCAGACTATGTCCTCCTTTACCTCTTGAGGGAGGATTACATCAGCCCTGAGATCGCGGAGAAAACGATGGAAGACAGCAATTTTTAAGTGACTGTAAACGCCGGCAATATTCAGCGAAATGACATTCATTGGTGAAGCGATAGGGCTTCTATGGGCACCGGACATCACTTACCAGAGTTTTGGTCGTGGCTTACGTCGCTCCGGTCGCGGCTTGAACCCGGGCGACGAGTACTTCGCCGTTTCCCGGGACGCTTCGTCCGATGAGTCAACGATCGAGGTCGCGAGTTGTCGCCACATCCCTCCCCCCCGACCTCGTCCGAAGAGGAAGAGCCAGCCGTGGTCTCCACGAAGAGCGGGTTGTTCGGCAGCGTTCCACGGGGGGGCCTCCTCGAGCGAGCACAGCTGGGGCCCGTCTCGGGCCGGGAGGTGCCCTCAGGAGGGGCCGGGGTGGCGGACTAGGGGTCACCTGCCGAAAGGACCCCGTCGTCAGTAATCAAGGAAGATGGTTCGATTCGGTCCGCCTCTAGAGGTTCCCTGGGAAGACCGACGACATCTTGATCGAGTGTCCGTGAAAACGGGATCGGGGGGCCAGCCGTTGGGGATGGGGGCCATTCACAATCCAATGAATCTTCGACCGCTGTCACCATTGGTTCTCGGGGGGCTGGAAGCCCGTGATGCAGGGATTGCAGGTGGAGGATATCGGTGGCGTGGCCGCGCGAAAGAGGGACGAAGGATGATCCGTCCTCCCTTGACGGGGTCACAAGGACAGGGGCCGGCGGTTGTGGGAGAGTGGGCGAGCAGGTAGGGACTGCAGCTAGATCAAGGTTTGAACTTAGGAGTTCAGTGTCGTCTGTTCTCTTCTTTTTTGCATCGCTTTCTTCTTTCGACGACTTTCGCTCCCTCTGATTTTTTCCTATCGGTGAAGGGGTATGTGGGGAGTCGGCGGGATCAGCGGGGGTCGCACTCTCGATAAGAAGAAGGGACCGCGCCCTCTCCTCCACAGCCACCTCGGGCTCGTCCATCTGGTGGTGGCGGCTCGTCTCATCCTCGGTGGTGTTCGGGCTGGAGGCCATGACCATTTCCTCCGCATAGCTCTTCCCTCCCTGGTTCCGAGGGCTGGTCTTGCGCTCGTGGCCTTCTTGGTTGCAGCGGGCGCAAGTGCGACGCTGGCCCTCATAGATGATGATGGCCCGGTTTCCGCCGATGTGGAGGTACGAGGGGATATTTTTCTCGACTGTCATCCGCACAACCCTGATGCCAGTAAGCACCCGCGCCATCTTTTCTCCCTCCCACCTGTTCTCCCACCTGGATCCCCATGGATTTTACCAAAACGTTGGAGCTCGCTTGTTATGTCTTCCAATGGGGTCTCCACGGGGAGACAAAGAATCCTGACGATACACGGGCTGCCCGAGGTTTCGTCAATAGTTATCGTCGTCCTCTGATCCGTTAAAGACGGAAACGGTAGTTTACGCGGAGTATTCTCTAAAATCCTAGTCATTGCAGCTTCGTTTGCCAACTTCAGGAATATCAAATGGCGATTGTATCCAAATTGGATCGCCACTATCTCTTCCGGTGTGAGGCCCAGCGACTCTAGTGTGAAGAGGTGGACCTCCAAAGGAGTAGGGGGTTTGGCCTTCTCGTCAACTTGCAAGGCGAGCGTGTTTACGCGACGTATGACCATTTTGAAAAATGATCAAATTGAGCACGCCTGCGTGAAAGAAAGGAGAGCGGGCCAAATGGACAACCACTCCAAAGCGGGAAAAACACAATCACTCGTGTACACTCCTTCCCCGCTACTCGCACCTGGCGGTAGCAAAACAAAAAGGAGCCTAAGCTAGCAGTCAAGGTCAGTTATGAACCAGTAAACAAAATGAATGCACGGTCTTCCCGGCGGAAGAAAGTCGCGAGTCAAACTTCACGCTTCTGAAAGAACTAGGCGGGCAACCGCCGCTCGAAACAAAACACGATCGGAACCTCGATTTCCGAGAGAGTCCGGCAGTGCCGCTCACCAAATCCCGGCGGCCGACGCCTCGGTCGCCGGCGAAATCAGACACTCGGTAAACAAAGGCACATCCAGCTATCGAGAAAATGTACTTTACACTGAAATCTGCGATCTTATAAAGCGCCAAAGTGCTCCGAATCGTTTCCCAGGAGATGGCGTTAGGGAGCTGTTACACCCACCAAAGGAGAAATAGACAAACACAAGAAAAAGGACAGTAGGTTAGCAAGCGTACAAGCAGGTGTTCAACTCCCGGTCGAGGAAATTATTGTTACATTGGTGGTCTGCTTGATTCCGCCTTCCCCACCTCTCCTGTGTTCGTCCATTATGTGTGTTACTTTCCCCTTTCCTTATATCTATTTCTATACGATTGAAAAAACATATATATATATATATATATATATATACATATATATATATACATATATATGCATATATACATATATATATACATATATATATATAGTTTGACTACTGACCGGAGGGTCCCGGGTTCGATTCCCGGGCAAGGCACTCTGGGCACCTGCAGCTCCACCCAAGCTAGTTGATTTTTCGGGTACCAGATCTTCCTGGGAAACCATAACCGGCACAGGGAAAGGAACTGGCCCCCCTACCCTGATGTGTGAATATTCACACGCCGTCAGGCTTGGTATATGGGTGAGCTCTACCATCACCTACTAAACCGACCTTCGGGTTGATTACTGTGTTTATAGTTTTTTTATATATATACATATATATAAACATATATACACATATATACATATATATATATATATATATACATATTTGTCTGTTTTTTGAGCACTTCTCGTCATTCTTATGATACACGTAATTTGCATTTTGTCTTCCATCCATGTCACAGGATCTTTTGACATGCACTGTTCGTTTATTCTGCTAAACTCATATTCAACATAATCATAATATCATAGTTATACATGTAGTCTATTATTAACAGAGACATATTTACCTATACTTTCTTCGTAAAAATAATTTTAAAAAGTAATTGGGTAAAAATCAAATAAGTATACAGGGTTCGTCCGGAAAATAAGTTTATGATGCTCATTGTCTTTTTTGACAAAAGGGGAGTCGTCCCCTACGAATTTGTACCTGAACGACAAACTGTAAATGCTGCAATTTACGTCCAAGTGCTCGACAGGCTTCGAAAACGAGACGCCCACGTCCGGCCAGCGATCAAAAACATCTGGCGGCTGCATCACGGCAATGCGCCGTCTCACACCGCGCTTGTCGTGTCGGACTTCTTGGTCAAGCACGGCGTGGCAACGCTGCCGCACCCGCCCTACAGCCCGGACTTGGCACCACCGGACTTATTTCTGTTCCCGAAGATAAAGAGGAGTTTGAAAGGAACGCGATACGGGACTTTGGACGCCGTCAAAGAGGCCGTGACGACCTGTCTTCGAGAGTTTCCCGATGATGCCTTCGCGGGAGCGTTCCGGGAATGGGAACGCCGCTGGAACAAGTGTATCGACTCACAAGGGTCCTATTTTGAGGAATATTAGCTTAAGATATGTAAAAGTGTAATAATTTTTTTTCCTGAGCTCAGTACACTTATTTTCCGGACGAACCCTGTATATCTTATAGCATCCTTGTAAACGTTAATAAAAAGTAAATGTAAATGTCATCTACTAGTTAACGCGATAATATAACTATTTTATTAGGTTTCCTGTAATGAATCCTTAAATTATGTTACAATGAGCGGTTAACATTTTTTCCCGAATTCATCTATTTCATTTGCTAGTTGTAGATGTCATTCTTATTATTTTCCATTATCTTTTTTATATCTTTTCATTATCATCCGTATAAATTTATATAAGCAGGGATCGCCGAAAAACCAAGTGTGGGGGAGCGGAGGGCTCGACGAGGCATTTCCTTCTCCCTTCCCCCAATGGCAGTGACACTCGCGTCCGTTCATCCCCCACACGCCCCACCTCCCGCCGCGAAAATCCGCAGATGCACCCCGTTCACTCCGATCGCGTAATCTGCCGATGTTCGGCGGATTTCGATTTGGCAAAGCTCGAGACCTCGATACCCAAAACAAGAGAAGCACGCGGGAAGCACCTCTCCGGGCGACCGGTATTTTTTTCCTTTCCTCTCGACCGATACACTCAAACGAATTCAACAAATCCTTGGCATTGATGTCTCGTCGTGCGATACTGCGCACTGCTTGCTGTTCACCCACTTCATGGATCCCTGTGATGGAATCGGGGACAAAAAGAGATCACCGAAACCAGTCGAAATGGACAAGGCTCGGTTGAAGAACTTCAGCAATACTGGTATAGGTTTCGGAATCAAATCCGTGCATTTCCGCAGCGAGACAGTTTGGAAGAAAGGCTATAGGCTATCGTATAGGCTCTCTTCTTCCGCATTAGTCAATCCACAGCATTGGATGAAAATTTCACAAAAATACCAGTCTGTTTTCTCTGGGGGTAAATGTCTGACCTAAACATTGGCTGAATTAAATTCGGTGGCAACGAAAAATTTTAAAGCATGAATAATCCAACAACCACTCATTTAAAACCATCGCTCGTAGTAGTTACCACCCAGGCAGGATCGCTTTAGATGGGCAATTTGAGTCCACTAATTTATAAAACCATACATAGCAACTGAAAGGGACATTAAATACTGTTTATTGTGTTTATAGGCAACGAAAGAGGGGATAAATGGGTTCCCACCCAATATTCTGTATTAAATGTGTGACGCTGTATACCCTTTAGTACGAGTTTTTCACGAACCTAGCGGCATTTCTCTGTACCCTATCCGATTCTGTACTTAGTGTTTTGTAAAATGGATTCCAATCGCTCGCCGCATGCTCCATGTGAGGCACTACTAAAGAAAAATAGCACGTTTCCTTTACTTTTTCGTCGCTACATCTTCCAACAATACGTTTGACGAAGGCCAGCTTTTTAGCGCCCCTCCACATATAACGTTAACTGAATCAGTGTAGCCAAACTTTTAATAATAATAAAACATACTAAAAACAAGATAAACAGTAGTTTTTTGGAATTAGTTCAACATTTATTAAATACTTAGCTTATTAAGGCTTTCTAAAGTCATCTCGCAACGTCCCAAAACACCTTTTGCTCCTCTTTCATCAAAGTCTACTCACAGTGCATTTTTTTGTTCTTATTTATTAACTGTAGCTCTGGCTTTCCTAAAATTAAAGAAAGCCTGTATATAATTTAAAAATCATATTACTTTGTCAACGCAGTGATTTTTTACGACCACCACCTCCTAAATTACGTCATTAAACCCTTACACGCTCACTAGAGTCCCTAGGCTGGAATCTATGCTAGAGACTAGACTTGAGTTCCTAGGCTGGAGACTAGAGTCACTGTCTCACGCAAACCTGATCAGCAAAAAGTTCATTTTATATAATTAGTTCCTAGCTTAAATTTTTTCCAAACTCTAGGCTTTTAATGCATCTTAAAATATTTCTCTGGTCCATAAGTTGAAAACCATGGCTGATATCAAATGAACCCAACTCATTGCGGAAAGCACATTGAAGTTAAGCCAACATGGAAGGTCGATGAAGTTAAGTCGTAATGAAGCCAACATTATGGTCGATGTGATATGGATGGGGTAAAGTTACAACAGTGGATATTTAAGGTTATTTAAAATGTATATACGAGGGTCATCCGGAAAGTAGTGCCCGTTCGTGCCGCATGAAGTGCTGACGACGCGAGTAGTCGCTGGACGAGGTCAGATAGCTTCAGTGGCTTGTCTGCCTTCTCTGAGCCAAGTTGCGTGACGCTAGCATTGCCTGTGTTGTTTCTGTGATTGTTTACAATGTTTAAAAAAATTGAGAACGCCGCCAGTTGTGAAGTGAGGGCAGTGATTAAATTCCTCAATGCAAGAAACGTTCGCCCATGTGATATTCATCGCCAATTAAAGGAGGTGTATGGAGACAATGTAATGGACGAGTCGTCTGTTCGGCGGTGGTGTCGCAACTTCAACATGGGGAGGGGGAACACACACGACGATGAGCGTTCGGGGAGACCGTCTGTCATTACAGACCAACTGGTGAGCTCAGTTGACGAATTCGTGAGGAACGATCGGCGCGTCACAATTGATGACATCTGTGAGCATTTTCCCAATGTTTCTCGAACAATTGTTCATGAAATTGTTAAACACCATCTGCATTATGCAAACATTTGTGCAAGATGGGTCCCTCGCATGCTTACAGATGAGCACAAAACCAAGCGTATGGCTGCAGCACTGACGTTTTTGGGACGTTATTCTGATGAAGGAGACTCTTTCTTGACTCGCATAATTACTGGTGACGAAACATGGGTTTGTTATGCATCACCTGAGAGTAAACGACAGTCAATGGAGTGGCATCATGCTCATTCACCAAACAAACCAAAAAAATTCAAGACAGTTCTGTCCACCAGGAAACTCATGGCAACCATTTTCTGGGATCGACGAGGTGTATTGCTTATTGATTTTATGGCCCGTGGAGACACTATTAATGCCAATGGGTATTGTGAAACATTAAAGAAATTACGGCGGGCAATACAAAATCGGCGGCGAGGTCTATTGTCTACTGGTGTCATTCTCGTTCATGACAATGCCAGGCCTCATGCAGCTGGGATAACACAAAAACTTTTGCAGCAATTCAAATGGGAAACTTTCGACCATCCACCGTATAGCCCGGACTTGGCCCCTTCAGATTTTCATCTCTTTACAAAGCTTAAAGACTTTTTGGCAGGAAAAAGATTTGACAGCGATGAAGAACTTAAAGAAGGAGTGACCCTGTATCTCAATGAGCTGGCGGCGAAGGACTATGCAGCAGGAATACAGAAACTTGTCACACGTTATGACAAATGCCTTAATTTGCTTGGAGATTATGTTGAGAAGTAGTTTAAAGTATCCTCTTTCAAATAAAATTTTTTATGTTTGTTAATATTTACTTTTGCGTCTTTATTTCACGAACGGGTGCTACTTTCCGGATGACCCTCGTATGTATTTACTTTTATTATGCAATGTCATTATATCAGGGTATTATTCTTTTCATACAGGTACTATATAAAAAAATCGAGATTCATATGTTAATATGCACTGCGGTACGGATCGAAGGATGAATGAGGTCTCTGTTTGCCGTACTTTTTCATACATAAACTCAATAAATCTGTCAACTGAGAAGAAATTCCTTTATTTAAGTCACTCACGCGCCTCATTATTGCACAAAGGCTCTAGAACTCGTGTCTGACCTAATAATAGCTCAGGGATAAATCCTGGAGTTTACTTAGCATAATAACTTGCATCCCACAATATCTGGCTTTACTCGATTCTCAATTAACAGTTGAAAGGCAATAAGGTAAAATAATACAAAAATGTGCCCTAAAAAAATGTTTAATTTTTCAAATGGATGAACAAAAAAAAACTTTGCGCAAAATAACCTCTTTTTTATTTAAAAATGAATAATGCAACGCTTATCTGTGACTCTTTGCATGAAACTGTATCATTACTGAGGGATATTCTTGCTACTGTGGAAAGGTTAGAAAAAATTTCATCAAACCTTGAGAAACCCATTGTGAAATTGCCAATATCCTATTGAGCTCTCAGCAATTTCAACATAAGTAAAATGAAAAAGTCAAATAAAATCATGTAAGAAAAACTTCGTTGGTTAAAGGACCACCTGAATATTTTCTAAAGGAGGTGATATAAAATCTTTGTGTCTATAATGATATAATACGAGCAACAAGCTCGTAATCATTACTCAAGGCCGTAATAGTACTCGTAGATACCTTATTGTTTTACTCTCTATCTTAAGAATCATCGAAATAAAGTGGGAGATTATCTCGCTTTCCCAAATACAGAAGACATTCAATATACTTAGAATTATACATTCAATATATATAGAATTGGATTTTATAAATACCAAAGTTAGCAGAATTAATACAAATTTCAAATTGATGAATTTAAAAGGTCCCGTACCAGAATAAATATTATACTTAGCTTCAAAATGTTGAATCATCATTATTATTTTGATCGTTTTTGATATTTTAATTTTTAAGGCCCTAAGAACGACTTTAACAAGAAATCTTAAGTATATATTGGCAAGCGCCTGCACTGTTTGGAGATCTTAGTGTTTCCTTGAGAAATACTTAGCTATACGACAATTTTCATCAAATCTGAACGCAAGCCAAAAAAAGGCAGCATATACCTAACCCTTCTGTAAATTCTTTTTGAGCCTAAATGGTATGCAAGTATTATTTAAAAAATATATATCATTTACTTATCTTATTTTAGGGAAGTATATTTTTTTCTTTTTGGCGTTAAAAGCTAAAATAATGCACAAACGAAGCCCGTTTTGCTGTTTTTGTGCTGCCCGTATTCAAGATGTTCTTCCATTGACCCCACCACACGACATTTATCTGGCCAACGCCCTTATTATATTAATAGTACTTATATATTTGATAAAATACCTAAAATTCTTGAATTAGCTCATAAAAACAAGGCCAATATGTAATTGATTCTCTGCCAAGTAGAGAATCCCAATTTCATAGCGCGTTGACTAACACCATCCTAACATCACATAATCTCCCCTAAAATTGATTCCAACTCACATGAACCTCATCCTCATCACTGACTCTAAACTAAAAAAAAGAAAAACTAATTATCTTCTTTTATTTCTTTAACCCGATAAAATTACGTCTATTCCCAACTACTAAATGGCCCCACGACTCTGGAGCAAATATAACCGAGACACATTTCAGGAACGAACTCAGCTGAATGAGTCTTATAATCGTATTTCAGCCTTCTTCTTTCCAATCTCTTGAAGTTTAGACGAAGAACGTCCCTATGTGCGGAATGCGGATTATTAAATCTCGAACGACCAACAATGAATGGTTTGTGAACTCTTTGAAAATTTTCAACGCAAAAACGAAAAAGAACTTCCCGCAAAGGCACGAAGGGAGAATTCCTCAGAATATTTGGTAGGATTCGTTCCAAAATTTTCAATTATTTAAGCGACCCTGGTTGAAATTTGTCACAAATTGATTTTAAATTATATCTGTCAAGGTATCAGCTGTGCTGTGGTGAAACACTTTAAAGATGAAAGGAAATGCCCTTGACATTTCCTCCCCTCTCTCTCTCCACACACACACACACAAACACATATATATATATATATATATTCACATGGAAATAGATATAAAGAAAAGGGATATAAACACATATAAAGGACGAAACAGGAGAGGTGGGGGAGGCGGAATTGAGCAGATCACAAGCGCAAAAACATTTCCTTGACCTGGAATTGAACTCCGTATCTTTCGACTTGCTATGCCGATGCTCTAACCACTTGAGCTATCGGAGAAACGTAATTTGCACCAGTCTTTGATGTAACCAAGTGCCCCAATTCTTTGGCCAAGAGATGGGTTAGAGTATCGGCCCGGCAAGTTGAAAGATCCGGTGTTCAAGTCCCGGTCAAGGAAATATTTTTGTGCTGGTGATCTGTTCGATTCCGCCTTCCCCTCTTTGCCCTTCCTCGCTTGCCTGACATATTTCATTCTCTTTGGTGGTCTACCGTATGAGGTAGATTATAGATGGTCACATACTGAGTAACTCTATATTTCTTAGCCTAGCCTAACAAGACACAACTGGGTACCCCACGCTACAGTAAATTGTTCTGTAATTATGCCCCTTTCTACGTACCTACCTTAATTTCGTCCAACATACGAGCACATATCTTTTTCCTCGACATCGCTCGCTTTCCCAACGTCCTCCCCTCTATCATAGTCTTCAACATCCCACTGCCGATTAATATCCTTTTCGTTCATCTTTCCTGTTTTCTTATGATTTCTCTCAACCATTCCATCCCCTTACCCACCATACCCAGTACTTCCTCGGTTTTTTCCTTTCTGTCCACTTCACCTTTTTCATCCTTGTCCACACCCACATTGAATGATCCTGCATTCCAGGCCTATCGTGCTTCTTGGAACTTGCGACTTTGCAATGAAGCCACCCTAATTCCATATGGATAAACTAATGGGTACTGAATACATTGACAGAGTTGCCAATGTTCCGGCTGTATCGATGATACTGCTTCGGGTGACGCTATCCACACTCTCCCTTTTTTCAACCCCACCCTTCTGGTTATTACCCCTCCCACTCAGGGATAGGGGCAGGCGGAGGCAGGGATCGACCTGGCAGGAATGTTCTTCAAAGACTTCCGTGGGCAGAGTCTATAACTACTCTTTCCCGATGGACTGGGATAAATATTTCACTTTGATTTCGAGTCGGAAAGGTTGACCTCCGCCAGGACCAACAATACCGGGGGTAAAGGGGTTTGCTCTTGTATATGCAGAAAGGCCGTCAGCGGTGACGGGCATCGTCCACCCTCTTCCGGCACTTCCCGCGATTAGTATTCCAGGTGGCTTTCCTTGGGCGTGGGAGACGCAATGCTCATACCTTTGCCATTAAGCGAAATGGGGAAATCGAACGTCCCCATCACATGGTATACTGTCCCAGTGGAAAGGTGCGGCGTATTGAGAGATTGATTTTGGCTGTTAAGGAACTTAAATCGAGATGTATACGTCGTTTCGATAAAATGTTGTGCTCTTTTTTTAATATTAAGTGCACTCTGTCGATTAACAGTGGCAAGAGAGGATCTTTCCGTGTTTTTTTCCATAGATATTGGCATCGAAAATCCAAGATTTTTACGCTTGCCCATGAGACAGTTCAGGACGGGCATTCGAATAATTATGTATTAATGACGCAAGGAGACCAGCTACTTTACTGTAAAACCATATTCATTTCAAAAAACCACTTTTTCCAACCAGGCAGAGGCCAACCTCGCACTTAGGCATGACCAGAAACTATAAAACAAAAGTACATTTTGTGGTTAGTAGAACGCATTTCATGGATTCACGAACCCTACTCTTTGCACCAACAGGCTTCGAGACTCTTGAGTTTTGGGTCTGGCGAAGAATGGGGGAAAAGAGAGGAACTGAGGGGAAGACAAACGCTGAAGTTTTAAGTAGGGTGGCGAAGAGAGGAAGTTGGCAGGGGGAATTCTAAAAAGGCTAAAAGGTGGATGGAGGAACACTTAGAGGTAGTGGGATGTTGGGAGCCGAAGAGGTGGAAAGAATGTTGGGTGAGTGGAATGGATGATGAAAGAGAATAGGCTTTTTGGGCGGCACGAAAGCGTGTACAATTTACGAAGAAATGACGAAGGAAAAATCGCAGGGAAAGCAAAGGAAAGTTAATGCTATGCGTAAAAGAGAGAAGTCGTTAAGATCCTTCCCAAAACCTATATTTTATCGATGGAATACTAAATTAAAAATTCGTCATTTCTGGATATATAGTAAGTCTTCACGGTTAATAACTGATTCCAATGAATAATGAGGCTAATAAAATCATAAGGTTAGCCTCGCACCCAATGGACGGCTTCTCTGGAAATCCAGAAAAGTCATCAATAGGATAGAATGATACGGATCAATAATAGTAAGGTAAACTTACCAATAAGATTAACAAATTTTACCATTTCAACCCATATTATCAGTTAACTGAGTAGACACCAATTTAATTTACAATAATCACCGAACGCTTACCAATGCTACGTTTCAAGCATTTTAACCTGTTCTAAAATATGTGCATATAAAAGATCAGGAGCATTTACTTAACCACAGGCAAATTTTCTAATCTGGAATGAAGAAACGTGGTAAAATCTGTTGCTTATGAGATGAAATGAAATGAAATGTATAAAGTTCAATTTGAACAAGTCTCCTAGAAAATGTGGCCTATAATTTTTCCTACAAAACATACGTAACCCCCAAGCTTAAAAGTATATTTTTAATTCCAATTTCACAGCTAAAGAATCAAGTAAATTAAGTTTTAGGTCAATTTTGAACCTTGGAACGATTGAAACTGACCTATGGCACAAATTTTAGCAGTAAACAGAAGAAGATGAACAATCAACCCCCGGTGTAGAATAATGTATTTGCAAGAGGTATTAATGCTTCCAGAACAATTAAGGAGCCATTACTCAACGAGATGCTCAATACAGATCAGAGTATAACACTCCATAATTGCCCCAATTCAACCGTAAATTCATTTCAAGCATCTACCATTGCACTAGATTAACCGTCAATTCTATGACATTACAGGCATTAAGACTACCTATACCGATCTGTGAATTTGTTGAATGAATGCCTCTTTTATATCCCTCACCATCCGCTATTTGGATGCAATATTTGGATTTCGGTGATTTTGTTTGGACACAAGAAACATATAAGAAAATCAATCTGCTCTTCAATTTTCTTAGCATCTTGAAGAATTTTTGATGATGGCAGATTGAACATTTTACATTTCCATTTTCTTCTAGTCTCTCGGCTCGATTTTTGAAATTCGCGAAGTTTTCCTAGTAGGGCCAAATAATAGTTTAAAAGCATTCATAAAGAAACACAAAAACGAACCTTCGACTTCCAGAGGGGAGAATTCTTAAGCCTAAGGTATAAGGGCAATACCCACCACATGTAGAAAAGTGGCGGGTTCCTATTTTCAAAAACGACATCATCATGGAACATTATTCCCGCAATGACGCGTCGCGACGTGTGTGATTGTTCGTTTCCCTAGCAACGTCTGTCGAGTCAGCGGTTTGGTTTTTCGCTTTGTCAGCCTTCTTCTTTCTCCTCAACTCCTTTCAAATTGACGTCGTGTGTAATAATCGAAGAGTTAGCATATGCCTTTGCTATTTTAGACATGGCGTTACTAGTGACAATTGACTGTCTTGAAAAGGGATTACTTCCAAGCCTATTTCAAAGTGTCTTGCAGAATTTTGGCCACTCGGTAACTTTCTCATCGGTATGACTTGATTTTATATCTTAAATAGGGTCTTTGGCATATCATTAGAAGTCTTCGAACGTTAAACTAGATCCCTTGGAGATAATTTGGTTGCATCCTCCCGGCAATGTTTGGTCACCATACACTCTATGGCTACGTACTATACGTATACTAATCGTAGGCGTTGGTATTTCCCTAAATTTTGACACAAGTAAAATAAAACCTCTTTGAAGCATTCCCTGCAAATATGTTGAATTTTACTCTGACAAAGTTTTTGTTCGCTTTCATCTGAAGTACTTTAAAAACCTTAATCCTGACAGCACCGATTTTAATGAGGACGACCATGGTTTCGATGCTGCGCATCACCATCAGGAATTGATGATGATGCGTAGCATCGAAACCATGGTCGTGTGAAGTATTAAATCTTTATGTGGAAGTGCAAAGTTCTTTTCTCTACCCTAATTATGAAGGAATTCCACAAAGTTAAGCCTGAAACGGTTATGTTTAATGATTGATAATTTATATTCACGTATTCAATCGTTTAGCTAGCAAGTATCAAGGCAATTTCAGTTATTGGAGATAAAGTTAGATGAAAACAGACTGCACACAAGCATCTCCCCGATACGAGGACATAACGTGCGACCCATTTTGCTTCCTCGATCAAAACTGCACCTCCCTCGAGTCGCTCAGTTTTTGAATCGGTGGTAAATCTTCCCCTGTGCCAACGCCGGAAGAAGAACGGCGAAAAAATTCCAATTTTTACCCCTGAGAGGACACCAAAGCAATCCAATTTTATGAGTCCCATAAAGGCCATTGGAGGTCATACCTTCTCCGGAGCGGAAGATCTAATGGACCCTTCGGGCTTCGAGACCTCTGGCGGTAGGAGTCAAGCTCGGACGCGGTGGTTACTTGTAAATTGAACATCAGCGGTGTGTAACAGCGGGAGTGGTGACGAAGCACGGGAACCTCGGCAGCGCGGATGGGGGAGCATTTCCCCTCTTTCCCCTTCATCCACGCCTCCGTAAAGTTTCTCGAGAAATATAATCCCGTGAGCGACTCATGTGGAAAACCCTTCTCTCTCTCTCTTTCATTGAATCCTGAGAGTGAATTATCAGTCCACGACCAACTTTTCTCCATTCTTTTTCGTCTTTATTTTGACTTTCAATACTTATACAAACGCATCCCTGTGCGTATTTGAAATTCCCGCACGATTAAAAAAATTAAGACGAACTGAAAGAAGGGATCTCAAGAATACGAATAAAAAAATGGAGAAACTTGAGGAATACAGCATTCAAAAGTATTGAAAATAAGGAAGCGCGAAAAAATGTTCCGGAAAACTTCAACCGATTTATACTCCAGCTCCAAGGGAGACTATTTTTAATAAAAAAATATACATAAAACAGAACGCCCCAAACATCTGTGCGGTGCTTCCAGGGACCCCATTAAATAAGGAGCGCGAACTTGAAATTTTTCTTCTCAACGTTCTCTGGAGGTGAGGGGAGATTGCTGAGGGAATTTTTTTTTTCATTTAATCCAGTCCTGAAGTTCCTCCTCACGATCTCTTTTCCATCCCTCAGCTCCAGGGGGTGAAACGGAAGGGGATCTGGAGGGGAAGGGTGCAGAATAGAACCGGTTACCTTACTCGAGAAAATCTTTTCCATTTTTTTCCCAGCCCCTTGATGTGCCTTTCTACCTCAACCCCATGCCCCGCACCCCTCCCTCGTCACGTTTTCAATCCGCTCCTCGCATCACAATCCACCCCTTTCCTCTTCCCTCCTCCCACTCATCTCTCCCCCTGAACCGTCACAAACTCACCCTCCCTCGTTCACCCCAACCGCGTGAGAAATAAAAAGGAATAAATCTCCTCCTCTCCCCTCCCACCCCAAATCCACTTTGGACAATTTTCAAAGTACTTCTCGAGTCCTCTACGACGTCACCACGGCGGGAGGGGGAAAAAAGGCGCTTTAAACCCATACGGTTCACCGTTGGAATTCGAGAAAAAATAATTTCAGAATAAAAGTGGAACCGGAGACGAATAAAGAAAGGGAGGGAGAAAGTAGGGCCACTCTTTCTTGCTTTCTCTTTACTCCCCCTCTCCTCTTTCATTCCTCCATGTAAGTAGACCGCGAGGGGCGGCTTCTCGCAACGCTCAACGCCTTCTCTCGCCTTCTTTCGAGGACCGGAGGGTTTGAAATGCCCCCCAGCCTCGGTCGGTCGACTCGCCTCCTCCCTTCCCTCCCTCATCCACTACCCAGTTCCCGCATCCCAACCCATCGTTTCGTATCTCGCCGCCCGAAGACATGAAGACTCCCCCCACCCTCCTCAAAGCACGCTCAGCCCTTCTGAATTCCCTCAACAGCCCGCCCAACCCTCCACCCCGTGGCCCCGTCCCCTCCGACAAACAGGGCGGATGCCGATCCTCGCGAGGAGGGTCTTTGTCTTCGTGAGCGAGAGGTGCCGGAAGAATTACGCCGATGGAGGACTGACGGAATGAGTGAGAACTTTTCGTGGGCTCTCTTTTCGCTCCGCTCCCATTCCAAAGAAGGGCAATCCCTTATTTGGAATGGGGACACCGGGGGAATTATCAAACCACTAGGCTCGCGAACGATGAGCTCGTGTGCGTGGGTTACCGCGGCGCCAAGAAATGAAGGACTGATGAACCAGATTACATTAATGTAATTTATAATGAAACTAATACTTCACCTATGTTCACTTATACTATATACTTCACTAATTCTTCAATAATAATGATTTGATTAATAATCAGATTTGTTATGCCTTTTATTTCATTTTATCGATTTAGTGACGTAAGATCATTGCTTTTATTGCTGTGGCGATTACTAATCTTGTCTCACTTAAGCGTTTTCCGGGATATGTTATATAATGCCAAAACCCATTCATTTCTGTCTGTTCTATGTTGTAATATTTTGGGAAAAAACTAGTGCGGCGGCCAAGGTGTTTTCCATGCAAAAAAAGGTCTTTCTAAGCTTTGGCTAAAACATGGCTAATGACACGAAAATGAAGTGCGCTCCTACTAATTATTATTTTGAATAAATGTTGCTCTCATGATTCTTTAATTAAGAATTGTATGCGGTGTTTATGTGGTGTAATAACACGTAAGAAAATGCTTTTGTATTGACATCAATAGAAAAGCCTCTTAAACTTTCTCCGGCAAATTTTGTTTCATAAAGTTGATTATTGAACTATACAAAAGCATGTTTTAAACAAGCAGGTGATTTGAGACGTGCGTAGGAATGTCACTTTTGAATAATCTTATTTACGGGAGAGACTGACTGTCTCAAAAGAAAATAGAAAGAAACGTACAGATAAAGGCACATAAATAATTTATATGATGCTGCCTACATTTTATGCCTTTATTATATGTAATTGGTGGTTCAATCTACAAGTTTTATACAAACTTATCGGTAAAAGCGTCGGGAAAATATATTTATTTCAGATATTGATGCAATGCCTCAAAATCCTTCAAAGTACATCCCTTGATCATCGACTCACTTTGGCCAGCGGCTTTTGCATGGCTTGAAGACTCCTTGGTAGGCGGATTCCTGAAGATCCTTCACTTTACTTCACGCCCATGTTGTCGTCCAGCGCAGAGCTCGTTCTCTACACTCTCTCGGCCGCCTTATAAGGGCTTGCGCCACTAAAAACTACATTATGTGTCATGCTTTCATCCTTTAACACTTGGCGAAAAATGCCTAACGTTTCCGTACCCTCTTTCCCTAGTCCAACACAAAATTTGATGGCGTACCACTGTTCAATAGTTCGCTGTATTTTGCGCTTGCACCGAGACACTCGGCAGGGGCCCGCTAAAAACACGATCTAACCTAAACGAACGCACCGCAGGCGATTGGAATAGGCGCGTGTTGAAGGTCATACCCCCACCACCGAGCCTAAGCGGTTCGAGCGCGCTGCGACGTGAAGTCACGAGGAAAAAATAGTTTATACTTTTTATCCATACCATGTTAGCTTAGGAGACAACGTACTAATAGTAAAGTGGACAAACAGAATAGGTTTAATATTCGCATTGCACTGTTTTAATGGTTAAATTCTACAGTAATTTATGATTTTGTTCTATAATTTATTTGACCAAGAATATACCATCACAGTTATCAACTCATAGGTCAGTTTAACAGGAAGAAATAGAACTCATTTACTACTAAACGCAACGACGTGTGCGATTTTCACATCTGAGTAGAAGGAAGGCCAGATCCTTTCGCTATATTCTCTATGGTTTTCCAGGAATCTATGGTACCCGAAAAACCATACAGTGGGTGTAAAACTAAGGGTGCTGAGAAGCGTCAGAAGCAAAGTTGCACAGAGGTCTCCTCATGCAGCTTGTAGCATTTTTAGGAAATTCTACTTCTCACGAATATTGCTGCGCTTGTAGGAAACCATTACTCAAATTAAAGCCACTTATATACCTCAGCCAATTCATCAATAGGAAACATTATTGTGAAAGTAAAACCTAAAGACATAGCTTTAAACATTATATATAACCCACGAGTAGTTTTCAAGGAAGTACATTCCGTGATGAACTTGAACCTATAAGTTTTTACAAGTACGGGTTCAAAAACTGGAAAGTAGCAATGGTAACACAACGTTTGCATTATTTTGCATAAGTCCAAAAAGAGTACTTAGACCTTAGCTCCACCGCCACCGGGGCCGGCAAAACTTTTTGAATGTGAAAAGATAATATAATACCTACCAAGAGAGACTGTATCTGTGTGTGCAACTAAAAGTTTGTCTTACCCAGGATATGATTTATTTTACTGAATTGATTTTTTTTAAGTCACCTATTTTCGTTAGTATACTTTTGTTTTCATGTCACTGAATACTTACGTGTAATCCACATTTCGATTTTTTGTGCCTGAAAATAATGCATATGGTGTGTTTCATAATTCAAAAGGGTACTGATAAATGGGGTATTTAACTTGACTAAACGAAATTGATTTAATCGAGGACATGTGAAAATTTGAACGTTAAATAACAGCCCTTAATAATTAATACTTAAGTCATATATTCACACACACTTATCCTTCATCAATTCCCATGTAGAGTCGGCAGAATCAAATATTTCCTTATCTAAAATTATTTCAAGAATCTTACTCCCTCTCTCATTTCTTCTGCAGAGCCCCTTGCGTAAGAGTATAGCACAAACATGTAAGGACGCTAGATCCTCTTTTATTTGAAACTATTTCTGAAGGAAACGAATATTCTTGTTGATCTTTAGACAGGCCTCTCAATACATTGGCTTCGTTCCATTCTTTTCTCCAATTCACCTCGGATTTTGGGCGACCTCTTGCGGGAGTTATATCTCCCGTTGTATCAGATTCCACGCCATTAACCCGTGTTCTCTTTTTTTATTTGACATTGCGATCGGTCGGTCCCAGACCACCGTCCTCCTTTCCGCTGCACTTCCTCTGTGAAAAATGTCCTCTGTATCAGGGGTGCAATCCGCAGATCACCTTGCGTCCTTGACAATGACACCTGGGGCGACATGATAAATGCGCCGTCACTTCTATCAGCATAACGGTGGCACAAAAAATTGTCAAATGATGTTTATCATTAAATACTTTTATGTCACAATTTCAAGCAAATAATTCAATTGAGGAATTCTAAAGGATACCAACGTTGGCATCTCGCGATAATTTGAAAACTTTTGATATTCGATATTTTGGATACTTCATTTGCAGTACGTAATTTTAGCAGGCACATTTTTTTCATTTTCTCACTTAAGCTTGAATATTTTATTAAAGACACGAATGAAAATTGTAATTTTTTCAAACACTATTTCTTGTAAAAAATAACGTCTTCAACATCCCCTCTGCCTTGTTAATGTGGTAATTGAAATAAGAGATGCACGCACCAGAGAGGCGATATGATACGACACTCAGGATGGTAAGTATTGACATGTTTAAAGCACTTGCAATTAGTTCTGAATAAATTTATCAAGCGGTAACACGTTAGGTGACGAACTACTGCAAGAAATTATTATTTCTGATTTATGTTATTAAATAACTCAAAGTGTAAAGGCCAGTGGCGAATTGGATTGTTTACCCAACCTTTGCATACCGCTTCATCGTATTTGAATCTTTTCATTTTCTTTCCATTTAATTTGAAATGGTCCATCGCGTGATCAAATGAAATAGTTGATGCACTAATAGACTCTTCCTCTTCATGTTAAGGTATTCATTTAATTAACCAATGTGCTGTTGAATTCATTACTCTCTAATTCAGGCAGTTTCTATTTTGTGAAAATTCATTTTAAAAAATCTACGTTATTTTTTCTTTGTTCACACATTTTTAAAAATAATTTTGGTAAATAAAAGCACTCACAGTCTAATGACATGCATACAATTTATGTATTGCTTATTTTTCCAATTACTCGCCCGTTTAGGTTATGTCTTTTTTACGAGGAAAACATCTTTACCAAGTGGTTAGATCTTTCTGGAGTGCCTCCGCGTCAGGGTATCTCTTGGCGACAGCAGTCTCTCCAGCCATGCTCCCGGCATCTGCAGGTGGCGTCTTTTAGCCTGAAGACGCCAGCAGCACGACTGGCGAAACTTTTGTCGCCAATAGACACACAGATACGCCGATATCTGTCAGTAACGCGCAATGGCAACAATTGAGCTGCATCGAAAAATAAAGTGATGATGGAGTTGCCACGGTTTAACTCTTCTTACTTTCTGCCTGCATCCCATCCAAAAATTTTCATCTGCTACTCTCCTTATCTTGCTTGAATAACATTCCACCCTCTCTTGGTATTTGATACTCCATTGCCCCTCAACACGCCCTTTATCCTCATTTCCTTCCTTTAAAATTCTCCCTGCATCCGTCTTTCATCCCCCAACATGTCTAACCTATATCATTCCCCATTCGTTTGTTATCCTTATGGTCTATTTTATTTTCAATCCTTCTCAACAATCCCAGCTAAGTTTTCGAGTCGTTCAAATGTGCCCTACAAATCAAAGTTTAATTTATCCTGCCCTTACACATTTAGTTTAAGTGCTGGTTATCAACATCTTCCCCTTAGGGAAAGCTTCTTTGCACTTATCTTAATTTTCTTAATACTTAAGAGTAATGATCGTCAAATAATTTTTAATAGCTGCATTGGGTGAGCTTTTTAAATGTTTCATGCAGCCAGAATGAATTTAACCATTCATTCTCCTTGAAGGTGGACATGCTTGAGATTTCTTCTTCAAAAAATCAAAATGTTACCTGAGTATATGTTAAAATGTATTTTATGAAAATACATCACCAAGGTAAATCTGCACACACGTCCGTCATACATGAAGAATGCTTGTTAGATACCGATTGCCAGGTTTTTTGAGAGTGAGTCCCAATTTCCTAAACGACTCAATGTGTTTGGTTAAGGTAGCTGTACCCAGTGAGTCACTTATTCCATATTGTTCCGGAAATTTTATAATAACGGAGCATCGGCAAAAGAAGTTCTATCGAATGAGATGATTAAGAAAGCAGCTCCGTAAGATGCATTACGTCATTATTCCTCAAATTTGACGTATTTTATATGAGCTGTTAGGGGCCCCTCTCTTACTGCACCAAAGAAGCGTTCATTTGGAAAGGTAAAAATAAAAATTGTTAAATAACTTGATCTTTTCTTATCATATATTATCATATTATTGTGTATCATGTTGGTTATAAATTAATATCCATCTCGATCTACCACCTCTTTAGTGTAATAGCATTCCAGCACACTGGAACGTATTTATTATTATTTATTATCGGTAATCTATCGGTAAAGATAGTGTTTGGATTGACACAGCCTATAAAAAGATAGAATAATACATTTACTTGCCTCTTCTAACAAAACACCGCCCGGCATCCAACCTTGCACTACTCCCCTCTTCATCCCAGTATATTTCCTTCCTCACTTCATCCCGTCCAATATCCCTATTCCATTCCTGCTCCTTCTTCACATGCCTAGCATTCTCCCCTCTGCCACAGTCTTCTACATACCATCGCCAATCAAAACGCCCTGAAGCCATCTTTCCTGTCTGCTTTTGACTTCTCCCAAGAATCCTCTTCTCTTCCTCAGCACTTCCTCGCTTATTTTCCTTTCTGTCCACTTCACCTTCTGCATCCGTCTTCACACTCACATTTCAAAAGCTTCTAATTTACGTCTATTATCCTGCTTTAAATACTGTTTCCGCGTCATACATAAACACGCTCCATTTCAAAGTTTTAACTAGTAGTTCCTTAAAATCCTCGCTCAGTTTCCCTAATGTTAGTTCCCTCTTTCCCATTCAAACGAAATGTATAACTAATATTTTATTTCAAATTTTTAGGTAGTGAATAAAAATAGTTGAAAAAAACACGTACTCAAAGCAGCGAATCCTAAAGAACATACCAGGTTACAAAGGTGGTCTTTCCGCCACTCGGAAAACCCTGTGCTGTCGAGTTTTTCGTCCCAACAGTGTTTTTCAGACTCTCGCGTCAATCCTTCCGTCACCCCAATTTATGTACCCTGAATCCAACTCCCCTACATTTCCTCTTTTATATCCTAACGAAAATCCCCTCCAATATCGACTGAAGATGAAAATAAAACTCCGATTGCTCCCTCTCTCTTTTGATACAATACTTTAATTTTCCTCCCCCTCGCTAATTCCCGCATGTCCCTCTTTTCCCCTTCTCCTTGGAAACTTCCCTTTGTCGATTCACCCCCTTCAAACTTGCTTCATTCCCCCCTCCCCTATCTATTATTCCCTCTTGGCACACACCCTTTTTCGACGGTCACAGAGTTGGGAGCAAAGCGGGGTTGAGGAAGATTTCGTTGTCCCTCGTCCCCGAAAACTATGCCCTTAGGAACGACACGTACGATTTCGCGTTTTTTTATTTTGCTCCTTCTTTTGCGTTTTGTACGGTGAGAGATGCCGTGTCAACGTGCCGAGAAACAAACTCTGAAACCGGGGATACCCTCATCACCCCTCCAACAGTTGTATGTATTTTTTTTGCCCACTGCCTTTTATTTGGGAAAATGCTGGCGAGAATCCCGAAAAGGTTGGCTGGATCCAAAGGGATACACATAAAGGATTCGAGGTGGAGGGAGTGGGAATACGGTTGTTTGATCTCGGCAACGTGACGATAAACGTGTAAAAATCTCAGATCCGTTTTGAATATATTCGCTGTAGAACGTCAAATTTTGTGTGCTCTTTCCGCATTTGTCTCATTTCTGTCGTCAAAGAAGCACTTTTTTGAGGTAAGATGGGATTTCGTGGGCTCGATGGATACCGAAAAAACAGGTCAATTTTGCCAGGATAAAATAATCGATAGCGTTAAGACAGCTCTCTAGTCCTGTAGTTATACCTAATTCTTTTATAATTTACGCCATTATAGTGATTTAATTGTCACCAGCACTGGGCCTAACATACATTGGAAATGTTTTGAAAAGTTTCTATTTGTTTATTTTTTTCACTTTTAGGAAAATGGAAGCGAAAGGAATACGTGGGTAGATTGGACCATAGAGACAATCACACAATCTTCGATTTCACATCCTTTGATTACCGACTTGAACTTGTGACAGAGGGCAATAGGCTATCAATAAATAAACATATATCTATTTAACCAATACGAGTAAATAGCTTGTTTCATAGAATGCAAATAAGAATTCGTGGTAGTCTTTTATTGTTATTATTTAAAAATTAATTGTTACATGTGGAAAACGTCTTAAGTCCAATCACTTCTGCTTATGCAGAATGTTACTAAATTTAAAAGAAAGTTACTATTGCGTAATTCTAATCAACGAAATTCGTTTTTATTTTTATCCTCTTCGTCATTTTTTATAATTTTTCTCTATATTTATGCCATCATATTTTTAAAATGGTTTTAGTTTTCCTCGAATACAAAAATATTACTTTATCCTGGAAAATATCGAATGTTTTACCTAGATTAACCAAATTAGCCATTTTGGCTGCCACGCCTTTTAGCATAAGAGAATAAATATCAAAGCTCATATCCGAAGGTTATCCGAGCAATTTGTTTCACAAAATTATTTGTGAGAATATCAGAAAATCAGCTTTAGAGAATATATCTTGTATTTAAAACGAAAAATTTCATGTACTTACATTTCATGGACTCTCGTGGTTAAATCGTGTGTCCCCATTGTCATATAATGACACTGGAAAGCAAACTTGCTTCTCAAAATCTTAAAATTACTTTTGAATCGCAAGGTGTACCTTCGTTTTCTTTTTTCCATAAAAAAATCCATACGTTCAAGAGGATCAAATTTAGATTTTTTTAAATTTCTGTATATTTTTAGCCGTTTTGTCCCTATTTTCAAAGTTTTCAAAGTTGGTTGGTTTTAGCATTCTTGGGAAACATTAGGATAAATTCAAAGAAGTTCAATTTTGAAACATGAATACACCATTATATCAAAAAATTGTGGCACTAAACAATCAAATCCAGTTCCTAAATACTCGTATAATCAAAGAACGTGATATTCCTTGCAAAAAGAGGTTTGTATTTAGGATGGAGATGGCCAAAAATGGTCACGATGGTAATTCTAGGATTGCCAGAAGTGTGATGATTCTAGATTTAAACAGATAATGGATATTTTTTTTAGTTTCGTATGCTCATCAAAAGCGTTTTTAGCCATTGAAATCTTTTTCAGACAAGATATCTGTTATTGTTTCCACCACATGGTTTTAATTGGACAGAGCGCCGGAATTCCGATATTCTTTATGCAAAATGTTGATTTTTAATTTCGCCGATTCATTCTCCCGTCCTTTCTTTTTAATGTCATTCCTCCCGTTATTCCTTTGTTTACCTTCTCGCTTGAATCATCCGCTGAAGAATTTCCCCACGTCAATCCCCTGGATTGGGTAATTTCATACTCAAGTGAACTGCCTGTCATTTACAGAATTGTTTCAAGTAGGAGACCAGATCATGCGTAAATCACATTAATTTTATTTGCCTCATTAGCATTTTAATCAGAAGATTAATTGACCAGAGCTCTATTTTCATCCCTTTTGGACATTCCTCTTCTATCAGTTTTTCATTCTCTGATAACGCTTCTGTTTGTCAAACCTCATTTTATGTTATACTAAGTTGTCACTTGGACTTGACCTCTTCAAATTAATTAATTTTTCGTCAAGGTTTCCTCAATCCATTTGTTTTTTCTAACATAATACTATCCATATTTTAATTTTCTTGATAGCTCCCTTCTTTTTTAAATATATCTCTTCATTTGACCTTTGAAATCCGTTCTCATCTCTACCTCCGAGCACTTTTTTCTTCAGGCCTTCAGTCATTTTCTTTTTGGTAAAATCGTTACATTAAGATTAAAGTTTTCACGTTATCAAACACTATATTTTTATGTTTGTGCTGAAAATATTAATTTAAATTTTCTGTGAAATTTGAACGCGTTACTGAAACTATCGCCACTGAAATCAAAATATGCCAAATTATCCATATATTTTTGCAATATTAAAAGTTAGAGAATCATTGTAAAAATCAAACTTTGGTGAAAAAGAATTGAAATTTCATTGAATTTGCAGACGATACCGGCCGAATATATGGTCAGTGTAATGCCATATACGATCATTTGTAGTATATTTTTCACAGGCAGGGCTTTCGTATGGGCTGGCGATGAAGGGCTGGCCTAAAGTTTGCGAAAAGTGAATGTGCCAATTATTTGCATTCGCCCCGCGGGATAGAGCAAACAATCTTCCCCTCCTCCGCGTAGAAATGGCAAGGGGAGGCGTTCACAATTTGAGCTCCCGATGGAGTCACGCTAGCCTCTAATTAACGGAGTCGCCCATCCCCAATTTCCTTGTAACTCGACAAAGGCAACGAACAGAAGCCCTTAATAGAAATTGAATTCAATTACGCTCGTGCTCCTCTCTTTTCTGCGAGCCCGTGAAATTTTTGCCCCAAAACTTGAGTCTAATTTGCAATTACCATGAATTACTCATGGTGCCCAAGGGGTCATAATATATCCCGGCTGTGTAGGTGAAGAAATCCTCGTCCTTTGGATTTCGAGTGAGTCGAAACCTTTGAACTGCGACCATTTTTTACTCAGGAGAAAAATCATGGAGTTTGCTTGAAATGAGAAAATTACGCAATGAAATATTGACCACAAATTTCTCTTAGGTCTTTGTTTGTTTATTCTTTACCTACTTCCTTAATGACAAACAAGTTGGCAAACGTATAATTTATGATTTCGCCTTTCGCCGGATATTATCCCATGAACACTCACTTAAAAAAGTACCATTAAAGTTAAGTTGTAGCAGTCTACTTAGAAATAATATTTTGGATCTTTGACAGTCCCAAGTATTTAATAGTAAAAAATAAAATATTCCCCGTTTTGACATACAAAATATTAGGAAATATTTATGTGTTATTGAGTGTAGGGAAACATTTAAAAAAATAAAGCATTTGTTTTATTTCAACCGCCTGGAATGCCACCTTCATTCATTCTCATCTGGCTATAGCCCGCACTGTAAAGGCGTGTACTTAAGTCTCTATGTTCCCGTCTACTCTTCCCCCTGCCTCTCTGCTCTCTCTCCTCTTCCTCCCTCTCCTTCGCTGCTGCTGGCCTTAACCCTCGTTACTATCACCTCCTCTCGTTGGCTGACTGCCTCTTCATTCACTCGCCTCCTTTTATACATATGTCCCAGATATCCTATACTGGAACATTACAGATCCCATGCATTGTCCTCCACACCAGATGCGCCCATTTTCAACCATATCTCTCTTTCAAGAATACGTACAAGTTGCCGTCGTCCTGTCAAATACGTGCGATCTGTACTCCAACGACGCTTGTGCAGCCCATACACTTTATGAAAATCGTACGTTTCCTTCATTAATCAATAAATATTAATTTCTTGACGACTTAAAGCGCACAAATGACTTTTTAAATATACAAGGAACGTAGCTACGGTCGTGAATCAATGTAAACAAAAAAATGCCGACACCGTAAACTTGACTCAAGTTTACGGTCTCGGCATTTTTTTTGTTTACACAAATGACCTCGACGAGGATCATGCGTCATAAAATGCCACAAAGTAAGACTGTCGAACGGATAGATTCAAGTATTCATTTTTCCGCGTACTATTCGCGGCAACAATAAAAGGGGAAGCAGCACCTTAGACAATATTATCGTGCGCCCTGTCGAAAATACTAACCGGTAATAAGTGGTTGAATTGCATGTCTGAGTAGGCATCTTATAAATATAGGCTCTTCGTATAGGCACAGGGTAAGCTACTAACCATGTAGTACTCATAATATGTGTAGGCATGTTTTATGATGGGTGTTCGGTCACCCCCTTCCACGCGACTTTTGGTGGAATCGCGGGGTGCCATGTGTATGAGGAAATAAGAGTGAATTACATGTTGAATGGCTGGTGACCTACCACCCATGCAACACGTCCTTGCGTCGGCTTGCGGGGTATTGTGTAGATTGATATTATCACGAGCTACAGGGTAACGCATGTAGCCCGAGTGAAACCCCACTCCAGGGACAGCCACACCCCGTGCAATCGTGGCACATCGAAATCACCGAATTCAGATGGAATTGTGATACACCCTAGCCCTTTTGGAACAGATTTCGTCATCCTGATAATTATTCTCTGACAGAATGCGAAAGGAAGAAATCGAAAGAATTATCCGGTAGCAAAGTAATGCATTGCGTCATTTCCCTCGCAGTCACCCCGTGCCCCCCTTGTGTTTTCCAGAGCCTCAAGCCCGCTAACACCCGACGGACGCAGCAAAACTTTTCACTCCTCTTTTCCGCCCCCTCCCAATCGAATCTATCGGAGTGCCTGAGTGGGCATCACGTGGTCCACGTTCCAACATGGCTCCCTCGAAAGTGTTCACGTGGACGTGCGAGGACCTTGTTGAAATGAAAATGAAACGACGAAGTTTTCGCGCAGTACTTTATAGTAGAAAAGCTTAATGAAACATTTGAATTGGGAGGGAAAAAACTAATGCAGGTGGAGCAGTTTTTCTATTTGAGAAATATTTTCGATGAAGCTCGTCAAATTTAAAGGGACTCACAAAGAAAAGTTTTGTTACGGAAAGAAATCTTTAAAAAAGGAGTTAATGAAAAGGGCTTTGAGCAAATATGTTAAGAAAATACTAGGGAAAACTTGTATGATAAGAGTAGTTTCGTGCATCGAGGCAACTATATTGTTGAGACAAAATCCTAGTCGTCTTTTGAAGGATTTTGAGATATGAGTGAGGAGAATAATCTGAAACGTAAAATGGACGGAAATAAAAACAAACGGAACAAGTGGCGCGGGGGAAGAGTAGATTGCTGGGAGAAATTCAAAGAGGACATGAAAGGTGGCTGCAGGGCATTTTGATTAATAACGATAATTACTGTGACAGAGGGGAGGATTTTAGAATGGTTTTAGTGAGGTTGTGACAATGTGTCTTGTTAAGCGAGACTCATTAATTCAGTCTGTGTCAGCTTACCAAAAGCAGTAGCCCATCATTTGTAATAAACCCGCATTTCTCGATTGGTTTGATATTACTTCGATTGAGATCTTCGGACCGTGTGTTTCACAATGTGCATTGTATAATCATTAAGTCTGTTAAACCATCTGTAAATTAATTGAAGATGTAGCGTCAACATATACACAGTGGTATTATGTATGGTCTGTCTCAAACAATAAGTAGAATGAATCGGGGGAAAACATTATTGCAGATCAAAATACAAATTACTAAAACTCTTCAAAACGGCATCCTTTTGCATCGGAAAACCGATTCCAGTGCCTCTGTCAGTTGTGGTATGCTTCCTATAAGGAATCAACAGGACCCTCATCATGACCTCTTTGGCATAATCTAGTGGTCCAAAATGGTACCGGAAGGAGTTTTACTTGGATCGTACTTAAAGACTCATGTCTCGTCACCGGTGCCCACTTTTAAAAAAATTTGGGTAATTTTCATCATGGTCCAAGAGGGCTAATGTGAGATTGTCACATAAGCAGTCGTTCGACAGCACTTTGGGGACCATCTTGGGACACCTTTCTCGCGGCTAAATCTTCTGTAAGAATGCAATGCACTGTAGTTTTTTTTAATATTTCACTCTTCTGATAACATCCTGACACTTGAGGGTCACAATTTTATGGCATATCATTGCTCCATGAAAACTGGCATCGTGAGTTTGTGACATGACCGTCGAATAGGGGTCCAGTGTGGCAGCAATCCGTTCACTGTAAATGCTCACGGTTAATTGACGTGAATCGCGTTGCTTTCCCAAGATCTCCCATTACCTTTTCATCCATAAATCACCCCACTCCAACCATCAGCATTGGTGGTGAAAAATCATTCTACTTATTTTTGGGAGGGACCCTGTATTATGGATATCGAGAATTTGTTTGCTAATAGTCGCCCAAATCTTTATCTGTCATCAAAATCTTTGGTTGAAAAAACTAATATCATTTTTATTCCCTGTTCTAATGAAACAACATCAAAAGTATGCGTCGTTTCCTCATCATGATTATAACTAACGGGAGAATGGTCGGTAATCAAGATAGAGGTGAAACACAAACATTTGAACAGAACGAAGGGAAAAGAAAACGTATTTGGAATGCAAAACGATTCATTGTATAATGGAATTTAAGAGTATTTAACATAATGCTAGTCGAAGCTAAGGTGTGTGATGGTGCTTAGCAGATGAATAAGCATGTCTTAACCGGTAGAATAATGCTAATAATGCATACTAATAATCAAACATATAAGGAAAGAATTGCCCACGAATTCCAAGAATTAATTAACCATAAGAGAAATTATAAATAGTAAAATATCAGAACAAGGAGATATGATGAAAAAACAGATTGCTAGGGAACAGGATAGTTTGGAGTATTTTTGAACGTTCAATGCTGTTCGAGATCTTAAGACTCACTAGGTCTGAATATGCATTTAGCAATGTAGTTCTTTTTTTCAATAGTATCACTAAGGTTTTAAGATTATGTTGGTCCAAATACACGACTCGTCATTTAAATTCATGGCTCCTTATTATAAGTCTTATGCTCGGATTTGCCACCCATATCACTTTGCTCATTAGTAATGGTAGTGTGTCGCCCAATTAAGTTTTGATTGGACACCAAGACCGACTATAGTGCCATTTCTGACCGTCGCCTGAGCAGCACCATGACAAAAATTTCTTCAACTCCTAATACTAACTCCTTTAATTCCATAATTGATGGTTTCCAGCGTAACTTTATGGAATCGATCCATATTGGAAATGAAAAAATAGTGCCTTTGTGATTCCACAAAAAAATTATTACGATACGACCCGAGTTTAGACGTTTAACGTCATCTTAAGGTAACAACTCTTACAGACATCCATCTATGCGTACTAAAATCAGGTAGGGGCGGGGAGGTGAGAAGGTCGGAGGGTGGGTGGGGGAAGGAAGTGAGCAATGATTATTGGAGGGAGGGGTGGAAAGCAGGAGGCCCCCTATGAGAAACACTCCTCCTAATGGCGGAGGAAAGTGAGTGGGTTTTAAACGGTTCATAGACATAAATACAAATCCCTTAACATATCTCTGAGGACAAGGGTGAGTGTGGGAGAAGTAGAGGTGTTTTTTACCCTCATTAGCACAGGTATCGAGTTGTGGTAAATTTAGGAGGAAGGAGTGAGAGGTGTACAAAAGGTCATTAACAATATTCTCTTTGGAGCGTAGACGCGAATTATGTCCTGCGCAAAACTTTGAATCCATTATTGTTTGATGATGAAATTAGGGGAAAATTTACTGAAAATCAACGAGTCAAATATCAGTAATCGGTTTTTCTGTTTCAACTATTGTTGAAACAGAAAAACAAAAATCTCCATTACGGGCGATAGGTACCAGAATTGATTACGTTTTATTTGAATAACTAATGATGCTAAGTGTAGCCGCCACTATTTCCGTAAAAATGCTATGAAACGCAAAAGCCACCTAACATGTAAAAGAAACTACTCACAAAACCAAGTCGCCGAATTTTGCAAACTGACTCCAAAAAAAGTTAAGAGTTAAAGTACAAACCTCGCCCCTCTAGCGTACTTTATCAAAAATGAATATTATACTATATCAAAAATGGACTATATCTTTCTTTTACAGCACGTAAGAGTGATTATTTCTACTACATTATATATGATTTTTTGTAATTTCCATTCTTTGAGTTAAAACGTAACCGAACATCATATCAGAAATTGTCACTCTTGCGCATGAGATAAAATTGGTCATTACTTAAGAATAAGTGTTTCGTATATATTTAAATGTAGACATCTTACATTAAATTTGATTAATTATTGATAAATCTTGATTATCAATGAGACTGTGACTGTGCAGTGAAGTTCTTGTTTCCGAAAAGCTTCGATATATCAAAATCAATGAAATTTAAATTTTTTGTTTTCCTTTATTCCTGCAGTCATTTCATTACTTATTTCAATCATAAATACGTCAATCCATTTTTCTGTTTCGCAAAACACATTTTGGCGATAATTCTCAGTTATTGCGAGCATTTTGTCACTTGTGTTGGGCGGTTTGTCATTGAACAGAAAATGACGTGTATGATGCAATGATATATATAGTAATATATATATCATTGCTTCCGTTGACTATAATAGCTTCCGTTCACATGGAATTCCGTACAAATAATGGATCGCGCCTGATTTCTGAGACAAACGTGATACGCATATTATTATAAATAAAACTCTTTTGGGCCCTAAGTATTTTTATCTGTATTATTTCCATGTCCTCAAGTCCTCTTGTCACAAAGTTCCAATTTACCTTTGATGCCTAACTACGTCTACTTGCATGGAATCATTTGCGTATTCCTATGAGAACAGAAGGCGATAAAATGGATTACAATGCGCCCGTGTACATTTTTAATATGAAATTCATAAACAGCTTTTCTCCTCTGTTGATAATTGCACGCAAACACAAATAACGGAGAAACACGTGGATAAAGTTAAAGGAAAAGCAATTCTTTGGAATTTTTAAAATAAAGAGGTAGTAATGAGCCTAGATCCAAGGTTAATATAACTAAATGGCTCCTTTAAATTGGAACTAAATAATATTGATTTAATGGATTCCAATTACATTTTGGGATCCAAGTGCATTTCATTTTGATTCGATTAATATGATTTTTTTGGGATAAATCTGTGTTTACCATACATACGCTTGTGCTAATGTCTGTTAAAGTTCAATTATGAACGCTAAGAAGTTCGATATCGAATGGTGCTATTTCGGCCGCTTGCGAATAGGTCTAGACATCATGATTGTTCTTAAACTGCTTATCTTTACTACACTCACGAATGGGATTGTTTTCAAGCCCTAATATAAGCTGAAATATTTGTTCTCTTTATTTTATTTTATTTTTATTTGTAACTACTTACTGCTTCAAACTAACATGCTCCTTTCTGTAAATTATTCGTCTAAAGTTCAGAAACCAGGAGTGAAACTTCTGCCGTGCCGTGAGCACACGTCGTCGTGCCAACAGTCGTCATGACTCCGAAACTGACTTAATCTCATTTAACGGCATTCGGCGTTGATCGTGGCTGAGCGTTGGAATTTTGTGGCTTTGAGTAGTTTCACGAGAATACCGCAGCTCGCGTTTTTTTTTCCCTGAATGTGTTGTCCCGACCAAGGAAGTACACATGGTGCATCCTCCCTCCGTGCGGTCGGGAAGTTAGTTCAGGATACATATCCTTAAGTCGGGGAATTATTTCTTGACAATACCAGGAATAGCGCCGTGCCGGCAGATTCTCGACGTCACAATCTCTTTCCAACCAATGAAAGAGCTTTCTCCGATCCTAGAAGAGATTCAAATTCTGCTGATAATTTTCATTCACTTAATATCCCGTAATCTTCGTCAAAAGGGCGTGTGGTTGGACACCATCCGAAAAATAGATTGCAACTACATGTAATACCAACAAAAAATTACAATTATGAATCCTGATTGTCCTATAAAAGAATGAATATTTATATCCATCTGGGCCGGAATCTATCTTCCTTATCTTTGTGGTTCAATCTGCTCTGATATGGTTCAACTTTCAGTCATTATTTTCAATACACGTAGATTGATGTATGGGTGATAATTATATTGTGTTGATGATATTTATAAGAAGTTTGAGAGCAAACAGTAAGCGTCAAGAGCCAAGAAAATTTATAAGAAGGACGATAAAAAGTTCACTCTTACGTTTGAAATAAAATTGAAGGAAAAGATGTTTATTTCTTGTCATTGACAAATTATTAACATCAACTGGGTCAACATTTCGCCCGAACCTGTGCAATAATGATTCCCGCCTTTTACTCTTTCTGCCACACGATGACGCGACAGTAGATCCGCGTGGGAAAACTTCAAGTGGAGGTTTCCGATGCCTATTTCACGTGATTTTCTAAAAAATCTATGGACGACAAACCGATATCGTTTGAGGGAATAAGTCAAAAAAATGAAAAAGACTGGAGACTGAAAGATAATGCCAGTAGTTTTGTGATTAGCCTTTTTAGAGGATAGCGTCGTGGAAATGCTTTGTCGTGCTTGAAAGGCCGCCAATCAAAGGAAAGCGAACAGACCTCGATGAAATTCTCACAAAATGATGGCTGAGAGCGATTTCCGATTTCTCTCTGGAATTCAGTTAGATTAATTACTAGATTTCAATTAAATTTCTCAGTGGAAATTACGAAAAATATCCAATGCCACATGAGTGATATTATTAATTTACGATAGGTACCTAACTGTTTCTCCTCCATACTCCTACCGTGTAAAGTAATGAGATTGATAATATATCTTTGCCTTTGTTGTTTCATTAAATGTTTAAAAAAACTCTGTAAATCCCCAAAACTTAATCATGCTTACTCTATCTATGATTTCAGGAGGCGGATCAGGATGTTGCGGTTACTAAATTGCTGGCTTCCCACCTAGAGGGTCCAGATTAGAAACCCAAAGAGGGCAGATCTTTTTCAGTGGTATCCCTACTTGAGATACTTTGTGGAGAGCACTTTGAGTGAGTATGCCGTCCGTCGGATGGGACGTTAAACTGCGGATCCATTGACACCTTTCGTTAGGTAGAAGCTAATTTTTCTCCACCCTTCCTCCATTCCCATTCATCAATAATGCTCAAATGAGCCTAGCTGTCGGTCGCCTCCCCTAATAACTACTAATACTATTAAGTTCAGGAGATTTTCACTATATACACTCACAAATTCACAGTCTCTCATCTTAAGTTTTATTTTGCTCTTTAGTATGCAAAAGAATCATCTCTTTTACATTCCCTTCCATCATAATATCCCTCTAGCATCATTATTTTTCTGCTTCAGCTAGCAAAAACTAATGGTTTCATTCATTTTATTAATATTTCGATCATGCCATGATGCAAAGGTTGTAATATTTATACTCACGAGCTCCTTTGGCAAAGTTTGTCAAAGAGATGCGAGACTAAAGTAAATGTAGCATAGTTAAATGATGAAGCTGTAATTGTGGAAATTAATCTTTTGTCGTTTTAATTTAATTCATGAAATGTATAGTGCGAAAAAACTATTTGTTTCACCTTTATGTTCATGTCCAGGGCATCGTCACGTCGCACAGATTTTCAAGGGGCGAATAACAGAGGGATAAAATCATAAAAAAGTTCTGGATTCGCCGCTGAAAGGTCAGGGAGTCACGTAAGTTGTTTGTGCTTGATAATGTGGAATCCATTGTCGGAAACTTCCGTCCTCAAGAACTACCCACAATAACAAAGGTTTATGAAGGATATGAAAAATTGAGTAAATGTAGCATAGTTGAACACTGCAAGTGTAATTTAATTAAGAGTTATAACGTTTTTTTTTCTTTTTAAATTTAACACATAAGATGTGTATTAAGTAATAACCTTTTATTTCCCCTTAACGTTCATGTCCTGTTCATCGTCACGTCCCACAGTCGAAAAAGAGGAGTGAAAAAATAATGGAAGCAAATTGTGGAAATATCATTGAAAGGTTAGGATGCTTCCTAGAGTTGTTTGTGCTTTTAATTGAAAATTTAGAATGCACTCCAGTTCACATCATTGTTCCCACGGGGAAGAAAGAAAACAAACTGCATCCGAGCACAACTCCGACAAAGTCAACGTATTGAGTGAAATGACGCACCTTTGTTGTTGAAAATTCTGGTCGTAAGGGAATTGGCAGTGCTCAAATTGAGGAAGACGCCAGAGAATATAACTCTCGTAAACGCCATCGCAAGTGAAGAGTTAACAGAAGGTCGGTTTCTAAAACCTAACCATTGTTCGTATCTTAATGTGCAGATTATTCATGTTCATCACAGCAGTGTCTAAGTAACTGACGAATGAACTCTGTAACATTATCTTTTTTTACTTGTATATTGTGTGACCTAATACAGACATTTATGACTTTGATGGGAACCATAAAATATTTTAAATGAAACATTGCTTTTGCATTTTCCTTTGCATTTCGTGTTTGCGATTAACATATTAAAAATTATTTGATACACGTGGTGGCTTAAATTAGCGTTTCTCACAATGCATCACAATAATATTTTCATTTTACTTTTAAAACACATGATGTAGTTTGTTTTATAAATAATAGGTTATACTAGTATGTTGTTAAACTAGAATATTTGTTGAAATAAGCATAAAGAGTGTAGAAGTTAATTTCAGTAAAATTTATTTTTAATGTAAATTCAAAAATTATTTCCGAGTCTAAGCTTTTCTTTTATTTTTTTCTTAAAACGAAAGAAGTTACAACATTTTAGTTTGAGGTTTTTATTCCTTATCCTCACCGTGTTGACAAGAATAACGCATTGAAAGGGGAGTGAGGGAAAGTTGGGAGGGCCTTTATCCCTTACCTTTCCGCGTCCAAATGTTTCATGCCGTTCCGATGGCGTCATTCCGGGCGACCAGAGATGGGGATAATCCTTGGTGCGAGCGGAAGCCCCTTTTGTTTGCATTGCCCTTGTGTTTGCCCTCTTCCCTGGGCATGTTCATCCCTTCACCGCCTCATCTCGCTTGAAACTGGCAAAATAGGAGAGGGCCGCATTAATTCTCTTGATGCCATTCGCGAGGAGAGCAAATGAGCTAGGAATAGTTCACCCGTTCCTCGTTCACCCCGTTCTCCGTTCCTGAGGATCGAGATGGGGGGCCGTCACTGCGGGCCTCCGTACCACGGCATACCCACCCTTGGGCATTGGCTTCACCCAAATGTGCGTACAAAGCCTAATCCGAATTACTGTTTTGCGCCACCCGTTTCGAGTCTTACACTTTTTCGTCCGCCATCAAGAGCAGATAATTATAATGGACTATATAAAAAGACTTACGTGCCAACCAAGATTTTCTCGTTCTTTCATTTAAAAAAATTGCTCGTTTAGGAGGAAAATCTGAGTATCATCCCTCAACTCATCCCAGGTACGTTCCATTATCCAGGCACCTGTACGGAGGACCAATGTTACGAAACTCACCTGAATTGGTTAACTTTGACATCAAAATGTTGAAATAATCGAGAGGATATCCGTTGGAATTTTCAGCGAAACTGAAATAGAGTTCCTCTTGGGCAAATGAGAAGTAAAATTTAAATGAAAATTGTTAAATAGAAGTAGCGGAAATCATTGAAATCTGACGACGGAAGGAAGATATATGACGTACCGAGAAAAAAAACCGCTTCTTTTTGAGCTCGAAATATGTTTTAAGCTTGATAGATGGAAGCGAAATTACCTTGTATCGATAAGTTGAATCCTAATTTAAATCGTGTATCAGATAGCGAAACAAAATTGGATGAAGTTTACAAAGACTTTTAGTCAAGGTTGGTTGATGTCGGTGAACTGTACTCGTATTGCTATTGTTAATGCGAGTTTCAATGGACAAAATATTAACAGCATTGATAATATTTAATGCTTCAATAAAGGTACAATTATAGAGTCTGTCAGTCTAAATTATTTTATTGCTAAAGGAAAATACAATATTATTCTAGAATAGCATTGGATATTCAAAGTTATCCATTTAAATTGGAAATGATAACGAAATAGAGAAAAGTATTATTAAATTAGTAAATATAAAATTTTCGCATTATTAGGTAAAAACAACTTCCGAAATTAACTTCAGCTCTTGTTTGAAACTTATTTACACCTAACTATGAAAACCATTTGTCAGTTAGTTGACCATTGTCCTCAATAATTCAAAATTCGTATTGATAATTCAACTCGTGAATGAATTACGAGGGTCATCCGGAAAGTAGTACCCGTTCGTGCCGCATGAAGTGCTGACGACGCGAGTAGCCGCTGGACGAGGTCAGATAGCTTCAGTGGCTTGTCTGCCTTCTCTGAGCCAAGTTGCGTGACGCTAGCATTGCCTGTGTTGTTTCTGTGATTGTTTACAATGTTTAAAAAAATTGAGAACGCCGCCAGTTGTGAAGTGAGGGCAGTGATTAAATTCCTCAATGCAAGAAACGTTCGCCCATGTGATATTCATCGCCAATTAAAGGAGGTGTATGGAGACAATGTAATGGACGAGTCGTCTGTTCGGCGGTGGCGTCGCAACTTCAACATGGGGAGGGGGAACACACACGACGATGAGCGTTCGGGGAGACCGTCTGTCATTACAGACCAACTGGTGAGCTCAGTTGACGAATTCGTGAGGAACGATCGGCGCGTCACAATTGATGACATCTGTGAGCATTTTCCCAATGTTTCTCGAACAATTGTTCATGAAATTGTTAAACACCATCTGCATTATGCAAAAATTTGTGCAAGATGGGTCCCTCGCATGCTTACAGATGAGCACAAAACCAAGCGTATGGCTGCAGCACTGACGTTTTTGGGACGTTATTCTGATGAAGGAGACTCTTTCTTGACTCGCATAATTACTGGTGACGAAACATGGGTTTGTTATGCATCACCTGAGAGTAAACGACAGTCAATGGAGTGGCATCATGCTCATTCACCAAACAAACCAAAAAAATTCAAGACAGTTCTGTCCACCAGGAAACTCATGGCAACCATTTTCTGGGATCGACGAGGTGTATTGCTTATTGATTTTATGGCCCGTGGAGACACTATTAATGCCAATGCGTATTGTGAAACATTAAAGAAATTACGGCGGGCAATACAAAATCGGCGGCGAGGTCTATTGTCTACTGGTGTCATTCTCGTTCATGACAATGCCAGGCCTCATGCAGCTGGGATAACACAAAAACTTTTGCAGCAATTCAAATGGGAAACTTTCGACCATCCACCGTATAGCCCGGACTTGGCCCCTTCAGATTTTCATCTCTTTACAAAGCTTAAAGACTTTTTGGCAGGAAAAAGATTTGACAGCGATGAAGAACTTAAAGAAGGAGTGACCCTGTATCTCAATGAGCTGGCGGCGAAGGACTATGCAGCAGGAATACAGAAACTTGTCACACGTTATGACAAATGCCTTAATTTGCTTGGAGATTATGTTGAGAAGTAGTTTAAAGTATCCTCTTTCAAATAAAATTTTTTATGTTTGTTAATATTTACTTTTGTGTCTTTATTTCACGAACGGGTACTACTTTCCGGATGACCCTCGTACTTACAAAAAATGGATGCTGAACATGTTCAGTAGAAATCAACTTGAGTTTGGCATAAATTTTTCCTGGAACAATGTTATTCAAATGAGGTTATCGCGAAATTGGAAGGGCCAGCATAAATATCAAAGTTGGGTAGCATAAACTAAAGCAGGTGAACAGTTCGCCGACTTAGGAGATTTTTCAGAAGTAGAGGGTCAAAGTTGTAAGGACTTTAAAAGAAAGATCTAAGGAAGGTAAAGAAGTTTTAAATAAGAGAAGGGAAGTGATGACGGAGACCATGAGTAAAGATTCATAGATAAGACGTGAAAACTTTAATATATAACTTAGAATTCTACAGTTCTGAAACTGATGGTTTAAAATATCAATATCATATTTCTATGGAGGTTTTAAGAGTGTTTATGTGGCGCTTGCTTTAAATGGGGCTTAGAGAAGTAACATAGTTAACTGAGTATTGCATTCGTAAATTCTCTGAAGACAATACCTCAATACGGAAGGTTTTTACTCGTTTTCTAGCAATTGAAAACGTGTATTTAACTGTCATAAAATAAAATAAATGAGAAATACGGTCAAAAATTGGATAGGGAATATCAACAGACTAGAAAGGTCACGCTGTACACGTGCTTGTATAAACCCCAATAAAAGGATGGATTTCACTTCACCTGAAGAAGCTGAATGAAACTTCAGTGAAACTGTTATGCTTTTACAAACGTTACGAATCCAATTTTAATAGAATTTGGACCCAAATAGAAATATATCGAATGTGAAAGAATAACGTCATTCACACTTCTTTTGCTCAAGCATAGAAACTGTATTTGTGGAAACTGAAATGTTGTGAATTGAAACATAAATATATACATTTAATTATTAGTTTAAATGAGTATAGTGAGCATAAACAAATACCTAATAAACGCAATATTCATTTCGCTTTGCCTTGTGAATTGTGTTATCTGAATGAATTTTCTAAATAGAGTAAATATATTGTCCATTTCTAAAGCCAGTCTCTAGTTAAAGCCATAAAAAATACGCTAATTATTAAAGTTGTAACTATATCTTCTTTACATGTTTTCTTAAAAAAATTTAACAGTTTCAGGCTATTTTTTCTTTTTTTTACCCTCATTATGTTTTCTTAAGTTGTCTGTCGTTAGCTATCGCCTTTCAAAAGCATTAATAATTCTTATCGGATTACATTAATTGATTTCACATAGAGAATTTGAAATAATGTCGTATGAATTTGATTATTTTATCGCAAAGCTCAAGGAGAACTTAAGAGTCAAGGTCAAGTATTGAATGGCTACATTTATTTGTCTATCCATTTGCCGTAATATATGTCATCTTTCGTAAGCAATTTTTTCGATGCAAAACAGTTTCCATACATTTATTTGTTTGTCAGCATATTCATCTATCACTTTCGCCTGCGGTAAGGCCTTCAAGGGAAAAGTGCTGTCAGAATAAGATGATGTCTTCTTCTCCACTTCAGGCGGCTGCATCCCCCAAATATCCCCGTCTCACCTCACTTTACCTTCCGTTTTCACTTTCTTGGACCGGAGGACAAAAATAACCACGACACCACACCGCTCCACTCCTACGTGTTGGTTAAAATTTCACGCTACTTCATTTGGCTGAGTAGCAAGACTTCGTGTTATCTGCTTCGTTCGAGTGAAGGGTATTTGAAGAGCAGAAAGTAGTGGGAGGGAAGATGAGAAGATGGAGGCGGGGGTAGGGCGTCTCTCCTCCCGCTTGGCTTTTCAATTACTCCCCGCCTCCATCCTACAGAAATTAATTCGTGAGATGTATTTGCTCGGAGGCCCATGCAGATTAGATTTCCGGTGTTTATTCACCGCCTGGGCGGATGAAGGCTCAAGTACGAATTCAGCGCCTCGGATGTGGAACCGCGTTGAATTGTCCCGGCTGTCTTATATTTGAAATTATTCCTCTGTCGAGGGTCTCCTTTCCCTGCTTTTGCCGCCGCGGAAATGTGTGAAATCACGCCGAAATCCCACCAGCAGAGCATTAATTCTTCCGAAATACCATTAGAACAATCCATGCACGCTATGCGAGGCGCGAGAGATGTGAATGTGTATGGTATGGTCGAGAGAGGCGATAAATGATTGTAAATTAAAATGATAAAAAAGTTACTAAAAAATCGTAGTTTTTACCATTAAATTTCAATTCCAACGATTTTCCCTAAAATAGATAAATACAGAACGAGTACTTTTGAACTGTGCCATCTATACAGACACCTATATATATACATATATATAAAAAAACCATAAACACAGTAATTAACCCGAAGGTCGGTTTTTTAGTAGGTCATGGTAGAGCTCACCCATGTACCAAGCCCGACGGCGTGTGAATATTCACACATCAGGGTAGGGGGGCCAGTTCCTTTCCCTGTGCCGGTTATGGTTTCCCAGGAAGATCTGGTACCCGAAAAATCAACTAGCTTGGGTGGAGCTGCAGATGCCCAGAGTGCCTTGCCCGGGAATCGAACCCGGGACCCTCCGGTCAGTAGTCCAACGCTCTACCCACTAGACCACCGCGACCCGCATACATATATATATATATATATATATATATATATATATATATATATATATATTCAAACACGAAATCCCGCCATACGGTGAACAAATACTCATTCACACATTGAAATAGAGTTAAAAAAAGGGGATAGGAAAACACATAAAAGACAAACACAGGACAGGGGGGAAGGCGGATTTGAGCAGATCACAAATGTAAAAATATTTCCTTAACCGGGACTTGAACACGGCACCTTCCACTTGCCGGGCGGATGCGCTACCAATTACGCGTAATTGGTAATACATATATATATATATAGTATATATATATAGAGAGAGAGAGAGAGAAAGGGGGCACAATACACGATAGAACACAAAAATAAAATAGATTACCCATGAAAGGACTCTTATTTCAAGCAAGTTTTAGCTTTCGATCTTCTTTGGGTCCTTCTCCAGGTAATTATGGCTAGTCTGATCAGTTTGACCTGAAGAAGACCTTAGGGAAGGTCAGAACCTTAAAATTACTGAAATTTGAGTGTCCTTTTACATTTTATTTTTGTGTTCTAATGTGCCGTTCAAATGCTTTATTCCTCTCGTGAGTGCTTCCACATAATCTATACATGTGTATATATATATATATATATATATATATATATATATATATATATGTATACATATATATACATATGTTTTCATATATTATCTCTCCTAACAATACACGACCCAACATTCTACTCTAGAGCAAGCCTTTTCTTCCTGTAAATACTTTCTTCCGTCCAACATCTCTATCCTATTTATGCTCTTTCCTCATTTGCCAAACATTTTCCCCTCTATTACGATCTTCAACATCCCATTACCTCTCAATATACTTTTCATCCATTTTTCCTGTCTCCTTATGATTTCTCCCAACAATTCCTTCTCCTCCCCCCCCATCACTTCCTCATTTGTTTTCCTCTCTGTCCATTTCACCTTCTCCACACTCACATTTCAAAAATCTCCAATCTACGTCTATCATACTTCAGTGACCATGTTTCCACGCTGTACATAACTATTTTCCATATCAAATTTTTGACGAGCTTTATCTTAACATCCCCCAGTTGACACCTTTATTTGTCACGGTATAGAAGGCTATCAATAATTTATCAATCCAGATAAATGTCACCCTGATCGCTGTAAGAAATAAAGAATTGGTTCCATGTGTTTTCCCGAAGCGACATCTCGTTAAACATCTATTAGCATGACGCCGAATATTTACGGCGATGTATACGTCTAAATAAATCAACATTAGCCACAAGTGACTGCCGCAATGGTGGCCATTCATTTTGTGTAGCAGGCCATAAAAATGCTTACAGAATAATCCTATAAATACTTCGGTGTAACTATTGTCAGAAAAAATATTCATCTTTCATAATTTCACAAAAGACAATGCATTGTTGGAAACAATTTCAATATTTTTTACACCACCGTACAGAGTTTTTCATATGCTTATCTGCAAGTATCACGCTACATCCTATAAATAAAACTGCGCGCATATGAGCCTCCCAAATGCCTTTTATCAGGCCGGATGGAAGCATACGAACGGTCGAACCCAGCTCTCAAGGATGGGCGCTGCTGAATTCAACGGGATTAACTTGCAGTTTTTATACCATCCATTGCTAAAGCCCAGGCGAAAAAATATCCCTTTTTTGTCGACGAGATTACACTTTTGATAGTCTGGAAAAAGAGAGGGCACACTCGCGTGGCGGGCTTTTCGAAATGGCCCGAGCGGGATGGATATTCAAGCCAACCGGGGAGAGAGAGAGCATACGAGCCGCACTTAAGAGCGGCCCGCGAGCTCACCTGGCATAGACGGGGTCGGGAAGGTTGAGGGTCGGTGTGTGGGGCTAAAGTCAACACGCATAAGCACCGGGTGTCCCGCGAGGACCCGGCAAAGGGGATTCCCATCACCTCAGCCGCAGTCCCCGGGGAAATCCAACTCCCATCTTTCGGCGATTCTCCGCTTCAGTTGTCGCGAAATAAAGTAATGGGGGAGGAGATGAGCCAATAGCGGGGGCGAGTGCCCGTTTCTCCGGGGGGGGGAGTGTGGGGGTCGGCTTGATCTCTCTCTGGGACCCAAGAGCGGAATGGGAGATTGGATGAAAAAAATGAAACAATTCTTTTGAATTCTGGGTGACGCTCTTTCATTTCGCTCTTTGCTGCCACGAATACACCTTTGCTCGTGACCTCGAGGTCGCTTCTCGGTCACGATCACGCCGGGGGAGGCATGGGAAGACACGGGAAGGCGAGAGAAGATTTGTCACGTCCCATCCGGGTATTACATGCACCCATCCCCCTTCTCCTGGCCGTCGTGGAAGAAGGTTTCAAAGAACCCGCCAGTATTAAATTCATCCCCCACCCATCAGTTAAAACAAAGTCTCCCTGCATTCCTGCATGAATGAAACTTTTTCATGCAGAATTCCCATTCACTTGCATGGGATAAAAATTCAGGGTTTAAGATCAGATGGGCGGAACTCAACATGGTTTCTTGGGGTTGCACCGGTGTGGGGGAGGACCAAGAAAAAATGCGACCCCTACCTTCGAGGTCTCTCGGGCTGGGAAACTTCTAATCTATTTGATACTTTTGTTTTGTTCATGAGATTAACGTCGGCAAATATAAAAAAGAAAAAAATCTGTGGTAAAAATTTCAAAAGAAAACCACTGTGAAATTTCGAAAATTTTTTTGTGGGTAAAAATATGTTCCATGCCTGTATATTTGTGGCATCGTTAACCGATTTCTTGCGATCGACGCAAAAAAAACAAATTTTTCCAATTAGATCATTTATAATAGTATTTCCTATTCGAGAATATTGCTTATTTCCGAGGACACGAGGTTTAAGACCAGATACGCGTTAGAAAATAGGTTCAAGGTTGAATTATTTCTGAAAAATTTAATTAACGTATGAATAAGCATTTAAATTCCCTTCAACTTCCTAAAACTGGCTAAATTGCAAAAAATGGCAAAAAAAAGATTTCTTTATTACAGCTGTGAACAATAAGGAGAGGAATCATAAAAAAACTCGTAATAAAATTGGAGGGAATTCGATATACTCGTGTGGGTTGAGAATTGTATTTTTCTGCTGAGATTAGTTCCTCCATATTATAAGACCGCTTCCAGTAACCCGAATACGTTAAAAGGAATAAATTTTACGAGTTATTCACTGCTCATGGACAAATTATTTTTAATTGGTATGTTCAGAATGAAAAATAAAGCAAGATCCATACAGCAAATACGAAGTTGACATATGAAATAATTATCGATCCTCAATCAATGAACATCTGTCGCTCTTAAATTACATGACTCGCTTGCGAAACCATTATAAAAAATGACCCAAAATGTCTGGTTACTAATCAATAATAATAATAATTCGGCTTTATTTGGGGAAGATTGAATCAATAAGATACAATTTAAGAGCAATAACATAGGAATTAAAATTTAAGATATACATGTAGTTCCCCCACCAGATATTCTCCAGGTTGATTTCATTTCCGTCTAAGTTTAATTTAACATCGACAACGGGATTCAATAACATGTTTCACTACATTTTTTCTATCTTCGAAATTCAGTTTTTCTAATCAACTCTCCTTATTGATACCCTGAACACATGTCTTCCAAATCTGCAGACTACTCACAGTTTGTAAACTTGGTACTACATAAAAGAGGTTTTTCTGCTTATATCCTCATATTCATTGCGGTAATACACATTCAAAGAAATTCCATTCATTGAGGTACAAGGTGAACAATTAATTTTTCACAATAAAGAGCAATATTATAGTTAAACATCATAGTAATTATTGAGAAATGAACGTTTTATGCGAACACCTTGTCATTAAAATTATACTTCTACTGTGCTCCTCGGCATTAAATTCTGCAAAGAGCAGACTTATTATACGAGCAGAATTAAACATTGGTTTTTTCTGTCAATTAACACTGAACACATGAATGCACGTGATTCTAGACGGAAGAAAGAATGTTTATATGCCACTCCCTTTTATGGAGTTGTCTGCCGGTTTTGACTCCCTACACTAAGCAGGCATTATTATTCAGTGTGCATTTATTACGAAAACTAAATGACTTTTTCAAAGAAAAATCTAAAGACTTTCAAATTAATATTAAAAGCATGTTCCTTCTTTCTGAGTGGCAAAAGAAGCAAAGAGGAGGATATCAAGGAATTAAAAAAAAAGTTTTTCCTTCCCTTTTGTAGTCTCTCTAATAGGCAGGTAGTGGTGGTATGCGGAACTAGGTCAGAGTTTCAATTGGAAGGCACAACGCTCCTTCGTCCCTCGGTATATCCTTTATTTACTGTCAATAATCCGGTCTTCTTTTCCCAATTCCGCGAAATAGCAAGGAATTCTACTTTGGTGGATTTAATTTCTGCCAGAGCTCCTCCCTGGGAATTTCTCCGCGAATATATTGGAAGGCTTAACGCAGAATCCAGGAAAGAGCTGAAGTCGGTTTCATCTATAGCTTTTCTTCGATTCTGCCAAAGTAAGTCCATGCCATTCAACGATGAGTCGTATGGAAACCATTCTAGTAGTTTTGGAAAAGGATTCATTATGTCCATGATATCGAAATGGACGTTTTTAATTTAGCGCGAAGAACTCAATATCAGCTTTACTTTAACTAAAGAAATATCGAACAAAATTTGGCAAACCATATGTGATTGTGATACAAAGATTCTTTTGAATATATCTTCAATAACATTTTTATTTATTAACTATATGTATGTCTAATGTTTTCTATAAAACACGTTTTGATTCTTAGATAGAAAAAAACAGTAAAAAACTGCGATGCTGGACAAAGCACACGTTCTAACATTTTACTGAGTACGAAGATCTTAATTTCCATATTAAATTTTCACCATAATCCTCAATTTTGTATAAATAGAAAAAAAATAAAAAGAAAATATCTGAGCGGTACACCATTATTTGACTCCAATATTCATGATTGGATAATAAGGTTTTTCAATTGCAGGCAAAGGACTAATTATCTGAATACCTCATTTTTACTGCTATGAAAATTATTAGCAAAAACATTGATCCATTTTTAGATTAAGAGTGAAATATTTAGCTTGTTTCATTTTTTTAGGATCGCGCCACCTTTGCAAATTCTTCTTTACTTGGAATTATGGCAGCCCATGTAAAGAGTAATTTCGCTCAACAAATGTCTCCTGATATTTATTTCACTTATGAAAGAGGATCTTTTTTTCCTCAATCTCAGGTAATAAACTAACAGAGAAGTCCTTCGTGCTCCTTTAGATTTACTTTACATTTCCCCGTTATCACATCCGCCTCTGTTCCGGATTCACAGTTCCATTTGTTTTCCTTCGTCCTTGCAATTTGCTGGCCCAATTTTCCCCGCTGCGTTTACCGATATTTACGTTACATTTAATTACCTAGTGTTTCCAAAATATGGCAAAATTTTATCCGTGGTAAAATTTCAGTGATGTTTTTAGTCCGCTTGTGTATTTACCATTTTCGTTTTTTTTTCTGTCAGATGACTGAGGAATGGATAGACCGTGACCTCTCTCTTACAGAATAGAACTTGTCTCCTGCTTTTATAACGAGGGAAAAAAGTAAATTTTAAAAATGGGCTCAAAGTTTCGTGAAAATCACACCCAGCATTACGGCTGGGGCGTGAAATCCCATATTTACTTGCCGATTTGTCACTAAAAGCATACCATCATTTAAATCTTGGTTATGATTTTTTTGCATACATTTTTATACATTCTACCGTTTTCAAACCATGAATTTTCATTTTTTTAAAGGGTCTGAAAGTTTCCCTCAAATTTGGAGTTGGATAAATGCTCCAATGATTTGCAACCCTGAAATTTATTCATCAAAATTTATTCGCGGGGGGGAATGAAAGTCCAAAGTACACGAGATTAGTCACTTGATCGCTTAGTTACGACCGTTTTAGTGAGGGTTGTGCACACATTGGAGTTCTGTCGGAGGGGCATTAAAGTCGAAAACGATAGGATCTAGGAAAACGATAGGGGTCGACTTATGAGAATTCTTGCTCATGATTCGAAGTCCATTCCGGCAATATCCCAAGAGCGCGCCCTAAATACCCCTTCGGTACGTGATAGATATTTAACCAGGGAATCTGACTGCCAAATTTATCTTCCGGTTATTGGTATCCTTCTAAGCTGATATTGGAAGAGTTTTTGTATGCTACTTCATACAAATTAAAGATCCCTATTTGACTTGAAATGAGCTCTATCAACCGATGGAGAAAGAAATGCCACTCAAGTTCATCGAATGTCATGGCGATTAATCGAATGAAACTAATTCAAAGTTCCGTCGTCAGTTCAATAGGGCGAGAAAATTGTGGATGAAAAACCAGTAATTATAAGGGGTCAACAATCAGTGTCTTTGGCAGGTCGATTTCTTCGATATAAGAGCTCAAAATGCCATCTGGCAACGAGGTCAATACGCTGCTGGTCGTAGCTAATAATTAGGCTTAGGCTTAAATCACCATAATTGTCTCATTGAAATGAAAAAATATTCTCCTATTCTTCATGCACTAACCAGCAAGGTCAAATTAAAAGGAAAGAATTATTTAAAGTCGCGTATATTCATAGAAACACCACTGGAAGATAATAACTTAAGAGTGAGACTACGGGTAATTTGGTACGCAGGATTTATTAAGCAGATGTTGAAAAATGTTTGCATTTCTGTGAGTAAATTTTTTTGGTTTTTCTAAATAATAGCATGATAAGGTAAATTACTGGGTAACTAATTAGCAATACATCATTATAATATTCCAATGACAGTATTACTCCCCATGAGCGCGATGTTACCACCTACGTCCCAAACAGTCGTCGAATGTGTTGTTATTTTGGCGGAGTATTTGTCTCTATGAGATCAAGATGACGATGCAGTCATTTCAAATTTTAAAGTTAAAAATTTTAAAGTCAGTAATTTCAAAGTCAATGAAACAAAAAAATGACAAAGTCAATTCAATGTCAAAGTCCATTTTTGACGAATCTGCGAAGGATTATCAGCAAATGTTTACTCTTTTGTCACTAAAAGTCCACCTCAATAATGCCTTCGTGTCCATCCACTTATGAATTTCATACTTTATGGCATTGATAATAATTTTTAAGATGAAAGACTGTAAGTGATTCCTGCCAACTCCAACCTGAAGAGTGAAACATTGAAAAAGGAGGCATATTCTAAAATACAAGGGTGGTCTGAAAAGTTTCTAACTCAGAAAATTTCAGAAAAAATGTCTTGTAACTTTGTTAGGTTTAGGGTTAGTTTGTCTGTAAAGTTTCCGACTCAGAAAATTTCAGAGAAAATGTCTTGTATCTTTGTAAGGTCGGAAAGTTTTCAGATCACCCACGTTTTATAGAGCCCCTACCATGCGCCAAAATATTTAGAGAAATCATAAGCAGTTCAGAGTTGTAGCATATGGCTTTATATTATATTTTCATGCTTCAGATTCGAATTAATAAGGGCGTAATTTCACGACCTTTGGCGTATATTCTCAGTTCTGAAAAATCTCAGTTCGCGATGACCATTTCTATCACAAAATTCTATCTTGAAACCCATGTGATATATCCGAAACACTAAACTAGTCCACTAAAAAAAATCAGAATATAAAATACTAAACTTTTTTCCGCAACTCATATTTAAATGAAGTTTTTTTCACCCTTTTAAACCTCGGACTCTTTGTAAACTCATGTTTAAAATATTTTTCCTTCAAAGATTCGTCCGCGTTGTAGTGTCAGCAGAAAGTGGACGAGATATAGGAAGTTGAACGAGGGACTACGCGCGGGAGAACCTAACCGGTGGAGTGGAATACGCTTTCTAAAGGGAATGGGAAGGGTAAAGGTTTTTGGGGTGTAGGACAACTCCACTCGAGCTTCGTGCGAATTTTTCGAAGTCCTGCTTCGTCGGTGAATTATTCAGCAGGGGGTTAACCTTTTGTGTAAACTGAAACCCGAACCGAATTATTCCATTTCATATCTACGCGTCCATCCCGCACCACGCTCCCCTCCCCCTCAGCCCCGCTCCGTCACGCCCCGCTGGCGTCGCCCGCTTCTCGCCCCGCAAGAGACTTTCTCGTTGATGTCTCTCCCTCTTCCACCTACGCACGGATATTCCATCTCAGTTCTCGCCCCCGTGTTCATGCATATTTCTATCTAGCGAGGGAAAAGAGTGGGACCTGGAACCCTCCGTGTTTGTCCTGTCGCGAACATTACGCGGAGGCAGTGTAACGGTTGTGTTTTCTGAATGGAAAAAAAAACTTTTCTCTTTCGGACCGAGAAGGGACGGCAAAGGACGCAGGTCGTCCTATTGTACAGATTTTCCTTGCCCGTTGAAATTCCTCTGTTATTCAGTCAAATAATGGGCGAGGGCTAAAATCCAGGGTCATCATTGATGGCCACATCATCATCCAGGGCCACCTTTTTCTCCGTAGCTACCCGAATTGTTATTTCCCCGCTAATGAGAAAAACTTAATCCCCAACAAAGTAATTATCGGATAATTTCTACGGCTCCCGCTCTAGTATTTACTACGAAGTGTAAGAGAACGCCTCGGTAGCTTAACTGGCTAAAGCACTCGGCTGGGCATCGAGGGATCCGAGTTGGAATCCCGGTCGAGGGGAATGATTCGAAGACTTCGAAGTTCTTTAAATCGTAATGCTCGTTTGTGGAAGACTGTTTAAAGTTGCTACCGTGGCATCTCCCACAGTTTCTTGGAATTTGTCAAGAGTAGGTGTAGCTAGTTGAGTTTTACTCGTTTCTATTAGTGATCTGATGCTAATCGGAAGGTCCCGGATTGAAATCTCGGGTAAAACCCTTAGAGAACCTGATCTAAAGGCCTTAAGCGATACAATTTTGTGAATGTTTATGGCTACTGTAACTTCGTGTGGCAATGAATGGTGATATAGGAAGTAAAGCTGCTTCCCCTACCATGTTAATGCGTCAATTCTCCTCGTATTGAGGCATATTTCAGAGTCCAATCTACCCTTCGCCTTTCTAAATGTATTTTCTTGTTCATTATTGTGAATTACCAAAAAATAGCACTCATTTATAAATGAATTTGAATGAGGGACTTTGAGATGCTAAATAGTGTTTTTTTTCATTTGTCAATCTAACTCTGGGGTGTCTTAGCAAAAACTAGCAGGTAACACTGTTTTGAGAGCATTCAATTCACCGCTCATTTCAAAAAATCTGCTATGGTACTGGCTGCCTTTGTAAAACTGTATTGTTTCACAAGCCACGCAGAAATATAGTCAACTTGTCAAATTAGGTTCTGCAATGTTTGTATGAAAAGTATAGGAACAATTTTTCCTGACGTGGCCGTGCGTTGTAGCACTCTCGCACCACGCAGGCTAGGTGGAGGGGATTCTGACCTTCAACGCGCCAATCGCCTGTGAGCCTTCCGTTCAGGCTAGGTCGTGTTTTGAGTGGACTCCTGTCTAGTATCTCGGTGTAAGCGCAAAATGTAGCGAACGATTGAACAGCGGTACGCCAATAATTTTGTGTCGGACAGGGGAAATCGGGTACTCAGAGATTTGGCTTGATTCTCCAAGTGTACCAAGATGAAAGCATGTCACAAACTGCAGTTTTTTAGGAGCACCAGCTCTTTAAAAACGGCCGACAGTGTGTGGAGGATGAAAACGGCCGTTGATGCCAAGAACCGTCGACAACGTGCAACATGTATCTGCAGTGCTGAATGCAGACCGTCGGTTAAGTGTGCGCATGACCGTAGATCCTATTGACATTGATTAAATGATAGTGTGCACCATTATCACTGAATATTTGGCGATGCGGAAGATCTGCGCTAAACTAACCCCAAAGGCCTACTTCAAGAACAACCTTAAAAATAACGTCATCGCTCCGATTCCCCAACCCCCTTGCAGTCCTGATTTGGCACCAGCAGACTGATTCCTGTCCCCAAAAGTGAAATCCTCTCTCAAGAAACACCACCATGGAGCCCTAAGTGCCGCCAAAGAAGTTTGAACACGTACCTTGAACGACCTTTCGGAATTCGCCTACCAAGGAGCCTTCGATTCGTGAAAAAGCCTTTTACTTTACTAAGAAGAATTTTGTTCCCGAAAATTTTCCAGAAAACTTTTATACAAACCTTGTAAACAAATAAATCCGAGATTTAAAAATATAAACTCATTTTCATTTAACATTCTAATGTACAACAGTAAACAAGCTATTTCAAGAAAAGTAAATTTTCACTCGTTGCAAAAAAAATGCTTTTTTAACTACCCTTGAAAATTTCTGTTTGAGCTGCGATGTCGAAGAATCAAACCGATTTGTTTTCCAAACGCAATGTATCATGGTTTGCCTTTCCTCGTAAAAGCGGCGAATTTGTAACATTTATTTATCGTTGAGAAAAAATACGTTCACGCCTAGTATTTTTTTACGCCACATCAAACAAGCCCTGTTATGCGTATTCAACGTGAGTTCAATTTTCCTTTTTTGACTAAACGATGGAATGAAAAATTGGAGCACGTCTCTGCTTAGTTATTTACAATCATAAAATGAATGACGACATTTTACCATTAAACTCATCAAGAGAATAAAAAAGATCTCAAAGTGCGCACGTTGAGTAAATTTTGCTGTTAGTGAGAGGTTAAGTCTTTGTGGAGCACTTTCATTTATCCAATATTTTTATCCCTTATAATGAATTTTAATTCCGCAATGGAGTCCTTTGGCGGGATTTTGGGCGGAATGTGACGTTTGCTTTACGTATTTCTCTTCGGAGGTCTTTGATACATTTATTCATGTATCTTCCCTCTCTCCTCAAAAAAATCCCTTTAACACAATCAGTCCACCGCTACTTCTTTGCATGCTTAACCAATAGGATGAACTCCATTCGCCGCTTTAAACGCGGCGCTGGCTGCATATCAACGCAAGTTAAATAAAGCGTTAATTTTTGGCAATTTAAGGCCGAGGGTTTGATTCCCAATTCGATCATGGAGCGCTTGTCACGATATAAGTTGCTTAAACGTGCCTGGTACCTTAATCGTCAAAAAAATATTTTCAAATGGCATTCAAACACTCAGAGCGTCTACATAGTACCCCATAAGCCGCCGTAAGGGCGTGTGGCGGGGGGTGTTAGAGCACCACCCGTAATTAAGAAAAAAACCGCATACAAAAGCCACAAATGTATAAATCCACAAACAATACTTTATTAAACTAAATATGCAAAAACCCTTACAACCAACACACATGCAAACACCCAAACTACCGACTAGCATACACACATGCCTACAAATATACCTGATATCTTTGCAATGCTTAATTTTGTTCCGACTTGTAAATTAAATGACTTTAATATTTCTTTGGTGACTTTGGTTTCTTACTATTATGATTCTTGATTGTTCGGGGAAAAATGAGTATTTGTATCTATCTGTACTGGAATCTATCTCCCTTATCTTATCTTTATCGCCTGATATACCAGGGTAGTGTGGGGCCATTATAATTCCTCTAGTGTAATTGTTGAACTCATTTGTTCTGAACCTTTCTAAAAGTCTCAGTCTTGCTTGTTCTCTTTTCATCTCAGATGGCTCCCAGACTAATTGCCCTAAGAGACCTGTCACACTTGTCTTCGTATAATAACAATTTTTACGAATATGGCGGATTTTCTCTGGGCCATCTAATTCTTTTTGGCAAATTTTCTTCCATGGATCCCAAATATTTGCGGCACATTCCAAATTAGATCTAACTAGAACATAATAACAGCTCTCTTTTATTATCATCTACATCTACATAATATCAAACAAGCTGCCACAAGAGCGTGTGGCGGGGGGTGTTAGGTCACTCCCTGTAAAAGAGAATAAAAATGCATACAAAGTCAACATAATTATGCAAACCTTCACCAAGAGGAGCGTATGTATTCATGCAAAAACCTTTTTAACTTACGCGCACGAAAATACACATGCTATTAACTAACGTACGCATGCAAATCCACCTAGAATATATTAAAAATCTATCCGATAATGTGCCAATTGGAATTGAAAAGTAAGAATGGGAAATTCTGCTATCACATGGACAGGCAACTCATGGTCTTTGCCACTAAAGATACAAGTCGGGAATACTGTGACACAACGCAGCAGGCAGGCAGCGGAGCCGTGCCCCCCAGTGGGAGAGACGAGGGTTGGAAGGAGAAAATTGAAAACAAACAAAGCAGGGAAAGCGATACTGTAACGAGCGCTACATACTTTATTGGCAGTCCCATGCGGTCATTCGGGATGGGATTTGACCACAAAACACACGAGGTTAGTGAAAGTGCATGCATTTTAGTAGAACTAATTATTTCCTAGGCACTGTGGGTGGCAAGTGGAATTTTTGCTATCTATAACCCTACAGCTGCCATCCCGTATTTCCTGTGGGAAGCAGGAGTCCTTGAGTCTTCTAGTTCTGGCATCTATTTCCCGAATTTTATGTACATGATCCGAGAGACCAATGCATAGGGGTGATCTGAAAAGTTTCCTAACCTAACAAAGATACAAGATTCAAAATTCTGAAAATTTTCAGGTCGGAAACTTTTCAGACAACCCATGTATGTTGGAATTCTAATAATTTGCGAGACCTCGATGCTGAAATATGCGGATCTGAATGTATTTAGCAAGTTCAATCTAACATTGAATCGTCCCTATCTCCAAAAGTAGTATATTTAATGGAAAGCTCCGCTTTCTCTGTCATCACTTTCCTCATGGCACATCTTCCCCCTTACACATACATGGTCAGTCCCAAAAAATAAGTAGAATGAATCGGGGGAAAACTTTATTGCAGACCAAAGTACAAATAACTAAAACTCTTCAAAGCAGCACCCTTGTGCATCGAAACACCAATTCCAGTGCCTCCGTCAGTGTAGTACACTTCTGCAAGGCATCAAAAGGATCCACGTTCAGGCACCTCGTCATGGTCTCTTTGGCAGAATCCAGTGGTCCAAAATGGTACTCAAAGGGTTTGTACTTGGGTCGTACTCAAAGAAGCATTTCTCCTCACCAGTAACCACCCATTATAAAAAATTCTGGTCACTTACACAGTGGCCCATGAGGTCCAAGGGAATATTGTCACACAAGCAGTCTTCCGACAACACCCTGGGGACCATCTTGGCACACCTTTCTCATGGTTAAATCTTCTGCAAGAATGCAATGCACTGTGATTTTCTGAATATTGCACTCTTCTGCTAATATCCTGACACTTGAGGTTCAATCAGAATAGAGCATCTGACTCACTTTTTGCACATTCTTATCACACTGTGTTGTTGATTGGTGTTCAGGGTATTCCTCATCGTCAACCTTATCATTACCCTCTCATAACATCCTGTGAAAGCAGAAAGGCAGCAGCGGAAATCATCACTTGGGACATTATTTCATCTCCATAAGCATCCTTCAAACTATTTTCGTGGTCTCTGAGACCAATTTTCCAAGCTTAATGCACAATTTAATCGCATATAATTGCCCCATGGAAAGTGGCATCGTGAATTTGTGACGCGACCTTCGAACAAGGGTTCAGACTAGCAGCTATCCGCAGACTGTAACGACCCCTAGACAACTGACGTGGGTTGTGTTTATTTTCCAAGAACTTTCACCATTTTTCCCACTACAAAACGTCCCATTTCATTCGTCTATTTTACCAGAAAAACTCGTTTTACTTACTTTTTGGAACAAACTCTGTATATGATCAATGGAGTAACAAAACTTTTTCGAAACCTTTGAATTAATTCCTTCCCGCAAAAGATGTTTCCCATAAAAAAATTATGCTTAGGAAAATTTTAAAAAGGCGATATTTGGGATTTTAGGTGAACCCTTCCAGTGTGCGGATCGCTCTGTTCGAGGGTCGCGTGACAGTCACGTTCCATGGAGCAACGATAGACGATAAAGTTTTGCGTAACGCTCGGAAACTCGGGTTCGCATAAATATACAAACATACATTTACATATTTTGATGAAGGGAAGAAAGTGTGGCGCAAAATATAGCATATTTCCCGGGGAACAAAAGGCACATTAGAACCCTTATATGATTCGAGATGTTTACCACTTTCGTCTGCAGAAAGCCCTACGGTATCTCCAAACCTCCGAGGGCAAAAGGTTACCCATTCAAAGTCTCCTTTATAGAGACTCATCCATGTTTCTGCGGTGTGTTCTCCACAGAGATTTGCTGCTTTAAACACGAAGCAGTTGGTAATGCGGCTTTTTTCGTGATACGGTTCAACGTATTTAGGTCCCTGGATCTGAAAATGTTTTCCACGGTCCTTAACTTTTCAACATTTTCCGGTACGGAAAAACGTCCAAAATATTTTATCTTGGAATCATTTCTGTCAACTTTGGTGTAAAATTTAAAATGGCCGTATACTTTCGAAATACTTTTTAAGGACACTTCATTCTCTTCACCATAATTTGATGGCCGTATGGAAGCAGACGCGACACGGAATAAGTGGATGTTCATCAATCGCTCCCACGCACGAAGCCTCTATCTCTCTCTTCCTTTCTCTTTGTCTCCCATCTCTCTATATCCCACCCTCTCTCCCTCCCTCCCTCTACCGCATCTCTTCCTCCCTCTCTTCCTTTCACTCACTCCCCCCCCTCTCTCCTCCTCTTTCTCTCCCTCCATCACTCTCGGGAGAGGTGCAGTTGAAAAAATAATATAATGAGCATTTCAAGTACGCCTCATCAAGTTAAAACGTTCGCAAATTGGGTTTAACCGGTACACCCTCATTAATATCGCGTTAGGATTCTACTAATTGCTGATACATTTATGTCGTTGCTTTACCAGTTAAGTAAGCGGATAACACGATTATATTGATGTGCCGTCTATTGAGCGAATGCGGAAGAGTTAAGCCCCTTACAAATGACGGGCCTGCTTATTAAAATTGCATTTCACTTGTATATTTCTGCTAAATCCTTTTAATATTTTATTAAAATAAGGAAGTCAACTCGAGGCTCCAATTTGTTTTAAATCGTATCACAAACTCACATGACCCGCTGACAAAAATTTATACGGCCAGAAAAAGAAATAATTGTTCAATGAATAATTATTCGATTATTCAGTCATCATGAATTTTTACAAATTGTAACTGGAAGCCATCAAATGCATCGTTCTATTTGGTGCTCCTCATATATAAATATATTTTTATATATATATAAAAAAATATATATAGATATATTTTTTATTAATATACATGTGTGTGTATGTATGTGTGGTTTCATTCGCAAAGAAATGGAGGAGTACAGCTGCAGTAATAGATATTATTATGGTTTTTATGATATTTGTAATATTGAACTAAATTTTGAGCATTCTCTAATGAAGTAACCCCATTACCTGATCCACCGTTTTCAAAAAGGAACTTTTTTTCGAAGTAACGTCACGGTGGCTTGTAACGTGGGATTACATCGGTCCACGGATCCAAAAATCACCTCGGCACGGGTGTGGGGAAAACGTGCGGTACTTTCTCCGAAGCCCACGTACCCCTCCCCCGGCGAGTTTCCCATCACTCCCCGCGGGACGCCGCGGCTTCCATTTCTCGAAGCCGCTCTTCCCCCCACGATCGACCGCCTCCTCTCCCGCCACCCCTTCCTCCCCCACACTTCCACAAACCTCGTCTCCTGGATGTTATTCATTATCCCCTCGCGAAAATTTCCTCTCCGCCTTGTTTCCAGCCTCCGGAAGAAAAAAATCTCTCACCATTCCCTCCCACGTTTTCCTTTTTTTTTGCCAATCTCCACCGAAAACAACCCCGGCGCGTGCTTTAAAAAATTAATATCTTCCTTCCCACGATGGAAAAATGTTTTATTTTTTAAAAATTTGTTCCCCACCCAGCTTCCATCCAACAGAGCCTTTCCGTTTCGACACCCGTCCTTTTCCCAACCCCCTCCCCCAGCCAACGCCACTCTCGTAACGCGTACTCGTAAGACTCTCATCACTTCGCGTTTTCTAATTTAGGGACCGTCTGACGAAACCGCGTCGCCCCTCTAAACCCCTGCCCACAATCACTGCCACCCTCCCCTCGCTTCTCTTTGGCTCGTCGCTATAACTTCCAATTAAAATCCCCGACTTCGATTAGTTTTAATACATCGTTATTTATCATTAAACCCTCTCTGTCTTCATTAAAAACGTAGACCAAACTGAACTTCTGTTCAGGATTAATTCCTTTCTCGGGTTTTCATTTAAATATACCACAGGTCCCCTCCACACCTCTGTAGTTTATGGCGACATTCACCTGGTCTTCTTGTTCGTTTTTTGGTCGATTTCCAGGTTTGAAGTTCTTAAATTGAACCTTGCTAGGCATTTTTTAATATATTTACTATATATCGTAAACCCATCAAAAATATTTATCATTATAAACTTACACTTGTCACTTATATTATCTAATATGAACCTAAAAGAATGATAATTAGTTTTATAGGTAGGATGTTTTTTGTTTTTCGAAACTATTACTTAGCATAAAGGGCCGCTTGTTTGAATCGGACAGGTTTTATTTTGCCATGCAACTTTTTCATTATTCCAATCACCCTCAATATGTTTCCCAAAATGTTTCTTCATCCTTTCATCATCATTTGTTAACATTGGCCTCATTCCTCTGAGATTTAAGTCGATTTAAACGCCCTTTGCAAACAGTTTTTAGTGCAATGGAAAATTTTCTTATTTGCGATGCAGGTAAATAACAGGTGTTTATTATGATCAGAAAAATTCATGTGCATTGATTGCTTAGAGACTTGACGTGCGACTTTTAGAAACGCACCTCTAATATTCTCCCTTCAATCACTTCCATTAGAATCCATCTATTATTGTCTGTCATTGATTGCTTCCGCTATTGAATTAAATGTAACGAGTTAAGTTCTCTATGCAACAATAGGACTGTCTTTCTCTTTTCAACTATCCTTGCCATATCTCAAGCATACATCCATCCATGTTCCTCTCAATATAAGTTTCTTAGTCTCATAATGCCACATCCCATTAAAAAAATATGCTGAATTAACTTGCTAAACATTCTCCATAAAAATAAATATATTTATATTATTATATATCTTTCTTTCAACTAATTTTTCCTATAAATATTCGTGATTCCTAACACTCTTTCATTTAAAATACTATCAAAAAGGTTGATTTTTACTATTGCATTGGGTCTTTCAATTTTAGTGCGGGTCGATTAAGCTACGTACGGTATGTAATTGAAATACTTTTGAGAATATAAACAAATAATTATGTTACAAATAGTAAATATTTTGAAACAGAAATATTGTAATTTCATCAAGTCATTTTTTTCAAAGGAATCATGAGATATTCTTTAAGATTTTTATAGATGAAGAAACTAGCACCTTGTGAAAAAAACGTATACGACTTTAAATAGAAGCATGTAAATGGTAGAAATCATCTTTTACGTAGATCATTTACTTTCTTGGATACTCATTTAAATTTGATTCCGCCTAGTTTCTTCTTTGATAATAATCAAGCAGCATTATATTTTCTAAGGCTTTTCTTTTGCAAATACTTTCCTCTTAAACTCCCATTATATGTTGTGGATGTATCTAAGTAACTGTAAATGTGCTGATACAAATATCTAGCGTCAAATTTGGTAACCAGTTAGAACAAGTAAGTTTCCTACCATCGTGGTTTCCTCAAATATCAATCAACTCAGGAGCCATTAATTAGTCTCTATATTCTTCATCAGAGTGTTAGTCTGTACTGAACTCATACATATGTATACGAATGCGTCTCTCATTTGTTACCTGTTGCAATAACATTTCGTAGGCCTAATCCTGTTCATTTATCGTTTTCCATTAGTAATAGGCTTTAGATTTACTTCTGTTAACAATACTTCCAATACGAGTGGGACATTCAAGTTAAAATAGATTCACTTCAAGTGACATTTTTGTCTATTTTGATTCCTTCTTCATGAAGCATTTCATCTTCGTTAAGCATCCTCTATATTATTTCTCTGTCATGCTGTCAGGAAAATGCTCTAGCCAAATCTAGTCAATGGCATCTTAGTTTTACTCCTCCCCATATTCATTGTCTTCTTATACTATTTGCGGTAGTTAATTGATTGTCCTCATCGACCGTTTCACCTACATGATTCTTTTGCTCATCGCGTTTACTTAGGCTCCAATCTCTCCTCGAGACAACCCGCCATGATTTGCAACAGTCGAAGGTTGATTGAAGTTTGATTGAAGGTTAAGGCGGCAGCGATTGCCCCCGTCCAAGATCAAATAATGGAGAATTTACATCCCGAAAATGGAAGGTTTTAGTTAGTGGTCACGCAGTCTACAGGGTTCGTCCGGAAAATAAGTGTACTGAGCTCAAGAAAAAAAATTTATTACACTTTTACATATCTTAAGCTAATATTCCTCAAAATAGGACCCTTGTGAGTCGATACACTTGTTCCAGCGGCGTTCCCATTCCTGGAACGCTCCCGCGAAGGCATCATCGGGAACCTCTCGGAAACACGTCGTCACGGCCTCTTTGACGGCGTCCAAAGTCCCGTATCGCGTTCCTTTCAAACTCCTCTTTATCTTCGGGAACAGAAAGAAGTCCGGTGGTGCCAAGTCCGGGCTGTAGGGCGGGTGCGGCAGCGTTGCCACGCCGTGCTTAGCCAAGAAGTCCGACACGACAAGCGCGGTGTGAGACGGCGCATTGTCGCTCAGGTTGTCAGTCATACGGTTGATCGCTGGCCGGACGCGGGCGACTCGTTTTCGAAGCCTGTCGAGCACTTGGATGTAAAATGCAGCATTTACAGTTTGTCGTTCAGGTACAAATTTGTAGTGGACGACTCCCCTTTTGTCAATAAAGACTTATTTTTCAAGACACTTATTTTCCGGACGAACCCTGTATTATCTGTAGTCGTGCTGGAGACAATGTAGGAAGTGCAGCGAATCGATCGTATAAGGAGGGAGTCTAGTCTGTGAGCTCCTTGCCACCCATTATTAAGTCCGTGTTCACAAATACGTCTTCTAAGACTATCTCTGAGCAAAACCTGACGTCAGCATGTAGAACATCACCTCAGAGTATGAAAAAAAGGGAGAGCAGTAACCGAGAACGAAGGAATTGTGTTTCCTTTTGTCGTCGTTGCCATCTTCACTAATTTAACCAGCAGTTATGTAGGACCTAGACATTTGAAAACGAATAAACAAATGAAAGCGTTAATTATGCCATTTTTTATATAAATCCGACTTTCTGAGTCTTGAATTTTTTTTATTTCACCTTCGTGTGGACAAATAAAACCACTAAGGCAAATTTCACCATTTCATTATGTCCCATATATTTATATCCCACATATGGAAGAAGTCTGACCGACATCAAGCAAAGAATAGCCCAAGCGAATAACGCATTCATCAAGAATAGGCAATTACTATGTTCAAAGAACATATTAATTGTCACTTTCGTGTGGAGCATGGCGCTCTATGGTTCCGAGACTTGGAATATTGGAAAAGTGGACCAGCAAAGATTAGAAGCCTTTAAAACATTTTCCTGGAGGAGAATATTGAAGATTAAATGAACAGACAAAGTAAGGAACGAGGGAGTATATAGAAGAGCAGAAGAGGAAAGGACCATATGGAGAACTCTTCGGCAAAGGAGTAATAGATGGATTGGACACACATTGAGGCGCAATGGAGTGATAAGGAATATAATAGAACGAAAAATAGAAGGGAAGATTCCACGAGGAAGACCAAGAGACATGTACATAGGACAAATTAAGAAAGACTTAAAACAGAAAAGGTATCAGGGATTGAGGGAATTTGCTGCAATAAACCAATCCCAGGATTGAAATACTGATGATTATATTTATATTCACTTATATACCATATTCTATTCAATCCAACCACTTTCTTTGCCTTCCATTAGCTTATATACGGTCTACCATCTATGTGCTATAGAGTGCGTGGTTTTATAATTCCATGTTAATGACATAGCAGTTTGTATATGCGGACGGAACCGCCTGCTATGTAACTAACTCCTCCTCCCCTTCTGGCATAGGCCTACTAACCCTACTATCTCCCTAACGCCTACTTTGTAACCCTTGTCTTTCAGCTAATTTGACCACCTCCTCGTACCGTCCCCTTCACCTCCCCCATCATTTGAGGTAAATTCTTTGCGGAGCACTTTCATTTGACCAATATTTCAATCCCTTATAATGATTTGCAATGGACTCCTTTGGGAGGATTTCGGCCGGAATGTGGCGTTTGCTTCAAGTATTTCTCTTTGGCGATCTTTTATGTATGCATTCAAGTATCTTTCCTCTCTTCTCAAAATAACCCCTTAAACACAATCAGTCCACCGCTACTTCTTTGCATGCTTAACCAATAGGATGAACTCCATTCGTCGGTTTAAACGCGGCGCTGGCTGCATTTCGACGCAAGTTAAGCGTTAATTTTTGGCAATTACAGGCCGAATGTTCGATTCCAGCTTCGATCATGAAGCGTTTGTCTCAAGATAAGTTGCTCAAACATGCCAGGTACCTTTATGGTAAAAAAAAATTATAATGCCAATCAAACACTCAGAGCGTCAAAATGGGCTGTATTTTGAAAGTGCAGCATTCTTGATTACTTTCAGAGTCTCAACACGTATCAAGTCGTTAATGTAAATGGTAAAATTTTACTTCGTTCTTTTATCTTTACCCATAAGTGTTGCTTTGAGCTTAAATATTTATTTAATAATAAGCTCATGAAAATATTAAATATATTTTTCGAATTCAAACATCATGTGGCTGTTGTTTTTCGTAGGTGACCTTATTTTCACTAGGTTTATATCCGTTGTTTAGAAAGCTTTTGCAAGATTTTGTGGAAGGTTTCAAAAGTAATCAAGAGTAATCAGTCCTCTCGTGGACTCACCTGGAGGCAGACCGCCGAGAAATTACTTGGAAGCATCGAAACGGTCCGAGAGTGTGGCTAATGCCGAAACCTCCGTCCCGGCGTTCACCCCCATAACCCCTCCTCCATCTCTGCTCCTTCACCCCATCCCGGATCCTGCATTGATCGTAATCGCATATCGACCCCATCACATGTAAATGAGCTCAGAAATTGCGGGTCCCCCGTGAAACGAACTGCCAATGAAAACTATCCAACTACCTCCCGTCATCAGAGGTGACGGTGTGATATCATTCGATGAGCGCGCTGTGATCAGTCCCCGGGGTTTTGACGTAGAGTGTCCCACGGGGGATTCTACCCCCTCCTTCCTCCAGCACCACCTCCGCCCTCCCCCCCTTCCGTAGTTCCAAAGACCCGGATGGTTCTCCCCCCAACTCCCTCCGGCCCAAATTCCGCCACCCCCTTTCTCACACCAACCTGTCTCCAGGCTTTCTTCAAAATCCCTTTACGCCGCTCTCTCACATACAAAATCTCTCCCATTAAACCTTCAAGCTATCAATTTCCACTCACACCCCCTCCAACCCCTTCGTGTTACTTCTTCTTAACTTCACCCTCCCTTCCCGTCTCTCTCACTCTGCCGAGATTTTAATGCCCGCCCGGTCTTATTTCGTTTTCCCACCTTCACTCATGTTCACCCCCTTTGCTCCTCCCCTCCATTCCACGGCTCCACCCACTCTTTTCCCCTAATCCTCCCTTCGCGCTCTTCTTGCTTCCCTCTCGCCTCATTCAATATATTCCCCTTCCTCGAAAACCCATCGCTCGTTCCCTCATCCAAACAATCTTTCACTCCATAACCGTCCTTTCCTGGATCAGAACCTGATCTTGTCGAGCGGGTGTAGTTAGTTTCTCGTGATGCGCAGGAACGACCACGGCGTCTTAGATACTTGTGTTATGCAACTTTCCTGTTTGTCGTGCCCCAATGGGTGAATATTTTCACAAACCTACCGTAGCTACATCTTATGGCACCCTTCCCTTGATCTACTTCGCTTGTCCTCAACTCGCTCTGGCCCTTTAGCTCACTTCCAATCTTTGGTTTTCATATACAACCAGGAGTAATTAATATTTTCTTATCCTGCATTAATCATAGCCCTTGATCATTGTTTTTTATTCCCAACCACTTCAAACTTGGCTTAGAAATTTAAATTGGAAAGTATGATCAACCGTTAACTTAATCGTTGACCTCCAATGATTTCTTGAAATCCGTCAATTATCGATTCTGCTGTCGCCTCGTGTTTAATTTATCTCAGTGAAAACTTGGGCTCAACTTTGGAGAAGGATATAAAGTTGCCTAGTTCTCAAGACGATTGGTTTTCATCACCTTTTTATTGGGTGCCTGTTCATTCCCTAAACTGCATTTCTTTTATAAGCATTTTAAAATATCCGATTGACTCCGTAATACAATAGTAATATAATTAGTCCTTTTATGTTATTCTATAAGATAAACTTGTCCCTTGAAGCACTGCAGTTTCAATCTCTCCTCCTATTATCTCTCGTTTTCCCTTCTATAACTTACGGAATAGAAAGGAGATGAGAGTTAAGAAAGAAACGTTATATACGAGTAGTTCTCTATACTGAAATATAGAATACCATGTTTTAAATGTAGTGATCATTTCCAACATATTAGGTAAAAGTGCTGTTTTAATATCGCTTAAGTTAAACAAATACTTTTTGTTAAATTAAAATATTTTGTATCATTTTGTAGTTCATTTATAATTGGTTCTCAAAAATAATTATCTATTATTTTGAATTATCTACTCCATTTGATCATGTTTAGATTGAATCAGCCCATACACTGCCACTTCGGCATTATACTTTTTATGTATAGCGAGAATTAAATGCATTTATCTTAGAGTTTTATTGTTAACAGCATTTTTCTAGTGTAATTGAAAGAATATTAATAATTTGACATTTTTAAAGAGGCTTTTATTTGCTGATAGATATCGTTGTTTTATCCTCTGTTTTATTATAGCTGATCGTATCAATTTTAAAGCACGAATTTTGGAATACGAAATATTTTGCTTATCCATATACTCTCAAAGACCTTTATTGTATTTCTGAGGGCCATTCAATCCTACATTACAATTGAAAAAGATGGAGTATCCTCGGCCGACGAAACAATAAACAGGCACAGGCTTATAAGCTATTCCAAGTCAAAAAGGACAAAATATTATTACAAGGCTATAATTAAATTAATAATTATAATAAGTTTAATATAATTTAATATATTCAAAATTTATTAATATGCCATTCAATAGTGATGAATAAATAAATAAAAATGTTTGTGAAAATAATTGAAAAGCGACTCAAAAATCTTTCAAACTAATAAATAAGATGGAGTTGATGAACTTTTTTGTATTTATTCCCGTATACGAGTATTTTGTATTCGTATTACCTATAGTTTGTACCCGAGACCAGAACGATTTGAAATTTCCGAATATAGATAACAGTTTACAGCGGTTGCGTAATTGTAAAATTTTACCCTATGGTACTGCATATTAGCTATAAACTCGAAAACGCATCAATGATTTTGTTTGAAAAACTTGTTGAATAAAACCTATCCTGATTTGCTATGAGGTTTCTTCAAATTCTAAGATCTCCTAATTTTTCCTGACAAACTACTTTCATCAGAAGGTTAAACTTGTACAATCTCTCAACATAATATTTTTTGGGTTCATTTTTTCCTAAAAAATTCCCAATGTCCGTGACTGAGCCTTTTTAGGTTCTTTTTTCCATTTCGTTTGACCTTCTTTAAACTGCCCCACCCACTGAACCGCGTTTTTCTCATCCATAACACCGCCTCACTATGTGGCACTTCATTGACAAGGAACTCCGATGTATATCCAAATATACATGAGGTGAAAAAGGATGACTAACTCGCTATAATCTTGTATAGCACGTTGTAATTTTATGTTTTGAAAACACTTCTCAGTCTAGCTTTAGCTCTACTAACCCTGTGTACTTTATAGTGTAACCATCAATGTCTCTTTATGTATGGATAATCATACAGAAAACTGTATTGTGTCGGCATACATCAGATTTTAACTATTTGATGGCCAGTGAAATAGACGCAGTATGCTGAAGATAAGCTCAATTCCTGTCGCGATTATCTCAATTATCCATCTCGATTTTATCTCTCGAATTCTGAATATCTATCAAAGAAAAAAAGTTATTGTCCCATAACATTGAAACGAGGTATTTATATAAATCTACACATGAATAAACTCTAACTCAATCAAAGTGTTCTAACTATTTTAAGGGTAGGTTTTGAAAAGTATCTAATGATTATATACATCTAAGTATCGAGGAAACTTCCTAGTTATAATCTTTAATAATAATAATCTTTTAGCGTACATATATTTTCAATTATGAACAGAAACATAGAAGGGCGAAAATATTATTTAAAATAATCAACATCGACCCCAGCAATTCTACGAAAACGCTGTAAGAAACCCCGGAACAACTAGGAAACTTGGGCAGATCAAAATGTGATAATTGAAGCGTGGGAATCCTTAAACTCACAATAATCAGGATGAAACTTTATCCACTTTGACTCTTATGATTAATTAGTCTATTTGATACATTATTTCAAAACAGTAATTTTTTTGCACTATATGATGCAACAATTTTTTCATGAGCTAGTATAAAATGGAAAAACTTGAAATATACAGAAATATGCATTGGATTAATCCACCGAAAAATCAATACGATAAATACGCCCGAGATGTCTTGATAGATCAATTTTTTTGTATAAAACCCAGCCCAAGTACGATTAATGGGTATTGCTTTCAGAAGAACATATGCAACCATACAAAAAATAAGTCACCTTTCGATGTGACTGATAATAATTCTATTTGTTTTCTTAAAACGGTCTAGATATTTATTCTCCTTAGAACTTGAAGAAGAGCCTTAGAGTAGATTGATTTCATATCATTACCCTAACTCAAACTATCTAATGACATTACGCATCTATGTTTCTTCAAAGCTGATCATTAATAAATTATCCTTTATTTTTTAAATCTTTTTGAAGCCTATGTTTTGAAAATGTACTCAATTGATGGAATAAATTAATTGGTATGACTTCAGCAAGCAATACTAAATGTCCTCTCAACTAGAAGATTTTTTAATTAATCACTAATGATTTTTTACTCTTCCAAAAATAAAAAATGCATTATAGCAATCGTTTTATAAGCCATTACGACAATTATTTTTTAATAAAGTATACTAAATGCGAAATAACAAACAAAATTTCAGAATTTTTATAATCATTTCGTTTAAATGAAATTTTGTCAATTTGTCAATTCGCTGTTAATTTTAATTTCCCATTTATTGGCCGAGAGTATTATTGTAGTTAGTCAAAAAATATATATAATGAATGCATATATTCATTGATATGTCCTTCAATCTCAATCATAAAATTAAATGAAAATGAATGTTTATTCTGGCGAAAGCAGATTTAGATCCCGTAAGCGATTATCTCTTGATTATATAGACTTTTCTTCTCATCGGTGATTGGTAATGCGTAGCAAGAATTTAAAATAAAATAGGATTCATACTCATTTCTGTTTTTAGAGCTGAGAACTGAATCCAAAACAGCTTTCCCTTTTTCGAGGAAAAAGGTTTCTCCTTTCCAGTATTGACTCGAGTACCTAATTAAGCTCCGTGCAAAATGACCTGCCTTAAGGTCCGTATACAAATGATCAGACATTAAAAGGATGTTTGGTTTGTCCTACAATCGTCAGTGGTCAAGCTCGCCGCATTTCACGGTTTCCTTGGCTCTCTTCATATATAATCAACGGTTTTCAATGCGTGAATTGATTTGTAACAGTCCTCCAATCTATTCTGTTCTCTCTCTTTCTTTCACTCCCGCATAGATTTATTGCAATCACATCTTCCTTCACCTGCTTCTCGCAATTCATTCTTGATATTTCCCTCCAAATTACTCTCTTCTATGTATCCATCAATTATGACCGCTGGCTAGCTATAGTCTCTCACCCTCAAAACCTGACCAACTATTTTTTATCTTTTAATTGACCTTCTACGGCTCCTTTAATCGCTTTTCAAAGTCCTTCTTCATTTGATCTTTCTCTATCAAATCTATTTTCGCCATTCTTCGACAGCTCTACATTTAGATCACCTCCAATCTCTGCTGTTCTTATAATCCACATCTGTTGAAATTCAGGCTCCACGTATGAATAGGAATGCATTACTTTTTAATGTTCATTCTAATACTATTTGCCATTAGTGTTCGCTTTTTTTAAATAAAAAGCCTGTTTTGTTATGCCTATTCTGTTCACTATACTCGTCTTCCTGTTTCCACCGCTTGTGACCCTACTGCTTATACAAAGCTCTTCCGTAGGTACCACTGTCTTTTTTCTAAATAACATCTCCCCTACTTCAACTACCGCCTTATTTTACTTTATATTTTTTTTCTATCTTGCTATTGTATTTTTTATCTCATCTACATACGCCAGTACATGTCTAATGTTCTTTTAATCCTCCCTATCGTCCACGATTCGCAGCACAACTACCTTACTCCGCGAATTCATCAGTCTCCTCTTATCTTATTCGTAATCTCTTTAATTGTCTTCTCTATGCGGAAATAACACATTAAACACAATATCAGCAACGTGGTCTTGCTGTTTTCTCAAAGGGAATTTTTTTCTGGCTTTCGATGCATAAAGTCACTGCTGATATATAGAGGACGTGTATCAATTACCTATGGTTGTGGATCATTTATATTTCATTTAGAGGTGTTCATGAATGAAATTTTCAGCATCATCGGCAGTTGGCCATTTGATCGATAAAGTTTTTAGTTCCACCGGAGGAAACGGTCCTTTCTCACCCTCAAATCCGTTTCATGAAAGCAATTCCTCCCCCCCAAGCCACCATCTCTCTCCATCCTCGGAAAACAAGCGAGCATCCACCTAATTTGTTCACCAGCGACGCCAACGCCGCGGAAGTACACTCTCAAGCCGGAGGGGAGGATGGTGGGGGATGAGGAGAATGTGGTGGAAGAGTAGAATTTGCATACCAAGAGAGAAGGAGTGAACGGGAATGGGGGACGGAAAACACGCCATCTGTCGAGGGTGCGTGCAATCATTGGATTGGGAAATTACTTTGGTTTGGCCACATGTGCGTTTTCTCCCCGCCCCTCCCCTGTCCCCGGCCGTGTGTGCCTGTGGGTGGATGTTTAGGTGCGTTTGCCTGGCACTGACCAGGCGCCGGCGTCTGGTTGTCGCCGATGGTCGCTTCTCCCCCTCGCCGATATCGGTGAACCGCGGGAAATTTCGGTGTCGTGAGTGGGAGGTGGTAAAGTGGGGGGTGGTGATTCTCTTCCCCCACACTCACATCGACGCTCTTGACCAAGTTTCCATCCTCTCCCCCACTGTGGCGCGTTCGTACAAATTGACTCCTCTCCTTCCGTGCAGCGCAGCGAACGCTCAAGGCACCGGAAAATAACGCTGACTAGAATCCCCTCCGGAATTTTACACCCACCGGTTAATGGTGCACTTTGCACTGAAATCCCATTTCGGCTCTTTCCAGCTAAAGTGACCGAAGAAGGTCAGGGTTTCGGTCTCAAAAATGTCTAGTAAGAATGTTCTCGTGCGTTTCTGTAAAAATATCAAAAAGCTGTAATTTTTATTATTTCTCCACACGTCTTGTGTATATTTCAGTCATCTTTAAAAATCAATTAAAAAAATCTTTATCCATATTTCATATGAATTGTAATATCAAGATCAATACTTTTTAATCCAAATTGTTAATTTTATATCATTATTTAGGTCACCATTTTTTGAGTTATAAATGTAAAAGCTCTCCGCAATTCTTCCCCTTAACATCGACCGACAGTTGTTGAATACCTGAATAAATAAACTTGGTATTTTACCACGCAAAAAAACTTTATAATACTGCAGGTTTCGACGCATAAATGACATGATCAGGTATTTTTTTAATTGGCGACATCATCATGTATAATATCATATATGTCCAGGGCATTTATCTATCCTCGTTATTAAGGGAGGGGGGCTATGAAAGGGTATTTTCGGTGGGGAGAAGTTTGGATGAAATATATTTATTTGACAGCCATCAATAGTGAACGTTTTCAGTGAATTTGTGAAAATGGAGAAAATTGGTCATCGTTATGTGATACAATACTTTTATTTGACGGGCCTCAACCCAACCAATATAATATCTGAACTTGATTCGACTATAGGTGACTCTGCTCCTTCGTTTGCAACAATAAAATATTGGGTAGCAGAGTTTAAACGAGGCCGTATGAGTTGTCAAGACGAGCATTGCATTGGTCGACCAAATGAGGTGACGACTTTTAAAACGGTGAATAAAATCCACAAAGTTATACTGGATAATCGTCGACTGAAAGTGCTCGATCTAGCAGACAGTAATGATTTAAAAAAGTGCGGTTCATTGCACATTTACAGAAAATTTGGACATGAGAAAGCTGTGTGCAAGATGGGTGCCGCGTTTTTTTCACACTCAAGCAAAACCAGTATCGTGAACATGTTGAAATTGTGTGTTTGGCAAAGTTTCACAGCAACAAAGCAGAATTTTTGCACCGTTTCATAACCTTGGATAAAACACAGGTTAATTACTTCACACTTGAGACAAAAGAACAATGAAAACAATGGATTCAAAAGGGATAACCGGCTCCAAAGAAGGGGAAGACCGTTTCATCTTCAGGCAAGGTCACGGCGACGGTCTTTTGGGATGCGCGTGGAATAGTATTCAATGACTATCTTGAAAAAGGAAAACTCTCAACGGCGAGTGTTATATAAACTTATTGCAACGTTTGAGCAAATAAATCAAGCAAAATTGGCCGCATTTGGCTAGAAAGAAAGCGTTGTTTCATCAAGACAATGCACCAGCTCACAAATCCGTTATTGAGATGGCCAAAATTCATGAATTAAAGTTTGAATTGCTACCTCATGCACCCTATTCACCAGATTTGGCCACCTCGAATTATGTTCTGTTCAAAAACTTGAAACAATGGCTCGGTGATCAAAGATTCTCCAACAGTGAAGAAGTAATGTCGGAAGTTAATGGCTATTTTGAGGAGCAAGACATTTATTACTATAAAAAGGGTATCTAAGCTATTGATAATCGCTGAGAAAATTGTATAGAGATGAAAGATGATTATGTTGAAAAATAAATACACCTTTTTCACAACTTTTGTGTTTTCTTTGTAGGTCTGGTAATTCTGGGACCACCCTCGTAACTCTGGTGGTTGGTACTTTGGAACACCTCATGATAAATTAGGAGTGGGCTATCAGGGTTCTAGAGACATACTGGCGACTAGGTTACTCCGGTCAACAAAAAGATTAGACATTAGGTTTTCACAGTTAACATTTTGTGCAATTGTGTGTTTGACGATGGGTGCTGACCTATTTATGGGAGTTCTGCTCCAAATCAGGGAATATTAAGTATTTAAGGCTATAGTTAAATGTCACTATTTTAAGAAAATGATGTTGTGACTTAGCGATCACTATATTGTTCGCCTAGTTGAAGACAAAAAGATATAATCGAAAAAAGGTACCACTTTCCAAAAAGAAATATAAATATAATCCAAATGCAGTAGAGAAGAAGAAAAATATCGCTATACACGTTTTTTTAAATGAGTGAAATCACTACGAAGAAAAATGTGGAAAGTATACGTAATGAATCATTCAAGTAAGACTACAAAAGAAAATCTACTGGGATAGAAGATACAAATTTTCAAAAAATTGTATGAATGAAGATATACGTCAAAACTATAACTTCTAAGGTGCAAACTACACGAATTATGTTTTTCCTGTTGCTTGTGATGCGATCGTATATTTAAAATATATGGAAAGCTAAAGAGAACAGAAGAGGCAATCGAATAAGAGGGTTGATATCCTGTAAGTACGCAAACTTTAATACATAAATAAACGGGGTGTTGCATATATTGCAGGATGTTCACCAATAAAACTACCCGAGTATAGAGTAATTTAGGAAGTTCTTTCCCAGAGGGGGATATAGGGGTAATTTTCATCAGCTCTCATAACATTTGAATTACGCCTACAAAACTAATATCACTGACACTAATTAGTGTTGGCACCCAAGGAACGTGAACGCCAACCGTTTATGGTTACATTTACTTAAATGCCTTATGTGAGCATACACGTACGAGGTATGTGTATGCTCACTAGGCCCTTATCTGTGAGGGTCATCCGGAAAGTAGTACCCGTTCGTGAAATAAAGACACAAAAGTAAATATTAACAAACATAAAAAATTTTATTTGAAAGAGGATACTTTAAACTACTTCTCAACATAATCTCCAAGCAAATTAAGGCATTTGTCATAACGTGTGACAAGTTTCTGTATTCCTGCTGCATAGTCCTTCGCCGCCAGCTCATTGAGATACAGGGTCACTCCTTCTTTAAGTTCTTCATCGCTGTCAAATCTTTTTCCTGCCAAAAAGTCTTTAAGCTTTGTAAAGAGATGAAAATCTGAAGGGGCCAAGTCCGGGCTATACGGTGGATGGTCGAAAGTTTCCCATTTGAATTGCTGCAAAAGTTTTTGTGTTATCCCAGCTGCATGAGGCCTGGCATTGTCATGAACGAGAATGACACCAGTAGACAATAGACCTCGCCGCCGATTTTGTATTGCCCGCCGTAATTTCTTTAATGTTTCACAATACGCATTGGCATTAATAGTGTCTCCACGGGCCATAAAATCAATAAGCAATACACCTCGTCGATCCCAGAAAATGGTTGCCATGAGTTTCCTGGTGGACAGAACTGTCTTGAATTTTTTTGGTTTGTTTGGTGAATGAGCATGATGCCACTCCATTGACTGTCGTTTACTCTCAGGTGATGCATAACAAACCCATGTTTCGTCACCAGTAATTATGCGAGTCAAGAAAGAGTCTCCTTCATCAGAATAACGTCCCAAAAACGTCAGTGCTGCAGCCATACGCTTGGTTTTGTGCTCATCTGTAAGCATGCGAGGGACCCATCTTGCACAAATTTTTGCATAATGCAGATGGTGTTTAACAATTTCATGAACAATTGTTCGAGAAACATTGGGAAAATGCTCACAGATGTCATCAATTGTGACGCGCCGATCGTTCCTCACGAATTCGTCAACTGAGCTCACCAGTTGGTCTGTAATGACAGACGGTCTCCCCGAACGCTCATCGTCGTGTGTGTTCCCCCTCCCCATGTTGAAGTTGCGACGCCACCGCCGAACAGACGACTCGTCCATTACATTGTCTCCATACACCTCCTTTAATTGGCGATGAATATCACACGGGCGAACGTTTCTTGCATTGAGGAATTTAATCACTGCCCTCACTTCACAACTGGCGGCGTTCTCAATTTTTTTAAACATTGTAAACAATCACAGAAACAACACAGGCAATGCTAGCGTCACGCAACTTGGCTCAGAGAAGGCAGACAAGCCACTGAAGCTATCTGACCTCGTCCAGCGGCTACTCGCGTCGTCAGCACTTCATGCGGCACGAACGGGTACTACTTTCCGGATGACCCTCGTAAATTGGCATATCTGTTTAAGAACACGTATAAATAGCAATTAAGGCGGAAATTCACATTTTCCTTTCTCAACAGTACTAACGACAGCTAGTACGCTTTTTTCGTTTGGATTTACAGGTAGATCATTCTTCGCCATTAATATAATTCTCGTTTTTAATGATTTACTCGTTTATAAGATTATATTATGGATGTACGCACACGAGAAGACGGTATCTTGTTGAACCATCATATTAGAGGACAAAAATAATTTTAAGAGAATGTAGTGGACCGAAATTCATGGTTGAATTTGGGCAAAGAGGCTATCAAAATATAGTGTATAAAAAGTCCCTTATTCGAAAGAACTTAACACTTCTAGCCCCTTGCCTTAGTTAAAAAATTCCTATTCTTTTCCCAATCCACCTTCTCATTTTCCGCTTTATGATATACATAAAGAGGTACATTTAATCAATTAGACGACAACGTACAGAGTTATAGATTTAATGGAAGATATACAACTGGGGATTATTTTTGAAGAATATTAGTCATTTTTGTCAAATCAATGAATAAGTATCATAAAATCATCTGATATTTACAAAATGTTTCAAAAACCGTTAATGATATCATTAAATCCATTGGATCTGGTAAAAAAGAACTGTGAGGTAATCAAAAAAGAAATGTGTAGAAAATTTTACTAAAAAAAAAGGGTCATGTAATCTTACCATGAGACATCAGTAACAGCAAAAAACAGTAAAAGACGGAAGGATTTGAAGGATACGACAAACATGCAATGATCTCAAAGTCAAAAGCGATTCGCGCAATCAGGGTCTGACGAATAGTTTTCTTCTGAGAAAATTAGCACAATTATGCATAGCACAGATATTTGCATATCGTCGGATGAATTGGTCAAATCTACATTGGTGGAAAGTGTTGAATATATTTAAATGGTAGAGGAGTGCGGGAGATCGTAAGCCTTCAACGACTAGTGTGATTGTTTGAGGATGTACTTTGTAAAGGTTTATGATCCCTGAATAAATAAACTTGGTATATTTTCACAAAAAAATTTATTATTATATAAATTTCGATGAAATTAGGCAATTGTCCTAGTGGCAACGGTCAAGTATGGTCAATGTTCAAATCTGGTCAACGGTCACTCATAAAATGCACAAATAAGATACACAAGAAGAACAGATATTAGAAAAATGCTACCGGGTTCGAAAAATAGGCCACATCATCAGGCAGGGATTTTTGGAAACGTCACCCAATCCCATTTCGCTCTACTTACATCAAACTAAAATTGAAGAAACATAGAGGTAAAAACTGTGAGGATAGATGCTATTTCAGTCATTTTGAAAACGATGCAAGCATTGTTTTGGATACGCAAGATTGCGAAACGGATTAGTTTGTGAATAAATAAGCATGCAATTAAAATCCGACCTATTCAATAAATCCTATTGTCTAAACAGAAAGAGGGCATTACACGATTATTGGAATAGTTAAAGTGAGAGCCACTCGAAGTACGGAAATTAAATTAAGACCTGACATGCGTGAGAATTAAAATTGCACATAATTTTTGTCGCCATAGGAGGGATAATTCTAACCCGAGATTATAACAATGCACGAGACTTAAGGTAAATAAATTTCCAAATCAAACTATGGGAACTTTCCCCACAAGTCGTCAACGTTTCGTTGCGTAGGGAGCACAATTCGTGCTCCCAACGTTATAAATCTTTAGGGAAAATTAATGATAAAAAGAGTTTATTAAATTACTGACTGTCTTCTAAGCTGCAAGATCAAATAATTGGATTTCCCCAAACGCTTGGTGTTCAAACGACCTTGATACTGGGCCCAAGTGACGCGATGCACGGTCTCATGTAGATTTGAGTGATATCTCGGTTCTCTGATCGAAGACGTTGCGCACCATCTCACGTCTCCTCTCCGAGATTTTCGCTTCGCCTACTTACCTCTTGTGCCGGAAAGAAATCCTCCCGGAACGACAGAGAGAGAACTACCCGTCGGCAGCGAGCTGAGGCTGAGGGCTGCGAGGAGATATCTGGTGACGGCGCGGAGGCGTGATCGCGCGCGTAGAGAGGGGTACGTCTCCGGCAGGTAAAGAGCGACGCTCACGACTTTGCGGAAGGACGAAGGGGCTTCTGAAGGCGGGGAAAGGGCTGAGCCGAAGGAGGGGTGACCCCATCCACGTTGCCGCAGTCTTACCGACCTGAAAGATACTCGTCGTTCCCGCTGACTCGCATATTAATCCACGCCTCGGAAAGCTCGTCCACTCCCTTGGCTAACCGTCGCGACTCGGGGTTCCCCTTCCCTCTCCCTCACCGCCCGTGGACGAACAGCCTTCCATTACGTGCCCGTTGCCCATTTCACGTTCATGTTGCTCAGTTTCAGTCGGAAGAGAGCGTCTTTTTGTACCATCCATCGTACCTCCCCTAAGATTTCGAAAATGAAAGGTGCTATGACACATCACGCTAAATAATAATTGCCCAACTTGCGTATCTTATCTCATACAAATTTTTGTCCTATAATCGGAACAAATACGTTTTGATATTTTGCATAACGTTCTATGATGCTCGTTAAAATGGACTGTATAAACTGGTGTAAGGGTTCGATAACAAATCGGACAAGACGTAAACTGACTCATAAAATATTTTGATTGACTCAAAATTGTTAGTTATATTTTCGATTGTCTTATTATTACTGCACTATATTATTATTGTCTTATTGTCTTCTTTTGTGTTTCTTGTAGCAATAGAGATGGAGCAGCTACTTGCAGCGAAAACAAAGCCTCAGGATGGGTCTTCACCTCGAATATTTATTTATTCTTAAACTTCCTCATTTTCACTTCATATATAAATGTAATATACTTTTAAATATTTTTCAGTTTAAATAAAAATGTCTACCTGTGTATGAAAAACGTCGATAAAAGTAATTTAGCTAACAAAAATGTTGATGATAAACGACCTTAAGTAATTAATAAAAACTGAATGAATCACTTACATCAACGGTTTCGTTACGAAATGGTATTCTCCAGGACCGTTTCCATTGTTAGTTTCATTTTTCGTTCAGTGCCCCCGTGTGTCTGAAAGATATTTTCTCGCCATTCAAATCATATCTGATAGCTGGTAACCCATCAGGTTGTGAAAAATATGTTATTTTTATTCGATTAATCTCGGATGCTTTTCATTATAAATTACTCTGCCATTTTTCTTTCCATTTCTTCCATTTTGCATCCGCTGTTCTTTTTCACTCTGGCGCGGGAATTCTAATCCTCCGTATTCTTTTTCTGTGTTCCCTCCCATCCAACTTTTATTGTTTTAAGCTTTAATGTGCCCTCGCGACTTAAGTGTCTTGGCTAGAAGTTCATACCCTAATCTTAACATTGTTTCCCCGACATCCCTATTCATTATCTTTTCCAAGACTTTACCAATTAATCATCCGACTCTTTAATCTATTTACTTCGTGCCTGTGCCCTTGAAGTGGAGCGTCTCCCATCGATTCTGGGAAGAGCAGCATCTCAGTCCACAGAAACGCTCATGCTAGGGATCCACTTTAATGACATAGCATGTCAACAGAGTTTTGACGCCACTTCCGCAATGAGTTCGGTAAGTCTCTTTCATTAAAACTCGGAGGGGCGGAACGACAAGCAGACAGACAGACAGAAAGAGTTTGAGTGTGAGAAAGAGAGGAAAGGGATGATCAGAAACGTTTATTTATTTTTTTATTCCTAAAAAGAAGCCCCAGGGCCGCATTTTCGCCCATCCGACGAATAGAGGAAATTAATCCAGACCCATAATCAACGGAACGCTTTCCGCCCGTCTTCTGTTCGTTCGATGGGAGAGAGGGGGAGTATTTCGAAGCTACAATTTGGACCAATCAGGCGAGGGAAAGGAACTGAGGAGAAGACAGAATTTTGCTGTCATCCTTCCCTTCATTAAATATCTCCCGATTCCATGCATAAAATAACGTCGTCTTCTGGATAAGAGAGGGGTGGGAGAAAAAATTACGAATTCGCGGACTGCCTTCCAAATCCGCCCCTTGCACCTTTTTCTCTCCAGGATTCGACCTCGAACGTCCTCCACCTCACTTTTCAGCCCTCCTTGCAACCCCCTTAGCCACCCTTCTACCTCGTTCCAGTCTCAAGAGATCGCTTTTAATTCCCCCACCCCCCTCCATTTCTTCCTTCCTCGGTCACCTCCTCTCTCCAAGTAAACCGAATGAAGATTTTTTTCTTTTTTACGTCTCTCCCAACCTTCTGACTCCCTCGAAGCCATTTTCCTCATCCTCTTTCCAGTGTAATTGCAATTACATTTTCTCCGAAATGGAAAAAAGGGACGCTAGTCCCAACTCCAGGTTCATGAGTGTTCTGAGCAGCGTCTTCACCGACATCATCCGACGTTCCTCCCTCCTTTCTCCTCCTCCACCGCCCCCGCATTAGGGAGGATTCTTTGGAGATTATTTCCCACCCTTCCGTTTCCTTCTCCCGTACCTTCCTCATCCCCAATTCAGAATCCTGGTCAATTTTTAGGTCACCTTCTCGACTCTCCAGGATCCCTCTCGGTTGTTTTCGTCTGCAGCCGCGAGCTGCAGGGTCCACCATCGCGTCGGTCTGATCCCTCCCTGCGGGTCTGCGGAATGAGTAATCGCTGCGTAGCCTTCTCTTGTCCCAATCGACATTGGATCAGTCCCTCGCCACATTTCCGACTGCCTTTTCACGCCGTGTGTTCGAAGCCCACCAAAGTGAATCACACTCAAATCTCTCGCATCGTTTTCACGTTCCTCAAAACATTCTGCCTTTGACGTAGTATTTAATTTGTCCGCTTTTTTGAAAGGGGTGTGCATTTTGTGAGCAATACTTCAGGGAACGGTATGATTCAAATTTATTCCACTGCCTTGCATCGTCTTCGTTTTTCAATTTGGGGGTGCTCAGAAGGATATTAATTTTCTCCGCAGTTAGCGAGCTTTTCGGAGTAATATAGTATTCCCGTCCAGATATCTACAGGGTTCGTCCGGAAAATAAGTGTACTGAGCTCAGGAAAAAAATTATTACACTTTTACATATCTTAAGCTAATATTCCTCAAAATAGAACCCTTGTGAGTCGATACACTTGTTCCAGCGGCGTTCCCATTCCTGGAACGCTCCCGCGAAGGCATCATCGGGAACCTCTCGAAGACACGTCGTCACGGCCTCTTTGACGGCGTCCAAAGTCCCTTATCGCGTTCCTTTCAAACTCCTCTTTATTTTCGGGAACAGAAACGTTCTCTAATAAATGTGGATCATTTTTGCAGTGATCCGCAAGTTGTGTCGCGATTTCCAAACGATTGAGTCTTTGATCATCACTGAGCACTTTCGGCACCAACTTTGCACAAATTTTTCGCATCTTTAATTGGTCCCTAATAATCCCGTGCACTATTGTTTTTGGCACATTACACTGCTCTGCTATCATCCGAACACTAAGACGACGATCAGAGTTCAGTACATCGCGAACTTTTCGCACATTTTCGTCGGTGAGTGTCGTTGATGGGCGTCCAGGCCGTGGCTCGTCGTCGACCTCTTCTCTGCCCTCCACGAACATCTTGTGCCACCGAAATATCATGTTTCTGGACATGGCTGACTCCCCGTAAGCCTGGTCAATCATACCGACAGTTTCGGTAGACGATTTCCCAAGCTTTACCGCAAATTTGATGAAATAACGCTGCTCCAAAAACTTCGGCATCGCGTTCCGTGACGTGGGTCGAGCGTGGAGGTTCGCGTTAACAGAGCTCCTCACTACACCACAGCTCAGAGCCGACTGCTTTTTTCAGCGTCGCTTGCCAACATACCCCCCTCCAATCGCAGCCCGTCAGAGCGGTGCTGGGCGCGCCTAGAGCGGCGGGAAAAAATTAGTACAATTATTTTCCGGACGAACCATGTATATACGAGGGTAGGCTGAAAAGTAATGCACACATTCTTTTAGACCACAAACAAAATGACCTTCATAAGCACTCTTGATGGCAAGTGGAAGTAACATGCCCCCCTCAACACGCATGCGCGGGTTTTTGAGGCCGATACATTCATCCAGTGTATTTTGAGAAGCTGAAGTGTGGAGACGTGTTCTAGTGCTGTGTCAACGCGAGTTAAACAGCGTGCTATTGTCGAATTTTAAATTGCTGAAAAAGTGACACCTACTGAGATTCATCGCCGTTCAAAGGCTGTTTATGGTGACGAGGTTGTTGATAAGTCTGCTGTAAATCGATGGGTAGTAAAATTTCGTGGCTGCAAGCCTGAAAAGCGATAATTGTTGATGAAACATGGAGCGGACGTTCGATCACTACCACAGACGATAAACATCGAAAACTCGTCGAAGATTTGATTCAAAATGAACGGCGAATCACTCAACGCGTATCGCAAACGATATTGGAATATCCAAGGAACGTGTCGGTTTCATATTTGAACAATTGAAGAAAGGCGATATTCGTAGATTGGATGCATTTAAAATGTGAGCGTGGCGAAGGATAGAAGTAAGAATAAAGGAAGTAAAATGGAAAGGAAAGCGGACAAAGGGGTTAACAAGATTTATGGTGGGTGAGGAGAAAGTATTTTTTAGAAGAGAGCCAAAGGAAGTCGGAAAGATGGTTGAAGAGCGTTTGAATTGGCAATGGAATGTTGAAGACTGGGTTATAAGGGAATATGTTAGGAAAGTGATTTATGGGAAGGAAAAGAACAGGTATGTTGCACGGAATTTATTTAAGTGCGCAGAAAGTAAACAGAATGGAAGAACAATTTATTGTAGTGTGGAGTGCCTGGTTGAGTCTTATTAGGTAAATCTAAGAAATGTAGAGTCACTCAGTCTGTGTTCATCTAAAACCTATATTAAACGGTAGACTACAAAATAAATAAATTATTCCTTCCATTTTTAGAAGTATTAAAGGTTAATAATATTGACTCTTAAGTCAAAAAAGATATATGAATTATATAAAAGGTACACAAATCAAGTATAAACGAAATATTTTGTACATAAATTGATCTCCGATAGACCTTATATTCTGCATGTTTATTTTACTTAAATCTTCTGGATTCGAGTCATTTCGGCAAAGACTGCTTATTTGTTTAAATTTGTAGGACATCAGCACTTCACGTGAGACATTGCGCTGTAATTTTACATCAATTACTGAAAACTGCGTGGTCAAATTAACTACTACCCTTTATTGCTTCCTCGTCTTCTAATTTACACTAAATTGTTTGGTGTAATAATATTTTTTAAATATGGCCCGGAGTTAGTTACAAATTAACTCCAACTACTATAAGTTCAAATTTTTAAATCATGATAAGGTAACCTTTCTCGAAAAACATACCTTGTATTTGCTATGCCAAATTTTTAAGTGAAACAACTGTTTTTCATTTTATTACGCACCACTGGAACCGTTCGGTGTAAAATGTTGCGTTAATTGTTGATGCATTTTCGGGCAAGTCAATTATGAGTGCAGTCTAATCATTTATGAAGTAAATTGTATCGCCATTGCTCCAATTAAGATTTTCTTTACCTATGGCAGCCAAATTTGGGAGACTTCAAGTAAGTTACAGTGACGATGACGTATTACACTGAATAGCGAGAGACTACCAGCACTATGGAACAGCGAGGATATATAATTTCATAATTGGACGGTAATCAATTGATTGAGATAAAATGGTGTGATTACCCTTGAACAAAATCTATTAAAAGTATGTTTTGGCATAAAATTAATGTCCAAAAATCAAATATCTGTCATGTTATATGTATCAAGTTGAAAAAGTTTAATTTCGCGATTTACGTGTACAACTTAGTGAACATAAATTAATGCTCGAAAATGTTTAATTACCGATTTAGCAATTATCAATTTTAACCTTTTTTAATACCATATAGACTTGTATTTAAAAAAGACCTCTAAAATCGACGGATATATTGAACGTTCGGATATTTTTGTCGGGTATTATGAAGGACAATTTTTTATGGGCCTAAACACGAAGGAGGAGAAGCTTGGCATATTTCCTCTAGCCGGAACTTCCTCGTGCATTGTTGTTCATGATACGAGTAAACCCTTTTTTGTGTCCACTGAAACTTTTCTTATCGCTTTTCCATCCCGGCATCCCTGAGGACATGCTGTTATCTCTCTACAAATCCTGTTTTCGGAGGTGACCTTTTTGCTGTCCTGCCTCCTTTCGTGAAAAGGAAGGATTCACTAATTATGAAAGGGAAACGTGTTCGCACTATCTGTAGCGGGGTAATTAGGAAATTTTGACCGTCTTCATCAACATCATCAGATAGGAATATTTAAGGGCGTGGTCAGCCCAGTGATGGACATTAAAGTAGCAGTCGTTTTTAGGTGAATCGGCCGGCAGCTGAGGGAACCTACATCATTCTCCATTTTTCCCACCAAAATGGTCAACATGAAGATTAATTTGAAGTCGGATTGATTCCCATAGCCAGCAATAAGAAAATTAGATGGCTCCAATAACATCATTTTGGTCAGCGCGTGACCGTCAACAAGGGCAAGTAAAGGGCTTGACCGCTAGAAGACGTCAAGTACCGAAGCAATGTTCAATGTCAATGCAAAGCAATGTTGACATGTGAAGGTAGAGCCAAAGAAAGGCCTTCATTCCTAAGGCATTTGACATTCACACATTTTAGGATAGAAGAGCCAGTTAGTTCCTATCCCGTGTCTCTACTCGGTTTTCGGCGAAGTTTTAGTTCTACATTTTCCGCAATAATGCCCATGATTTGAATCCGGCGCCATTCAGTTAGTATTCGCACGTTATGTCTACTGCGCTAACACGAATTTTATAGGGAAAGGAATTTTTAGGAGACGGTAAGCCTATTTCTTCGCCAAAGGCGTAAAGGGGTCCACAGTTTGTAACGGCATACGAAGGACGGTGCTCGCTCAACACGGAACTGAAAACGGGTTTGGAACCGGTCACTAAGTTCAAAGTGATCCAAATCGGTCACTTTTTATTCCGACCCGGACCTTTCGATTGAGAAGCCGTTGTTCCATCCGAGTCAGAAATATGATTCGGACGCAGAAGAGATGAACCGAGTGACGCGGGAAAGATTCTTAGTTCTATCATCTACCTGTCGCCAAAAAATAATAACCGCTCGAGTGGAGGAGAAAGGGAACCTCCGAATCCATGAAATGACACAATATTGGAAAGCTAAAAAAAAAAGCTTGCAGATATTGATGTAGGAAAATTTTGACCGTCACATTTAATTGCAATTTTGTACGTGAAGATAGAAGTTGATCCTGTTCTTTACTGCCATTTCATCATATGCATCGTTAAGAAGATTCAGCTTACACATTGCTCAATCCTTTTAGACTTACAAAATAATAAAAATGGCTTTATTTTTTTAATGTGCTACTTATGGTTTTAATTTTCTAGATTAATTAGGAAACAGAAATGTGGACGTATGTATGTCAATCCAAAAGAGGATGGCTGTGTAATGCCTATATTCTTTCTGTCATTTGTTTTACACGTGAAAAAATATTTTTATCAATTAACGCTCTGTATCACAACTTTTAGTTACTTACGAGACTTATTTTCTGAATATTAAGATCTATAGACATCTTTCAATCCGACTCTCTTTCTCATCTATGATTTTTTTCTTTCTTTGGCCAGCACCGGTGAACCGGCTGAAACGTCCTCGCCAGCCAATCTAGAGGTCGTGGATTTGATTCCCTCCTAGGTCAGTTCTTCAATGTAATGATTAAGGATTAGGTGGAAGAAGGGACTATAATGTCTCAATCTCGCCCCAATAAAGTCGTTGAATAAATAAAGAGTTAAATAAATTTCAGTCTCCTTCTCCCTTTTCTCGCTCTGTTGTCCCCTCCATAGCAATTGCTAGTAACTCTTATCCTCTGATCAAATCTTCAATATAGTTTTCCTCCCCCTTCTGAAGAGTATTCTCAAATGTTCTGTCTTCTTTGTCCACCCATTTTATTCAACTCGACATCATCAATATCTCAAAAGCCTCAATCCTCTCTCTCTTCCTCAAGACCCGTGCCCCATACTCAGACATCAGAACCTTCCACACATACTGGTGAAGTCTTCGCGGGTTTTCCACCGGGTTAGGTTGTCAGCGGCCGACGTAGGATGTCAGCGTCCACACATAGATAGACATTTGGCTAATCACTTACTCAGCTCTAGCTTCAGATTACTGCAGAGTAAACGTTTCTTCTCATTAATGGATTACTTGGTCATTGCCCTTCTTGTTTTAACCTCAACATCACTCTATCCATTCTTTGTTGTACATTACAGATATCAGTACATTGTAACCTGTTCTTCCTTCCTTTATTTGTCATATTCATATCTTTTCTGTCATTCACTCTCACTTTCAACTTCCCAACATTTATTCTTATCTCATATTCTCTAATTCTCTCTTCCATCATTATCTAAAATCTTTCAAGCACTTGGGTGTCATTAACTAGTATCACCATATCACCAGCAAATCTTATGAAGTTTATTTTGCATGCCACAATACCCTTTTTCTTATTCCAAGATGTGAGTTTGGTGACAGGCACCAACCCTATATCACTCCCCTATCCAACTTTACTTAGTTTATCAGACTTAAACGTATTAATCCTTATGGCTGCTTTTTGTTTTCTGTACAATTCTTTGATTAGTTTTTTGTCCCTCCAGTCTACCTTCTTTGTTTCAGTAATATCCATCAGTCTACTTCATTCTACACTTTCAAAAGCTTTTGCATGCCTATGAAACATTTCTTTTGCCCTTTCTTTGTGTCATTCTCCAATGATCCTTGGAGAGCCCAATAGCATCTCTGGCACCCTATCCTCTTCTCATTCCAAGCTGTTCTTTCCTTATATTGTCATCCATTTCTATATAGAGTCTCTGATATAATGTGTATTTAGCAATATTTTTGTGTCATATGCTATTTAGGTTTTATTTTTCTGTGGTCCTCATACTCTTTTGTTGATGTTTTATTTTGAATTGGTGTTACAAATATCTTTCCAAATTCCTATTATTATATTAATATATATTTTACTCCAGGCATAATATGATGACCTTAACTAAGTGGCCAAGTTCCAATATTCATTTCAGTGGAGAGTCAGTGTCATATCCACTCGAAATAGCTAACTGATTTCATTGTAAATTCTTTAATAGCCTTCCTCAGGCAAAAGCTTGTGTTCAAGACCTCCATGTAAGAAATTCTCCTCATTTTTTTGTTTTGAACGAGTCCCATTGGAGTATTCAGAACCATTAATTCAAAAAGCAACTTTCTTCCAAGGGACTGGAAAGTATTCCTTGAAGTAATCGAAGTTTCTTCTCATGATGTTGCTCATCCACTTAGTGATGCAATGAACCAATCTTTTCATATCTGACGTTTTCTCTCTGCCTTAAATCAGGGTAGGCTTATTCCAAAAGGGCTCATCTTATTCAGTAAATTTTAGGCCTGTTTCTGTGTGTAAAGCTTTATTTATGATTTCTGAAAAGCTAGTTTATGTATATATGACCAAGTGAATTCTGTTCTTAATGTACTAAACGACAGCCAACATGCTAGCTTCAGAACAGGCAGTTCCATGACTCCTGCTATTTTGCAGTACCTACATTGATAACATATTTAAGAGTTTAAATCACAACCACAATACTTTAGGTATTTCTTATGGCCTAAGAAATACCTTACATAGCATTTACTATTTTATTCTTAACAGCAATTCATTGATTGCCTCGAAATTGCTAATAATCCACTCAATTGGTTGATGTATTTTCTGTGTGATACATCATAATATGTTAGTTATTCCCACAGCACATGGGGTGAATCCAAACAGGTCCATTTAAAATCAATGTTGGTATTCCACATTGCCCTTGGACCCCAATTGTTTCTCTTTTTCATTAATGATCTGTCTGGATGTTGCACTTGGTTTTCAACAGTAATGTAGGCTGAGAATACCTCCAGCCAGAGATGCTGAAGTATTGTGGCTCCAATAGCATTATTGTAAGCAATTATAAAATCTCCTGTATTCATTTTCATACTGCAGGAGATTCACCTGTACTTGTAGATGATATAACTGTTTATCTATTATTATTAATGGCAATTTCCTTTTGCAAAAGAAAACCTTTCTTAATACTAATTAATATATGGTTTTTATAAAACCATAAATTAATCTAAAAGACAAAAGCATATATTAATTCAACAAATTATGAAGACATCATATTAATAATTATAAGGGTATTCAACATTATTTTTGTGGTCAAAATCACATAAAGGTACATAACCATTGTTGATAAATGTATAATAGGGAATTAAGGAAAAATTATGATTTGCAATGCATGAAGGATATTTTGAGATGGTGCACATGTATGCATGCATATTTATGTATCTTCCTCAGTATCAGGTTCATTGAGGTTCTTGATCTCCATGTACATGCATGGATTGGTCTATTCATGTGTCAGGATTAGTCATGAAACTGGCTATTAGCATTTTCATCATCAAAATTTAGTCCCTTAAATGTCCACGGGCAACCTTTTTGCACTTCATTATGCTAAAGTTCATGCTCACCCGGGATATGTCATTTTTTTGGGGAATCCATCTTCTTTTTTCAGTCTTTTCATTACAAAAGCAAACTGTAAAATCTGATATGTACAGGTCTTCTTTATACTCCTTCCATATTTTCCTTACATCATTTTCCTTGAATTTTCCTTTCCCATCTTTCCTCAACATTTCTTATTTTACTTTTTCCTTTCTTATCCTCCATTAAATTTCTTGCATTTGCAATGCAACATATCATATTGTCCCTTCCTCTCCAGTTCTTCTATATCATCACGCTCCTCTTTTAACTCTTTCCTAAGTCGGTAGTGTTCCTCTCCTAAATTCATTGTTTCATTTGTGATGATAATGTATAACTCCATTATCTTCACCACTTCTCTTTTATATTCTGTATTTCTTCAATTTTCTTTACCATCTCTATGTTGTTCAAGGTTCCTTTACTCTTTTGCCTCCATATACCTCTATTTCCTTCTCTGATGCTCTTCCCATGGCATTTTTTACTCTTTTAGCTGTCTCTTCCACCTACTCATTCAGTCTCTTACCTTTAGTTATTGCCTCAGAAAAAATGTCCTCTATTTTTACTTTGCCTAAGTTCTCTAACCTTTCTAAATTCTGTTTCTTTACTGTTTTTACTGCTCCAATTCACTTTAATGTTGTTCTATTTTCAAAATCAATGGTGCCAGATCACTGGCATCAGTTGCATATGATGATGCATTTTCTCTCTTAATAGCATTACTACGTCAATCCTCTACTATAATGTAGTCTCTATGGTAATAAGTTCTATTTAGTAGCAAAATCAATGCATATCTCCTCTTTTGTGGTTCATTATAAACAATTTTTTCCCCTTGTTGAAAAAAGTTGACCAGTCTATCTCTCATTTAATTCCTTTTACTTAATCCAGATTGTACAAACACTTCCTTCTTCCTCCTCTCCCACAACAGCATTCCAGGCACCCATCTTGCATCAGTCCTCTTCTTCTTCAAATACATTTTCACTGTTTTAATTCATCCTTTAAATATATTCCTCCTCAGAGTTAAATGTTGGTACATATACTTACTTGTATTACGACTTGATGCTTTGGTAATATTTCAGTCTTTAAAATTATTATTCCATCATTTTTGGACAAACATAACTGTCTTTGCTCACCTTCTGTCAGGTCTCATAGCTATTCCTACACCAGTTTTTCTCATCTCATTTCTTAAGTAAAACATGGCTACTTTTTCACATCTCATTTTCTCCTGTCCCGCCTATCTCACTTCATGTATTGCATTTACATTCCGTTAATTTTCTTCCATTTTAATCTTAAGGTTTCTCAATTTTCCAGCTTTTAAAAGTCATAACATTTCATGCTCCAATACATATTCCTTCATCATTACTTCTATTGATACTTTTTTGGCTGCTTCCTCCAGAGATCTGAGTGGGAAGTTATTTTACCTCTGGAACATGCAGTAAAAGAAGACAGCACCATTGTGTCTCACTGAAAATACTCCTGTGGCCTTTAACGAGTGGTTTTTCATTGCCTACTGTATTCCTCCGCTGTAAACCATAAAATTTCCTCCATTTTTAAAGGCAGCTTCCCTCCTTGAGTGCAATAGAGCACCTGTCCCTTCACATACTCATCCATTGCTCCATGGAGGTCCCTTGGTTTTGGGGAGACCCCTTATCATACCCCACTCAGTTGCCATAGCCTCAATAGTCATAAGAAGGAGCACCATGTGAAGGTGAAGTTGGCATTTTTAAGGGAGATGCTATTGGAGATGTATTCCTCTGGTTACAACTCTAACTCATATACGATAGATTATTGCAATTGCAATGCAAAGCATTAGTTTGACATGAATTGTTAGGTTGTCAGTACACATAACATAAAATCCCATATCTTTTAACATTTTCTAGGTCTCATGGGAAAGAATACTCATGGGAAAAATGCATAGAGTGGCTTGTGAGGGTGATAGCCGATGTGGATGGTCAAGAGGTACTTCACATGGGATTGTACAAGGAAGCTGGGAGCAGAGAGGTCCCCCTCCTATCCTCCTTAATACTGCTGCTCCATTTATAACTCCAACATCATCTTTCACCCACCAGTATGTTCCTATGCCCAACAGAAAATAGCTAGGGCCTCACAGCAAAGTAAAATATCTCTTCCAATTACTTATTCTTTTCTTTCTACATCAGAAAATTCAATGAATTCCTAGCCCTCGACTTTCAATTTCATCAAACTTAAACCGTCAGCCTCTTACCATGGAACAGCTCATCCAGTGGAATCCTTTCAAAGCAAAGCAAAGTTCTCCTTTTAAATATTGGCAGTGTAAGTGCCTCTATGACCCTGTTTGGATTTTACCCCTTGACTAAAGAAATACCTAATTAACCACTATCAATTTAGCAATAACAGCTAAAATAAATGACTTAGTGTTTACATCATTCAAATTGTATTCTCACCAGTCTCTAGATTCTGAAACCTCCCCTGCGTTAGTCTAACTAATGACTTTTCTCCCTTAAAAAGTGGAAGAACTAACATTCTGTAAAACGACTAACGCAACATAAGCAACTGAAGAATGAACCCATATTGTGGTTTTCGCGGTAATTTCATGATGCTGAAAACCACATTTTGAAAATTTTATTTTTAAAATGACTGTAATTTCTAAATATTGATTCTCTTCCTTGGAAGCAATGGGCACCCTTGCAATACACTATTGTACTTTCAGTACTGGGCTGTATCAATATTTACAACATAATAACGCTTTAGGGATGGTTTAATTTTACAAAGGGATCGAGAATGAAAGAACTGAGGGGCATGATATTTTTGCATTTCCCGGTAAAAATTTAAATACCTGGCGACATTGCGCTGTATGCAAAATGCAGAAAAGTGTTTAATCAGACGTTAGTGTCTGATCATTTTAAAATAATCTTTAAATTTAAAAAAAATAAGAAGTAATGCCATATTTTATGCCATATCCCGCATTTATAGAAATGTTGACAATTGTTGACAGAAAGAGCAAACAAACCAATAACGAAATCACCAGGTGGACGCGGTTTAATTCCATTGAATGTTTTATTGTACGCATGTTGATTGTCGAAAGTGATATTTCGCCTCTGGTGTTAAGATATTTCCTTAATCTGCGATTTATTTATACTGATACAGAATACTGAAGAAGAAAAAATAATAACAGGGCATCCATGGAGATATACATTATATTGGTGGTGATATCAGTACTAGTTTTGATTTTATTGTCATCTAGAAAACACTATAAATTTCCTCCAGGTAAGGTTTGCTGAATGCGTTTTGTCGATTTTTAAAGTTCTGTGGACCTTCCATTCACATTCCACCTTTCCAAGGCCCTTAACTTAGCATTATTACGCTTCGCTCGGAGTCCTGTCACTCTGCCTCAAATTGTTTATCGAATGACTACTTACATTTTCGTTGTTGCATGATCTTCAGTTTCCCTAATGTAAGACCTATATTAAGGAAGATTCAATTCAATTATGTAGCACAAATAGGAGCTTGTTTTATTTATGGGGCTTATTACGTTCTTGCACGTGTTCACTTCTATTTAGTTAAGTATCCTCGAGAATAGTGTTAAATAAAGTCAAATAGTAAGTAACGAATTTTTTTTCGAACGAAAGCCTTTTATCTGAAATATTACTTCACTCCGTTCGCCTAGAAATATTTTTCATTCATTTTTTGCCGTGGAGTAAGAGCGTTGGCCAATTAACGAATTATGTTGCCACAATTTTTTACTAGGACCTCCTCGTTGGCCTATCATTGGTAATATATTGGAAATTCGCAAATGGGGCAGCTCCCCGCATTTGGTTCTGCAGAAAGTGTCTGAACGCTATGGTGAAATTGCTGGATTTTACTTAGGAAATAATCCTGTTGTGGTTATTTCTGGATTGGTTCCTATTCATGAAGTTTCCACGAGAGATGATTTTTGTGGAAGGCCGCCAAATCCTTACAATATGTTCAACGTGCATGGGGAAATTTTCGGTAACTATCCAATTTAAGAATATAACACAGAATTAGTGTTGAGTTTTGGTATGCTGCAAAAACAAGTGAAATACTCTTGGGTGAGAATCAGTAATATGTATTCATCATGTATTCACATTTTAGCTTCTTTCAGAATGTATTTTATGTGGTATTTTAAATTTTTTTCAGGAATCACCACGTCATCGGGACACAAATGGCTTCAACACAGGCAGTTTGCTATTAAGCATTTGGCTAATGGATCAAAAGGGCTCGAGGAAATTGTCCATGAAGAAATCAGATCTGTCCTGGCTGAAATGGAGCATTTGATTGCTGGAAGTGTTGAATCAAAAATCACCCCAGTCAGTAATTTCTGTTTTATATGTTTTTTAACTAAAACTATTCAATTTTCATTCCTGGTTTCACAATGTTGCAAAGTTTTCTCGTGCATCATGACATATCATAACATGCTATATCCGTATCCCATTGTAACATTTAAGTGAAACTATTAGATGAATGGGATCATAGCAATTTTTTGGATTAGGCTAAAATGGTTGGATGGTGGATATAAGATCAATTTTATTGAATATATTTAGCTCATTTTCCCCTCCCCTCGAGTTGTTTAGAATTTTCTTAGGTAATCTACCGGTTAAGGTAGGTTTTTGGATGGACACAACTATCAAATAAATATCTTGTAACTCCAATCAAAACCCAATCGAGCAACCTAATCTTCATCAGGTCCCTCTTCATCTCTGTGTACTTCTTTCCTCCCTTCATCCCATCCAATATCACTATCCTGTTCCTGCCCTTTCCTTGTTTGCCTAACATTCTCCCCTTTATTACCATCGTCAACATTCCACTACCGCTCAATATGCCTTTCATCCAATTTTCCTGCCTCCATAGGATATCTCCCAACAAACCCCTCTCCTCAATCACCATCCCTAGTACTTCCTCATTTGTTTTCCTTTCAGTCCATTTCACCTCCATTCTTCTCCACACCCACATTTCAAAAGCCTCCAATCTGCATCTATCCTCCTGCTTCAGCGACCATGTTTCCGCACCGTACATAGCTACAGCGCCATATCAGAGTTTTTACGAGTCTTTTCTTAACCTCCCTACTCAACGTCTCCATCATCAATTCCCTCCTCCTTCAGAAAGCCTCTTTGCCTAGCGCAATTCTTCTCCTTACGTCCCTACTACTTTGACCGTGTTGGTCCAAAACACTTCCGAGATATGTAAACTGTTCTAACTGCTCTATTTTTTGCCCTCCAATTTTAATGTTTAGCTTAACCTTTTTCTCTCTGGAAAATCGCTTAATTTGTTTTATTAAAATTGATTCTCATCCCATATCTATCACACTGAACCTCCAATTCACTCAGCAATGCTTGCAACCCCTTGGCTGACTGAGCAACTAATGCTTGGTCATCAGCAAACCTAACCGATTTTACGAATTCCCCTCAGACTTTCATTCCCACCTCCAGTTCTTCCCATGCCTCTCTTTAATTATTTCCTCCACATATAGGTTGAATAGCACCGGTGGTAATATTGTTTAGAATATCAAACTTATTTCCTTTAGTGACCACATTGTCATTTAGCATTACCTTGGATTCCATTTTGCTTCTGTCACTGAATAAGAGGGAGACTAACATGTAACTAATAAGAATTTCATCCTTTTGTGTAGGCCTTCATGTCAATTTAGACTTACTTGATAGAAAATGTAAAAAGAGTGTGAATTAAAATTATATCAATTGGGTTTGTAGTGAACTATAATAGCCAGATGTTAGCTTTTGTAAATCCTTCCACAGATGCCTCTGACTTAGTGGGATTGTCGTAGGTCAAATAAAATCACAATATCTGAAGTAATTTTTTTTATCATTAACAGTGGAATTGGGTATTAAGGTTTCTTCTAAGAAATATTTTGTACTTATTGAGCTTAAACTTTGGTTACAGGTCCAGGATATTTTAGCCATGGCAAATCTAAACACCCTTCTGCACTTAATAATTGGTAAGAGGTTTGAATACTCTGATCCAACACTCAGGAAGCTGATGCACAATATCAGGAAAATCTGGAGTATTACAGATCACTCTGGTGGGCTGTTTGCAGTTTACCCATTGATCCCAAATAGTTTTTTCCAATCATCGAAAATTTCCAGAGTTAAAAAGCTGTACAATTGGTTGCAGTATTTTTTCCAGGTGAGTTTGTTAAAAATGAATTAGTAAGTAATTAGCACCTCTTACAAATCCATTAAAAAACAACTTAAGAATAAGAACAGGAGGATTGACTTGGTCACCTGGGGAAGGAATAATACTCATGTAAAAGATAATTCCAGAAAGCCAGGGACAAAAGAGATAAGTGTAAAGTATGATTTTTTTTCAGTGTTTTCAAATCATGTAAAAAAAGATGAAAGGGCCTAATTCTTAAGCCCGAGGAGGAGCATCAACCTCAGGGCCATTGATGCACAAATTGTTTGATTGACACCGAATTTAAACACCTTGTTGTCCCAGCATTTTAAGCATTAATGTCATTCTTACAATTCCTCTTAATATGTTATAAAGGTGTTATTAATTTGATAGGACAGCTTTATTTCTGATTCAACATAAAATACTAATTAAATATTGGGAAAGTATTTATTTACAAATTTTGTAGGTCAATTTGCATAGTATTTAAAAGTACGAATAAAATGGCATCACAGTTTTACTGGACAAATATATTGAAACCTATAAATTGTTTTTCTTAGTTTACTTATTTCAAACCTGAATGTTTTGAAGTCCATATTTGAATATTTCTTCAGTCCCATGAATTTTGATATGGCAACGGCATTTGTAGGATTTGCATGTGCAATTCAGCAATGATTTTAGCTCAATTTTATTATATGATGTGAGATTTGAAGTAAGACTCCTCCTCTTTTATCTAATGAATAGTTAATTCATAACTTTGCTGGAACAATCAATTTTTCATTCATTCACATGATAGAATTGATAAGTTGGTGGAAGATGGATTAACAAATCTTGCTCCTGAAGCCTCGTGGTTGAATTCCTTACGAGTCCAAATGTATTAATTCACTTCATTTTCATCTCTTTTAAGTATTTGACAACTGTGAACCAGAAAGGATTAACATTTTCTGGTTTTAGAGCAACCTTGATTTTAAAGTACAGATCTCTTTCATTATTAATGATTTATTCAATATGTTGTTTAATTGACTACAGCCTGTTGGTACATATAGATGAAAATGGAAGTGCAAATGAATGAAAACAATAAGAAATGCGTAGGCATACTCTCATAAGTTTTCCAGATTATTGTTTTCAAATTGCTGCAAAACTTCTGACATAATATATGTAGTACACCATCCTTCATTTTGTCAAGTTTGTGTCTAAAGAATATGTACTCTTAATGCTAATAAAACCTATTTTCAGTTTGTGCACTGCAGATCAATATTAGAGTTGTTCACTTTTGTTTTTGATTAACTGTATTAGTTTAAATGGCTGCCTAAGAATTTTGAATCCAGCCTGAATAAAAAGTGAACTGAATGAGCCAAACTTTTTGCATTTTGAATCGAGTTTTCCATTCCAATTGAATAGATAGGAAGAATAAAAAAATTAGTTGCTTTGAAAGTTGGTGCTAGCTTTCAAATCATGATTAAGTTAAGATCAAAAAAATCAGTTTTTTATTTGTGGCATTCAATTTTTTGTAAAAAGGACTTACAACTGAAGATGTCAGAAAGCAGCATTTTCAATGATGCTCAACTTTTTCTTGAAATATAAACCAACTATTGAATTGTGCTTTGTACTGACTCTCTGGTTTCATTAAAAAATTCTTGTAATGTTTTTAAGAAGTTGGCATTAATGACCTCCAGGGAGATTGCCTTCAGCTAAGAGACATTGCGTCGATAATCTTGGAATAAGGATAACCCTGGAATCACTCATCTTTTACAAAAATTCTGGACGAAATGGGGATGGGAGCCGACTTTGTGGCAGAATTTGGGAATTTGATATGGGAATCAGGAATAAGATATGGTTATTTTTGATGACAACAATGTTCATTTTGGTTGTGATATCAATTCGCATTTGTCAAAGTAAATTGTGAATTCAGGTTCAGCAAAAATCAAAACTATAGCCAGACTGGCTTCAGTAATACTGAAAGTAATGAGATCATCCACACATAAATAACCAATCAGATTCAAAACACTTTGGAGAAAAAATGTGAATAAGGATGACATGATCATTGGGAAGACCTAGTGAAAGTCTAGAATATTTTTATGTATAGAATATTTGTATGTATTGTAAATTTGCTGCTTATAGGCATGCATTTTGTGTTGTTTTCAATTGCCTAGTAGACAGATTGTGTCTTGCCTTTAAGCTTTATCCCTGGTGTTCATTAAAATGCTTGTATAATTGTGCTCAGTAGCCAATGCTTTGTCCCATAATCATGGTATGTTTGGTGATCAATGTCTTTCAGGAGGAGTTTGACCAACACAGGAAAAATTATGACAGTGGTGTTATTAAGGACTACATTGATGCATTTATTTCTGAGATAAGTAATCAAGACAGTGATCCCGAAACAACATTCACAGGTAATTAATTCAATTAGTATTTATTATAATGCAACAATTTCAGAGAGTAAAAATCATTCGCCTTGACCGGGATTCAAACCCGGATCCCTCGATATCCGGCCGAGTGCTTTAACCATTTAAGCTACCGAGACGTCCTCTTAGACTCTGAAATTTTGGGGGCTTTAAAGGAACAAGATGTTGTAACGAAATACCGTACATACAATGTCACAGGCATTCGTAGTCGTGCGTGAGGCGCCACAGTCCACGAGGTTAAAGCCAATTTCAAACACTTAGGCTGTTCATTTCAAGAAACTGCGGGAGATGCCGCAACAGTAACTATTAACGGAGTCATCCGCTATGCATGTATTATAATGCAACAATTTCAGAGAGTAAAAATCATTCGCCTTGACCGGGATTCGAACCCGGATCCCTCGATATCCGGCCGAGTGCTTTAACCATTTAATTTTTTTTTTCAATCTTTTTATTCAATTAGTTTGTTCATAAATGCATAAGGTGGGCATTTTGATGGTATGCATCAGAGTGGAAACTTAATTCATGACATTTCTTACTACGGTTAACTTAAGGCATAACGTGGCATAACCTCATCTTGGCACATCTGTAGTGTTATGTGCTGGTGTCCAATTCGACTTTATTTTTTTAATTTTTGTCAATGTTAATATTCAACCCAAACATAGATCCATCTTTTTGAAATCTGTAGTTGAGCCCTTTATTCACTGATTCCTACCACCTGAAGGTGGTGACTATTACTTTTCCAAAATTCAAGCACATATGCCTCTTTTTGTTTTTTCTTCCCATAAATCTTTATTCTCTTAGGAAGTTCAACAATTGGATAGGTCCAGTAAAAGTGAGGAATTTTTTTTAGCATACAAACACTAGGGGTTTAAGGAAAATTATCCCGGAAAATTAAAGTTGACAAGAGAATATTATTCAGAGCATGTAATAGTTAATGTATGTGCATTGTTTGCACCGAAAAAGTTATATTAATTTTTCTTTGGCTTGCAGATTAAATTGCATATTGTCACTCACTAATTTATACTTACAATTATTATTCTACCGGTTAAGGTAAGTTTTGTATGGGCACAGCGTATCCAACAGTACAACCACACATTTCCTTGCCTCTCCAAATAAAACACAACATGACATCTGACCGTACAATAAACCATTCTTCAATACTGCATACTCCCTTGTTATAGTGCACCAGCTTCAAATAGTAAATTATAGGGTTTCATGATTATGTTCAGTGGGAAAGTGCAATTCTTCAGTCATTGATGTAGAATGACCTTTCTTATTGTGAATCGAACATAACATCTCCTTAGAATGATTGCATTAAATAATATTTCTTTAAGCCATGAATGGTTTTTTACACCACTGTGAAAGTAAAAAGGGGGAAATTGAGATTTGTGTGGTGATTTACAGGTAAAGTTAATCCCTCACCATTTAAACACTGGTACGTACATTCATACATTCAAAATATTAAAACGATCAAATTTACTCAGGTATTTCCTGAATAGGTTTACAAGAAAATCAAAACTATTTCCAGGTGTCGAATTTGGGAACATACAAATGCACATACAGTCACACTGGTTACCCCAGAGTATTTTACGGTAAGTTTTCCCTCGCCAAGAACCAGCCCCGAAGACCGAAAAAGTTTCCGAAGAAATCAATCCAGACATCAGGGACCTACTTGGGGGGAATAATACACACACACACACTCACTCACTTAGGTGTTACAGCAAAGCAATACCAACACTCTGGAATATGAAGTAAACAAAGTACTGAGTGACTTGATAGGTGTTGTTTCAACTGATGCACCATTGTGTTTCCCTAGTTTTTATTGTTTTTCCCCCGCTAAATACTGTCTTGGTAGATAATCACTTTTCTGCTCTTTTTTAACACTCTGCATTCCATGTACGGATGTGGCATTTTCATGTGTAAACATTTTTAATACATGCATTCAAGCCTTATTCACCAAACCCGACCTTAGCATGTGCCTTTGATCATTCCATCTCTGTATTTGTGAGAAATAGCCAGGTGCAATTCAAATGTTAAGTCAATGATTCACTTTCCTAATTCATTTTTCTTTTACATCCATCAGAAAACCAGTTAATTGCTACTTGTTTTGAATTCCTGGCTGGTGGAACAATTACAACCCACAACACACTGTCATATGCTTTGCTGTACATGGTGTTATATCCTGAAATTCAAAGTGCAGTGCAGGCTGAACTAGATGAAGTTGTTGGACCAAATCGCCTTCCAAACCTAGGAGATAGGCCCAAGTGAGTAATTCTTTTTTTTTCTTTCTATTCACTCTTTAAGGTTTTATCTTGTCTTAAACTCGTAGTTGTATTTGTTAAGCATGGAATTAGTGATCTCTCTACCTTCTTGACATTTGTTCCTTCATATTCATATTTAAATGTCACTTATGTAGGGCATCCATTAATCACTTGATGTAATTTAGGTGACCTTTTTGACAGCTCTAAATAATAAAATTTGTTGACCATTGAATCTTGCATCAATTTTATTTTGGAACAATTCAAGAATGGACTCATTATTATTATGAAGAAATAAAACAAAAATGAAAAATAAGTGGAGATTATAATCAGATTGTTAGTTAAATGGTATTAATTAATTACTTCATTGCTCTAAAGATATTGATTAATCACCATCTCAAAATTTTCAACGATTGCAAAAATGTAAAATATATTGATTTGAAGACTATGAATGAGGTGCATAATCAAAACAAAATTAGTAATGATTTGGTGCTTGTGTGAATGGCCTGAAAGGAGTCCTTGAAAGGTTTGCAAATTGTGATATTTGAGTATTTTTAACGAATATCTTTCTTTTTATGCACAGCATCTTTATCAACCATTGTGTGTATGGAAAACACATCAGAGCATTTTTACCAAACTAATGTTTTTACTGTTAATGGAGGTTTTTTTCATTTTCAGGTTGTGTTATACTGAGGCAACATTATTGGAAGTATTTCGGAAGAGTTGTGTGTTCCCCCTGGCAATCCCACATGCATCATTTGATCAAAAGGAGGATATTACATATCGGGAATATACCATACCCAAAGTACGTTTCTAACTCTTAAACAACGAAATTTTAAACTTAACATAAATGGTTGGGGCTCAAATTTCAAGTAGTGTATTTTTTTTACTTTCTAAGATTCATTATTCTTAAAAAAGGGAGGGAATTTCACAAGGATAATAGTGAGCTCTTTATATTGTTTGTGATCTTACTCAATTTTTAGCTTTTTAAAAAATATGTCCTTGTGCTAGTCTAGTTGGCTTCATTAAGGGAAAAATTTCTCATTTTGAGCCTCATTACCAATTCTGCATCTATCTTTAATATATACTTAAGCGTACATATGTGATGACCCTACTACATTGAGGAAATATAAGCATTTTTATCAGCCTGCTTGAATATTATCTTAAAATAAGAATCAGTTCACATTAGTTGGTGTAAAAATGTTTTCTGAGAGTTTTTCATGAATTTTATGTCCATGAAAAACTTTTTAACTTAAATTTATGCCTTTCGTTTATTTTCACTGCCATCCATTTCCACTTAATTAAAAAATTCACTGCTGAAATAATTGTTCTTTCACATACATTCAATATGATAATTTATTTTATTTCAGGTTTATGAGGCTCTATGTAACTATTTACTGCCCAAAGTTCATTTAAAACTATTGGTTATTTGTATAAAGTGATAAAAAGTTATTTGCTCACTGCTTAAATATAAATGACCTATTTTATTGAGGGATATTGTAACCTGCTCACCCTGATATATTATTTTGCAAGCTAAGTAAATGCATATTAGAAACTAATAAAAGGAAATAGACTAAAATTTGAATTTCTCTAATATTAAAACATGACACAAAAATAAAGAAAATAAATTTTATCGTGTTTGGTATTAGGCAACACAGAATACAAGGAATAAAAAACTGCTGTAAGTGGAAGAGTTTATTATTTGGGAAGGATAGTCTCTTAGGATGGAAAATGCAAGGAAAAAATAATCAGAAAACTGATCCAGACAAGGTAGACATTCCACCAGAAGAACATTCTTTTGACAACCGGAAACTCATTTTTTGAAGTGAAGAAGCATTGCCTTGAAATACATCTAAATCAAACATGTATCAGAATCATGTTTCTCTTGAGCAATGATGTAAGAAGAGAAACAGCAGAAAGGAGAGGGTCGGAAGCATTTTGAAGAATCAAATTAGTGCTATGGGAGAAAGATGGAGGTGAAATTGATAGATCAAAAAATAATAAAGCTTCTATGAAGATTAAGAGTAGGGAGAAGATTGAAGAAAGTCGGAGAAGGAGATGGGAGCCTTTTTGGACACATTTTGAGAGATGGTGGTTTGATGGAAGCAGTTGTTAAGAGAAAAGTGCATGGGAAGAACTGATGAGGTGCCCTTGATGAGATGCTCAGAAAAAATTATAAAATAGACATGAAAGAGAAGAAATTTATGGGCAGGCCAGAAGAGGTTTGGTGATATAAGAATGGAGTGAAGGAGTGCATCAAACCAATCTTCAGATTGAGTCCTTGATGGCCAGTGGCGGTTCAATTCTAAAAGGTGCTGCCATGTATGCATATAATCATTTTGTTTTCCCTAGCAAGAATTCAATTTCCGTAGTTAAAATACCTACGTTTTTTTACTAAAAGTAGATGTTTTCTCTAAGTATTGGCAAATACTAGTAGTGGACAGTCTGCCATATGATTTCAGCAGTTTCTAGCACCCTTTCCTTAGGGTGCAAAGTGCACACCCTCATATGGTACACTTGATAATTATCCCTACCAATTATATTGCACACCACCCCTAACTTTCCTTTGATTTTCACCCTTGTTTACCACTGTCATGTTTGTCTTCCCTTGTTGGTATTCCTCTCTGCCCTCTCCTTTAACTTTCAAACTGTCCCCGTCTTGCTCTTTCAACCATTGCCCATTGATTTCATATGCATAGAACACAGTAATCCAGACTCATCCATAATCGGAATGCAACCTTGAGTCATATTGGATTGCAGATAGAACTTTCTTATTGAGAAATTAGAGAGATTATATTTATTGAGCTAGTGCAATCATTACATTTACATCCAGCAGCATTCATGACGTAGAGTAATTTTTCTCTTAGAATGCCCGAGTGATTCTTAATATCCATGGCCTCCATCATGATCCTAAAGTTTGGAATGATCCAGCAAACTTTCGTCCAGCAAGATTCCTTGATGAAGAAGGGAAAGCAGTGGGGCATGATGGGCTGTTGCCATTTGGAATCGGTGAGTATTAAAAATGTTGACATTTCTTCTTGTTTTTTGTCTCTCAATTAGTTATGTAGACTGAGATTTAGGTTCTTGTTTGCTTGCATATGTTTTTGGATGGGTGGTCTGTCTTTAGATAAATGTATAGCTATCAATCAAGTGAATTTACTTGGTAAATAAGTCTCGGCAGAATAAATGGTGGTATTCTTTGGATGTAGACCCTTCAATATGGAATTACTCAATTCGTTCAAACCTTCTGGAAAATATGGAGAAAAGGAATGAATATGATGTAAAATGTTAGGAATTTGACATGAGGTTGGGACTTGATATGGGAATATTGTAATTCATGATGAGTACATTGTTCCTTCGTTCATTTACCTCTCAAGACATTTTCTGGTTCTGAAGAAAAGGCATACATTTTACTCAAGGTTTCTGAAGATATCACACTGATGATTGTAAAACCTGATCCTCAAGTGAGTACTTCACACGCAGTCAAAAATACCTCCTTTTGGTAACAATGAAAGCATGAGTCAATTTAAAATCTGAAAGTAAAATATCATAGTCAACATTATTATAATGATTTCAAAGGAAAAAGATTTTGTAATCCTGCTGGAATCGGGCAACCTTTGCAGTTGCCCCATTTCGGCAGAGTCGCTGCCTGGATTACCTTATTTTGGTTTAGCTTTCTGTCTGTCTGAAATGAGTGTGACTACTAGAGGCAATTATCATTGATTCTGCCAGCACAGCTCTAAGAGCCATTTGAATGTTTGATGTTGGGATACATATGGCTGATGATGATATTGCTTGTGTGCTCATCATGCATGAAGTGTCGTGTCCAAGACCTTATCAAATTGTGATTGCCTATTTGGAGAGAATTTCTTGGCAAAAGTGTTGCATCTCACTGTGTCCATATTTTCAGGGAAAAGATCCTGCATTGGAGAGGCAGTTGCCCATAGTACCTTGATTTTGTTCTTCTCGACCTTGATGCTGATGTACACCTTCAAGATACCGAGTGGTGAGAACATTCCTGCTGAAGATCCAGTGGGTCATTTCTTGCAGTCGCCGCAAAGATTTGCTGTGCAGATGGAATACAGGAACCAGAAGAAATGAATGCTTATATGTCAGCATAAGTCTCTTGAATCAAATGATCAAATGTTATAAGACATTCAAGGAGATGAAAAATTCTGAGTCCAGTTGATTGATGTGATTTCAATTGTAAGGTGGACATAGAAAAAGTGTGCCTTAAATAGAGCTTATTCTGATGAGATTATTTTTTAAATGAGTTTGCATACACATTATTAAGCATCTTTATATGGTTAACATGAGCTTCAAAAAATATTTTATGTCCACCTTTGTAAGTATTAAAATGCCAAAGTATATCAGAGGTTCCACATTACTGCAGGGATTATCTTCTCAAGTCACTTTAGTAATTTAGTAATTGCTTCAGCTTCAAGAAAATCCTTGAATACCAAAGTTAATCCAGGGATCTCTAGGATTTTGTATTTATTTTTTTCAGTGTCATATGTTCTCATTCAACATTGTTTGATTACCTAAAATGTACCATGTGCATTTATGCATAGCATATTTGTTACTTTTAGCACCTTACTGAAGGTGATGGGATATTGGCAGGTATTTCTTGAAGTTATATAATCTGATTTATACTGTGTTTTTGTAGTGGGTATTTATTCATAATTAATTATTATATTTAATTTATTTTGGTGTTGATATGGCCTTTGAATCACATATCACTCACTGTCTAAGTTATTCCTGTAGTATTAAGAAGTGAACAGTTGCATTTAGAAATCATTGCCCTGAATAAATTTGATGACCAAAGTTATGTATTTGTTATTTCTGAATATCTCTGAGATTCCTCTGAAATCATGTTTGCTAGCAGCCAATAGGTGTACGCTTGCAAATGTGTGCATTCTTCTTGAAAAAGTGGCATGTGAGAGGGGAATAAGTGTAGGAGGAGGGGGAAAGTTGGAGGGATGTGTGCACTGTAATTGATGTAAGTGTAATCAAGTTTCAAGTTTAGAATGTTGTCCATTAGGAGGGAGGATTCTATATCCAATGCCACTTCTATTGAAAACCTCTCCTCACCATCCCATACCATAGACATGCATTATCTCCTTGTCACTGCTTGTGGTTCTTGATCATCAATGAAAATAGTTGACCTCTAATGGTTTTTTTATTAATACATTTGTTGGTACACTGAATATGGCTGATTTTTTACTGAAATGGGGATGCATTTTGTGTGTTATCAAATGTAGTAACAGGGTGGGCAGACTTGGAATTAATAAACGTTGAATACCAGGAATGGAAAAAAGTATTGAAAAAAATCCTTGAGCTGAGTGATGAAACCCTAAATTTTGGAGAATATTTAAAAAGAGACGTTTCAGGCATGATATGGTGGAATATCATGATTAATTAAAATTGGAGGATATTGTTATTTTACTGTAAAATTGATAGTTAACAGTGGAAGGAAAAATAACTTAATCAGTAAATTTGAATTTAATATGAACTACTAATCTATTAATTTTTTAAGACTAGAAACTTTTAATGTGTTAACATAATCTGCAAGAAGTTAAAGAATTTTGCATCATATCAGTGAACAATTAAGAACCATTTGTGCAGTTATCAGGCTAATTGAGTGTTAAAATACATTTTTAGAATGATTTTTCTAAATGTTCTTGCCGGCACAGGTTACCTAGGCTGTTTTTATTTAAAAACCCTATTCTAAAAGACTGGGAAAGAGTGAACTAATATTTGCTGTGGCTATGATGAGTAGTGAAACACCATATGGTCTTACAAAAATGGTGAGTAGTGTAAATATTGGGTCAAAACGATGAGACTGAGATTACATCACCGTAAACTGTATTAAGGCAAGCATAAACTAATATGAAAGCCACATTATCCACACACTTGAGCCCATGGCCTTTGGGTTGGCTTGTAAAAAATATTAATGTCTGGTACACTAATTCCATTACAAATATATACTTCATACTCTACACAATATCAAAAGAGAAATTAAGATCCCAGTATGAATATCTATGGATGCCTGAGTAATGTATTCTTACCCATGGCCAAAGTAAAAAATGAATGTTATGCTCATCAATCATTTAATCACAAAAACAGTCTAATTCTGTTTTGTCTTTAGATTCTGTGTGTTCCTAGGATGGGTAATGACTTGATAGGAGCATAAAAGCCTAGTAAGGAGATGTGTACTTTTATTCTTTAGAATTATTCTACAGCGAGAATGTATTTTTTCAATTAATAAAATAAATGCCAGGAACCAAATACACTTGTTCTAGATAATTGCTTATGTTCTAATCCATCAACCTCTTAGTAATCCATCTACTGCTTTAATGATTGTAGTTTACCTGAGGTCTCGTACATCAAGGCTGAACTCCTGCAACAAGGCTATGCCTTCCTTTGTATAATGTTGGATAATGACTTTCTAATCAACGACTCATGTATTTGGTATTAAAGATTGCCACTTGTGTAGCACGTGGGAGGCCTCTTGGCCCCATCATCTGCAATTAATATGATTCGATATTAAAGGAATTAGGAAGAACATGAAAGTATATATTTCAGCGATGTTATTATGTCCATTGTGTGACACTAGAAATTTCATTTCTATACAACAGCTTGGTCCAGGTTAATATACCATAGGATTTTAAATAAAGGTCAAATTAGCACATGCTATATGAACTAGAAATAATTGTTTAGAAGATCCCCATTAAAATAAATATTTGTTCATACAATCTTGTATATACATTGAAATGTTTGCCTATTTCTGTGGTACTAAGATGCTTTGTCAGTATCATATAATTTTAAATATTGTAGCAACAAAGAAAAACTGAATAGTTGATTCAATCAAAACTCTTAGTTACCTGTATGTATGCCCAGAAGATGGGAAGGATAGCTGAAGATGCAAATGGAGCAGTACTCACCACCGCAAATTATTTTGCTGCTCTCCTCAGGTGAGCCATAAGATTTATTACAGGATGACATGGCATAAATGGTGCTAAGTGATCAAGAAATAAGGTGATTTAAATAAATGATTTTCAGCGGAAGTCTTTAAGAAATGTGATTGCAAGTAAGTAAGCAAGAGCTGAGTACTATCAAATAAAAATGGGAATGCATCAAGAAAGTGATATCAAAAGTCGCAAAAGACACTATAGGAACCATTAACAGGATAAGGAACTTATGGGTCACAGATGAGATGATTACAAAGATGGATGAGAGAAGAAGATGGAAGAATGTAAACACAGAGTTAGGCAAAATTTCAATTTTCACAAATGTTTTGATGGTGCCATATGTTCCAAATGCTTCAATATTTGTTGCCATATTGTTTTATTGCCTAGGCCACTCTCTCTCTCTCCCTGACTGAGCGCTTAAGATGAAGAGCATGAAGGAAGAACACAATGTATTTTTCCACTGTCCTTTATTTTGGTATAACTGGTTTAAACGCTTAGGCGTCATCATCAGGTACAAATTAGTCAAGTTGCGGTCCATTTATATCCCATTCAAGCGGATTTTTGTCTTTTGAATTTGCGATATTTCGTAAATTATCGTTACGTACCACATCATCAATTTGAATTCCCGCCATGACGAGATTCTTAAAGGTGTCTCGAAAATTTTGAGCCTGGAAATTTTGCCGACTCAGAAAACTTTAAAAGTGCGATATCTCGGAAACGGTGAGAGATACAGCAAAACGGACGAAATTTGGGGGGGTATCCAAAAGGGGGGCACCCGATTTTCTACCCCCTTGCGATGCTCCAATCGAAAACTAATTTTGGACACATTCAGGGCCGGCATCCCCAGGGCCGCCGTTCTCCTTCCAAACACACTGACGGTGATTTAGACGCCTAATCTGGCATTAGCAAACAGGGAAAGCGTAGGATTATGGACAGTACCTGATCCAAGGGTGGCCAACGACCCTCCAGAGGCGAGACATGATTTCCATATTTTAAGAGAACTGTGACTGCGTTACAAATCCTATTCTTCTCTTAAAATATAATTTAATTGGTTTCTGGGCGATAAAGAGTGTATTTTAAACGAATCAAAGAAATTGCACATCATGGAAATCATGTCTCGCCTCTGGAGGGTCGTTGGCCACCCTTGGATCAGGTACTGTCCATAATCCTACGCTTTCCCTGTTTGCTAATGCCAGATTAGGCGTCTAAATCACCGTCAGTGTGTTTGGAAGGAGAACGGCGGCCCTGGGGATGCCGGCCCTGAATGTGTCCAAAATTAGTTTTCGATTGGAGCATCGCAAGGGGGTAGAAAATCGGGTGCCCCCCTTTTGAATACCCCCCCAAATTTCGTCCGTTTTGCTGTATCTCTCACCGTTTCCGAGATATCGCACTTTTAAAGTTTTCTGAGTCGGCAAAATTTCCAGGCTCAAAATTTTCGAGACACCTTTAAGAATCTCGTCATGGCGGGAATTCAAATTGATGATGTGGTACGTGACGATAATTTACGAAATATCGCAAATTCAAAAGACAAAAATCCGCATGAATGGGATATAAATGGACCGCAACTTGACTAATTTGTACCTGATGATGACGCCTAAGCGTTTAAACCAGTTATACCAAAATAAAGGACAGTGGAAAAATACATTGTGATCTTAATCTCTACTAGGAATATTTATCTCAGGATGTATATTTAATTTTATTCTATCCGAGTGTAAAATGCCTTTTTATATAGTAATCAATCAAATTGAAATTTTACAGGAATGCGGAAATTGAAATCATTCATTAGCTCATGGAAGATGTTACAGTTGCACCTTACCATAGGCTTCTTCTGGACATGGATTGTAGTGCTGACTGTTGCTTCGAATTACCATCTATCTCAACTCAGTTACTGATTGGATTTACTTGAGCTCCACCATTTTATTTAACACTTTCATTGGGATGAGAATGAAACTTTTTAGTCACTTTTTCTACCTCACCCTTTTACATAACGTTGAAGACAATAACAAACACCCAAGCCCTAGGTGGGAATCGAACCCACGACCACCGGGTTGGCAGGCAAAGATGTTTTAGAGAAGTTTAAATCCCAGGGCATGCTATTGACTTAGCCATTCACATGTACTGGCATTCAGTACTTAGATCTAATGGAGTTAAACCCTGGGTTTACATCCCAAATTAAACTTGATATTTTTGTAAGTTTTCTTAGTTTGTTTACACACTTACATGTGGATTTAACATAAAAATAAGTATTTATTTCTCAATCAGAATGAGAAAATGTTTTCTAGGTATATAAATTAAATGCTTAAATTTTAGTATAAATCATATTCTTTATTCCTAGCAAATTAACATACATATATAATTAGTAACATTTCAGATCATGAGTTTGATGCATATGCTAAAAAATAACATTGTGAGTCAAAGACTAATAATAAAATACTTCAGAAGTTAATAATCTTTTAAACAATAAAAGCATAACACAATTAAACCAGCAAAATAAACTGGATTACAAAAGTAACTGACAACATTAAAAAACTGGATAATGTAATCAGAACTGAATGAGGCAGTGTATGGACAGAGTTCAGTACAATAAAATTTATTAAATTTAATTATATACAAATATGTACACATTAAAATTATTAAATATGCGTGCACCACAACAAGATGCAATCATATAAGATGTATAATTTAAAAATTTACATTTTTTTCATATATTCTACAGGGATAAAATCAACAACATTTTTTTAATTGTTAAATAAAAAAATGGAAACCTTCAACTGTGATGATTGACAGATTTTTTCGGCAACATAGTAATGATTGTGTAAGTTTCCTCTCTTACACATGGCACTGACAATGGTGCTGCATTGATTTCCACTAAAATTGGTTGCCACTTCCTCAATGTTCATATTAAAGGATGTTGTGCACTTTTAGTGGGTGTGATCATACGACTTATATGTAGGATTTGACCTTCTGTGGTGGCGAGCTGTGCAGAACAGCAACATTGATGATATCAATCCAAAAAGCTGAAAATATAAGACGTCACAATTTTAATCAAAATGCAATGTATGTTGATTCTTAATTATGATCGTAATAATGACCCTTATTACACAAAATCAAATATTTCAATTTAAAACTCTTGCAGATTCACCAACTCTCATATTGTATCGTATCAAACACAATATTTTTCATACCCTTCCCTTTTATTAGTGATTTTAATTTCTTGGCCATGCACTTCTGATGCCTTCTTGTAACCATAAGAAAACATTAAACCAAATATAACAAGGCATTCATGTATCAATCAGCATTATCCCTTCAGCAACCCAATGGAAACATTCCAACTTATAGAACAAAATCAACCTAAATGGAAATATTTGCACTTATAACAGATTATAGTACATCAATGTGAATATTTGACAGCAGATTTTTCTGTTTGAAGAAAACTGAAAAATGTGTGAGCATGCTTTCAGTTTATGTGGTAATGTTTTTTCCAAGTTGAAGGGTAGAAGCATTTTTTTAGCTAAAAAATTCAGCGTACATTTATTAATCTGCTGCAAAAGCAAGGAATGTGATCCATCAATGATGTGAACATTTATAGCTAGTGAGAGTACTAGAAATACCTCATGGTGGAAATTTTTAATTATTCACAATTCAATAATGCCAAAAAAGTAATGTAAAGGAACATTGAGGCCTCTTTTTGAGGAATTTGAAGAAAGGAAAGGAAATTGCACACAAATGTGCACACATTAACACACATCACAAGGTGTAAGGAGAAAAATCTCAGTTATTATAAGTAGTACATTGTCCTTTAGGTGATACATTAACAACATTTAAAATACTATTAGATAAGAGACTGATCTCAATGCTCTTTTTCATGATGACAAAACTAGTAAGTCAGCGGGGATTATTGTAGTTTCTGTTGGTTGTGATGCTGATCAACTAGCTAAATGAAACTATACATGACCACAATATGAGTGAACATAGAAGTGAAGATGAAGCTATAAAATGTTAAAAATGATGTTTTTAATTCTAAAGTGCCTTAAAGACTTTACATGCATATAGAGACTTCCCTAAGTTGATGATTATGTATTATAGATTATTACGTAGTCTGTATGTGTACATAGTTTCATATGAATTTTACTACACTATAAATCATGACTTTGAGTAAACTGGATAAAATATTTTTCGGACATATTCTGTTTTAGTACAGGGTTATTCATCGTGTACTATTTTAGCTATTACATTGGCATATGTGATTCTTGTGAGTTTAATAATTAGGCAAATTTACTCACTAAATCTTACTTACCTGTATGAAAGCCACCACTAATCCCACAGTGCCCACAACATGGAGACGCTGAACAAACCACATTTGCACCTGCTCTGCACAGCCTTTGGAATACCATTCATCTGGGTTACCTGACTGCCCACAGTCTGAAAATAAGTCAAGTTGAGCATAACATATGATAGCTGGTATGTATATAAATACATAGAGTGCATGTGTATATATTGTTATTATTAGGTAATCTACCGGTTAAGGTAGATTTTCAGATGGACACAACTATCAAATAAATATTTTGTAACTCCAAACAAAACCCAATCCAGCAACCTACTCTACATCAGGTCCCTCTTCATCTCTGTGTACTTCTTTCCTCCCTTCATCCCATCCAAAATCCCTATCCTGTTCCTGCCCTTTCCTTGCTTGCCCAACATTCTCCCCTCTATTACCTTCTTCAACAATCCACTACCGCTCAATATGCCTTTCTGTATATGTATATATATATATATTCAAATACGAAGTCCCGCCATACGGCGCACAAATATTCATTCAAACATAGAAATAGGTATAAGGAAACGGGATTGGAAAACACATAAAAGGCGAACACAAGAATGTGGGGAAGGCGGTTTTTGAGCAGATCAGGAATGTAAAAATATTTCCTTAACTGGGATTTGAACACCGGACCTTCCACTTGCCAGGCGGATGTGCTACCAATTACACCACCAAGGAAATCTAATTTACACTGAGATCTGCGATGTTTTTAAAACGCCCAAGCGCTCCGAATCATTTGCCAAAGGAAGGCTTTAGGGAGCTATTCCACCCACCAAAGGAGAAATAGACAATACACACAAGAAGAGGGGACAGTTGGTTAGAAAGCATATAGTATCATAGAGAATAGGAACAGTACGTTTCATGGCACGCATAGCCAGAAGAAGAGATGAGCCACATTGGCCAGATACACATTCAAATACGAAATCCCGCCATACGGCGCACAAATATTCATTCAAACATAGAAATAGGTATAAGGAAAGGGGATAGGAAAACACATAAAAGGCGAACACAGGACACGTGGGGATTCCTTATACCTATTTCTATGTTTGAATGAATATATATATATATATATATATATATATATATATATATATATATATATATATATATAGATGATGCGGAAGTACTCACGAGAGCAATATAACTTTTGGACGGCACAATAGAACACAGAATAAAACAGATAACACGTAAAAGGACACTCACACTGTAGATGATTTGAGCTTTCGGCCTACTACGAGGCCTTCTTCAGGTCAGACTGAGAGGTTTTGAGAGAAGAGTGCCTGGGGGGGAAAGGGGGGCGGAAGGTTTAGGGACTGTTGGGAAGGAAATTAAAGATGGCGGTTAAGGGTGGGAATTTTAAAGGATTGGAAATATAGGATGTATGCGGATTCGCAAGTTCTCACCTCTATGTTGGTGGCTGAATCGGGTAGGGATTCTAGAACTGTTAGGGAAAAGCATTCGTCGAATGATAGGTTGTGTGAACTTGAGTGTAAAGGGATAGGAAGAGAAGAGAGTGAAGCAGAATTACAGGAGTAGCGGTGATTGTTCATTCGAATGGATAAGGGGGTAATGTATTTGCCTATGTAGAATGAGGTGCATTGTTTGCACAACAAAAGATAGATAATATTTTTCGAGAGGCAATTAGCGTGGGAACGGGGGAAGGGACAATGAGGGGATGTGGGGAGATTATATATATATATATATATATATATATATATATATATATATATATATAATCTCCCCACATCCCCACATGGGAGGATATATATATATATATATATATATATATATATATATATATATATATATATATATATATATATATATATATATATATATATATATATATATATATATCCTCCCATGGACTACAACCTTGACGTGGTGGAAGGGCTTGTGTGTGTTCCAATGACCCCTAGAGCTGTGCTGGCGGGAGTAATAATAATTGCTCCTGGTAGGGTCACCCATGCCAGATAGGATGAAGGTTAGGAGCCAGACAAAAGGTAGTCCACACAGCATCTGTTCTTCAGTGAGGTGGCTGCAAAGGCATCTGACCCCAAATGGGGCGGTCATTGAGTGATGGTGTCCCATTTAAAAACACTATTGAGGAAGGAAACGGGAAACCAACTCAATAATCATTCCCACGAAAAATGATGGACACAAGACAGAAATTGAGTTCTGGCAACTGTGGGACTTGGCCCAAGTGGGCGTGTGTCGTACCCGGCAGCGGGGAAGGCAAGACTTCAGTGGTCGTCATCCCACGAACCCCTTGCAGGGGAGAAATAACAGCAGCAGGACAGAAGACGCAGAAGAAGACGAAAGTAGTTAGAATAGGAACATAGAACATCAGGACAATGTTGAGGACAGGCAAATTAGAGAATATTAAGCGAGAGATGGAAAGAGGTAATAAAGATGTTTTAGGTACATGCAAGATAGGATGGAAGGAAAGCGGTGATTACTGGAGTGATAATTATAGAATAATATACAGCGGCGGGGACAATAGCCAACAAGGGATTGCCGTGATATTAAATAAAGGGGTAGGAAGAAGCGTAGTCAACAGAGCAAGCAACTGATAGAATATTAGTAGTAAAGATTAAAACAGAACCGACGAACTTGGTCCCTGTTCAGGTATACATACCACCGAGCAACCACAAGGAGGAAGAAGTCGATAGGATATACGATGAGTTAGAGGATATAATCGCATGTGTTCCTGCAGGGAAACATTTGATAGTGATGGGGGATTGGAATGCAAGGGTAGGCGAAGGAAGAGATGCTGATGAGGTGGGGGACTATGGATTAGGCACGAGGAATGAACGTGGGGAGAAAGCAATTGAATTCTGCAGGTGATAGGGGTTAGTCATCACCAACACATGGTTTAGACACCACAAAAGGCATAGATGTACATGGAAAATGCCAAGTGACTCAGAAAGATATCAGTTAGATTATATTATGGTTAGGCACAGGTTTAGGAACAGTGTGATAAATTCGCACAGTTTCCCAGGAGCGGAAGCGAACTCTGACCACAATTTAGTTGTTATGAAATGTAACGTCCATTTCAAAAAGATAAGCCATGGGCGGCGGGTTAGCAAATGGAATGTAGAATCATTAAATGGGTTACCAAGGAAGGACTATCAGCAGGCTGTAGAGGAAATCATGGAGTACGGTAGAGAGGTGAGTACTATCGAAGAAAAGTGGGAATGTATCAAGCAAGGGATATCGAAAGCCGCAAAAGACACTATAGGAACCATTACCGGGGAAAAGGATAAGGAAACCATGGGTAACGGATGAGATGATTGCAAAGATGGATGACAGAAGAAGATGGAAGAATGTATACACAGAGTTAGGCAAAATGAAGTACAAAGAGTTAAACAATAAATTGAAAAGGGCCACAAATAAAGCAAAAGAAGAATGGTGGAAAATGCAATGCAAGGATATGGAAAGTTTACAGAGGAAGGGTGAAATTGGTGCGCTATACAGCAAGGTTAAGCTGTTATCGGGAAGTAAGAAGGCAAGATCTGTCCTAACAGTTAAAGATAAGAGGGGTAAGATAATAGTTGAACGAGAAAAAATCCAAGAGAAGGATTACATAGGAACACTGTATGGTAGAGAACTTAGGCCGACAAGGTTAGACATAGAAAAGGAAAAGGATGTAGAAGAAGATAGCTTAAGTCTAGGCATACTCAATGAAGACATAGACAGGGCATTAAAGGAAATGAAAGCAAATAAGGCCGTTGGAGGAGACAATATTCATGAAACTGTTGTAATGTTTAGGAAAATTTGGGAAGAAGACTCTATATTGAATGATTCTTAGAATATATGAGGAAGGAATCTGGCCGGAAGATTTTGAGAGATCGGTGTTAGTTCCTATTTCAAAAAAGGTAAAGGCTACATCATGTGAGGATTACAGAACAATAAGCTTGATATCCCACACAGCTAAAGTTATTCTCCGGATCATCAACAAAAGGATAGAGAGTAAGGCAAATGATTACTTAGGGGATGATCAGTTTGGGTTTAGGAAGGGGAGAGGTACGCATAATGCCATTGGAGTAATGAGATCACAATGGAGAGGAATATAGATTACAATCAGGACGTATTTGCCTGTTTTGTGGACTTTGTGGATCCATATATCTGAGCCACAAAAGCCGTTTCAGGGGTTGTTTTGACAGGAATTTATTCTCCACAAGACCAAGAAAGAGGTTTGCATTGGAAGGGCTGAACCTACTTCCCATGGCACAACCCTTGATTTACAGGAAGAATTTATCATTAAAGGAGAAGGAATTGCCAGTGAGGATGAACTCAGAAGGGATAAGGAGAAAATTTGGGCTGGGAATGTGCGGCTCAGGGCGTTGGGAGAGGCAGTGTTGGAAGGTGGAGAGACCTTCTGAGGGGGGAATAGATGTATATGGGGATGTGGCATCTATAGTGGCCATAATAATCTCAGTATCTGGAGGGAGGGAGGTAGATTTTAACCTATCCAGGAAAGGTAGGAATCTTTAGTGAAGGACGGTAGGGAATGGACAATCGGCTGGAGATAGTGGTCTACAAATGCCGAGATTCTTTCTGTTGGGCAGTGGCAGGAGGATAAAATCGGCTGACTGGGATTGCCCGGCTTGTAAATCTTCGGAAGGATATAGAAATGAAGCATGCATGGGTGGGGAAGGGAGAGGAGGGCCAAGTCTGAAGGAAATAGACCCTCATTTGGCCCGTTGGCCCCGAGAAATATAAGTTCCTCCTGAAGTAGTGTGGGAGAACCAGTTCCTCTTTTATATGTTTTTCTATGTTTGTATCTACTAGTGTTAATTCTACTTACATTATATATATATATATATATATATATATATATATAATGATATAATAAGATATATATATATATATATATAAAGAGAAAAGATATATATATAATATATAAAGAAATTATATATATAATATATAAAATTATATATATAATATAAGATATATATATAAAGAAAAAGATATATATATATATATATATATATATATATATATATATATATATATCTTTTTTCAGCTGGAAAACCATAAAGAGAGCAAAAAATCTTTTTGCTGCAATTCATGCAATAAATCCAATTCATGTGTATAAATCAGAAATGCAGTAGCCTGTAAGTAGCTCAGAACAACAAGTTTAATTTCCCTTACAGAACAGGTAATCATTGACAAAAGGAATTGAAGAGAGCAAATGACTGCTAATGTGAAGAAGGGTGGATATACATGACGTCACAGTAGTTAAGAGAAAGAAAGGATACACAGTAAGCAGAAAACAGAAGTTAATTGAAGAGATCCAAACATTTTCATCCAAAACTGTACATTGGTTTATCTAACATCTGCATACCTCAGACTGTATAGGTGCAGGGAGCATATAGGGAATTGGGAATAGGCAAAGGTAGTCTGTTTTACATACTTTTTAATAAATGTATGTAGATATGTACAATGGATGCACACATGTACAATGGAAACAGTTGGAGAGCTGGAAGCATTACTAATAGCAAGAAACAAACTGATTACATCAATTTGGCATTCATAGGAAAATGCTTTATCCAAGGGATTTTAATCCCCATGAGAGCATTACAGTGCCAGTGTAAGAGGCATGAAATGAGAATCAATCAACAGAAAAGGTAAAGATTCTCAAGATAATGGTAGACCAAGTTAAACATCAAAGTCATCATCAACCCAGTAATCAACCCAAATATAGGCCTTGATAGTTGAAGAGAGCAAATCTTCTTAGATCTTACCCCAAACTAATCCTAAACAGGAATCTAACATTCACACATTAAAGGTGAATGGTCTTTCACTATGCCACTAAACAATTTCGCACAAATCTAATTAAACAGAAAATTACACTGCTTGAAATGTAGATAAGGATATTTAAAGCTATCAGTTGAGGTTTGTACATGCACCCTTCAGGTTGGGAGCTAAATTCACAATCTACTTAACTATCCCCCTCCAAGATCAAAGTAGGAGGGCATAAATTAAAGCCGTTGGAGTATTTTAATTATTTTCAAAGTATTTCAGACAAAAATGGGAAAATTAATGAGGTTATTAAGGAAATGAAATGCATTTGGAAAAGATGCCATCAAAACATATGCAGGAGTTGATGATTTTTACCTCAAGTAAAAATGAAAGGCTAGCAAAAAAATTGTGCTCAGTGTATGATTCAACAAACTTAAATTTGAGGAGCAAGGAGCTTGATTCTTGTTTAGAGCTAGTGATAACTTGAAGTAAAGAATAACTATGGCACACAGCATGTACAAAAAAAGTGGTTCTCATGCATGAAAAACATATGAACTAAGCTTACCAGTTATGTTCCTATACACTTCAAGACAGCAGGAATTGGGAACAAATTTTTCACCACTCCAAGCATTAATGTCATACCAGTCTTCATAGTTATTGACCCCGCAACAGTGAAACTGAAATTTAAAAATACAACTGTAAGCATTTATTAAAAAAAAAAGAAAATAATGTCTGCATAAATCATTAACTTTCCATGAGAAACCAAGGAGAGAAATTTTAAATTTGATGTGCTCAAGCATGTGTATCTTTTATTCTTATTTAGGAAACATGATAATTAATCCTGAGCATGAATTCCTCAATAAATGTCAAAAATAAATAATGAGTTTGGCAAATTATAGTGATCACCAACTGAGAAATTTCCAAGTCTTTTCAAATGCAATAGTAGATCCCACAAAGTCAGGTCATGCCTTCCACTCACTATTTCATAGTAAATCTCTCAAATACCTCTCTACCTTTTCACTACAAGATTTCAGAGTAGGGGACATCAAGTTTTGGTCGAACTATTTAGCAGTGCCACAATAGTTCACATTGTCTTCAAATGGGAATAATGGTGGGCATGTTTTGCGGCAACTACACCATTACACATGCACCCAATGCAAAGTGAATAACTGCAAACATACCTCATTGTGTATGTGGTTCCAAATGTGGTGGAGGCCATTGGGAGCAGACTGTGAATCATTGTAATGGTGTTCAATGCCATACTTCAATTCTTCCCTCAACGTTCTTCCAAGACTTTCGCGGAATACAAAAGCTACAGTTGCAAGAAGGAACTCAACTAAAAACATGAATACCACCAAGCTGAAATACTGTAAAAATAAAAATAAATCAAATTTTCAGTTAGAAAAATACTTTGGATTGTGGTGGAAATAGTTTATTCTGATGAATTGTGGATTAAATTCTTACAAAATTCATTCTTACAATTCATACTACACCAATGAAGGAGAGAATTCTTGTTAAATGAATTAATATGCATAGTGTGTTGAACACTTACAATTAGATTCAGTTCTCACCATTAGTTTGTAATAATTTCATTTTAGAGCTATTCATTTAGCTTACAACTTTTGCTGAGCTTTATATGTTGCCCATAATCATGGAGTTTGTTCAGGCATATGTTTATATTTTATTTCAAAAGTTAATTTTGAATGAGAATTTTCCTCAAAAATAAGGCAAAACATTGGTATACAAAAAGATACATAGCATGGCTGATAAAATATTCAATATAAAAGATTCCAACAAAATAATCCCGTTTATGCATCATATTATATATTTTCAAAAAACAGATATATTTTAAGTTTTTGGTGACTTTTTGAAACTCAATTCTACTTTAACTCTTACATCTGGACAGATATTTACCATTTTAGTATAGTATAGTTTTCTTATGAAGAGGTGAGTTAAAACAATGACTAATTTGTTTTTATCAAATGAAAAAAGAAAATATGAGCACCAACACTAGCAATTAGAACTTTGGTTAGAGAATGGATGCAGAAAGAAAGGATGAAGAAAAAATAAGCAGTATTGACTGAAATTAGAAGTCAATAGAAATCTAATAAAAAAATGAAATGACACATAAAGCTGTAAAATAAATTAGGGATATGAATTGAGATAACCATCGAATCTAAGCAACAACTAAACCAGAATTTATATGGTTTTTAACCACTCTCAGAAAGATTTATTTAATTAGATCTTGTATTCTATTTCCCTCTGCTAGTATATACTTATACCTTATTGCATATTAATGAAAATAGTTCCTGTGTCACTGGAGTTTAATAATTCATAATACGCTAAAATATTTTACATGATATCTTTCAGATGTGACAATTAACTGTACTACTGCGTGCAGAGTAGTTATCCAAAAATGCACACTATAATGTATTCAGTGGTATAAATAGTTTACATTGACATTTTGGATGTAAATTTGGGATGGCAGATGTTCTGCATCATGGACATTATTTCATAATTAGACACATCATATGATGTAACCCAAATCAATGTGATTCACTCTAAGATGTATTGAAGGATTAATTATTATTAGATATCTTTTTCAAAGGACATGCCCATTTTTCTTTGATATTAGTCAAATTAGTTCACCTAAATCTCCTTCAATTCATCAGTCAGCATGTGAACATATATTTGAAATAAATATTTCATGAACATATATGTGAAATAAATATTTCTTAAGCTGTTACACAAAAAAAGTGTCAACTATCAATGAAGAAGAACTCAGAATTCATACTTTACATGAAGGAAAAGGTGAATAACTCACATAATTCAAATAACTTTGAAGGAAGTCATCAAAATGTCTTGCCGTGAAAGTGTGTCATTGAGAGTTCTCATAAAGCTGAGGAAAAGATTTGGTAACTCACAGTAATCAGCATGCAGCGACTCTTGAACCATGCTCCACAGCATCCAAAAAATGCCACAACAAATGCTACAACCCCTGCCGTTATGAGAATTGCATCTGCACTCGCCACTGCAAACTGCGGAGCTAATGAAGCATATCCACCATGAGCCAGGTGGAGCCACACGCCCACACCCAAGACGCCACATCCCATCAACTGCAAGGAATAGATGATAAACATTCGCATTTATTGCAATTTTTAATGGCAGAAGTCCATAGACGGATATCACTCACCAAAAATACTTTCAAACCACACTGCATCTTAAGTTTCCAAGAAATGACCAAATTACACCCAACATTGTGAGAAACAGCTTAGGTATACTATATGACTTAGGTAAACTAGGAAATGCATATCAAACCTGTAGTTCTTAGGATAATAAGTGAAAAGAGACACACTAATTTTTTTGCGACAAATTAATTTTGAATGGGAGATAAAATTTCTGTTTTGCCAAATACATAATACAAAGTATTAAAGTCATTTTAAAATTATACCATTGCCTAAGGATACCTCAGTTTACACTACACACTTTTGTATTGATAATTATCATGTAATTCATCAAATTTGAACATTACATTCTTAACAAGGCAAATAATAAATAAATCATCATCTTCAATAAAATGTTTGCCACCAAGCCTTATTTTCTTCAGTCGACCTTTTTTTGAATTATGAAAATCCATCAAAGAAACAATAATTCATTCACTGAATATTCAGTAATGTCCACTAAAAAATAATGGTTGAAGAATTTTTACGACTTTCAAGTGACATTGCACATTTGCCATTAATCAAAAACTGACAGAAATATTTTCTGATTCAGTAGTCAAATACATAAAAAGTTTTGATTGCAAATTTAGGCAATACTACAAAGTAGTATACAGGTATACCTATATGAGCAAATGAAACTAAATGTTTACAGACTTCAAACAAGTTTTTTTTTTCATTTTCATCACATTTGCCCAGTCAAAAGTTTTTTCAGATTTTACTTTAATTCAAGTTTCAATTTTACGCAAAACTAGCCACTTACCCAGAGAAGGACATTGATGGAGCAGAATGTGTGCCTCACACATGTGTACCCACTTCGACCCATTGTGATATGGGTCTCCTTCCTCTCACTTGAGTCACTCCTCTTCTTCTCGCTGAAGAGAAGAAAAGAAAAGAAAACATTGTTTTAAAAAGGGATTCAGTGATATAACTCATATGCAGAAATGCAAGTTTCATTCATGAGATTTAAAAATAATCTCCATTATAATAACTTTCCAAAAATGTTTTTAAAAATTGGAGTAGAGTAAATTAACATTCATCTGAAAAATTTTTTCTTGGGAATCGGAGATGTTCTGCTAATTGAATTAGAAAGGTGAAAGTGATTGATGAGTATGCATGAATTCACTAGCTAGTTCCACTGTTATTGGTTCATCTCATACAATGGTGGATAAGGACGATGAATTTCTCCACAAACATTTGCACTGCATTGCATCCATCATAAATTATGTGGTATACCACAGAAACACCATAAAAATCCAACTACTGCCCCAGCATCATTTAGACAATTCCATTATTCCTCTTCCTACTCCTCTGACAGAAAAGGAAGAGGAACACTGGAAGGACATTGGAGGAAGAACACTGGAGGAACAATGGAACACAGGCAAGCTTGCCATAAAAAGAAAAGAAGCTTGTTTCATAGGAAATTTTTAATCCCCACAACACTTTAGTTAAATGACCAAATGCTTAATGCAATATAATAAATTTCAAGAAATAACGAGTGGATTCTTTCATTGATTACACAAAACATAAAATGAGTCTAATTAATATACAGTGGAAGTACCCATTAAAGGGCAATATTATAGAAATCCTTTTTCAGGAAAAAATATTTATCCAAACCAGAAGAAATTAGGAAAACATATCTGATGAATAAGCAAATCTTTAGATTTTTTCTTGAAACAAATCAATACTTTCATTAATCAGTCGTTTGTAAGACCAACACAAAAGTGTTTAACTATTACACATGAGATCCAATTACATGATTTCTTTTCTTTAATCCATTTTCCAGATTATCTTTTCATTCTTCTTCTTTATTGGTTGAGATTATCTACCTCATGGCCACTGGCAGGATATTTGTAAGTGTCACTTATTTCCTCAGAACCATGACAAACTCTCAGACTTGTGATACCAAGGGCTTCAAAGATAAAATTGGTGAATTCTATGGTTTCAGGCTCAACTTTGTGGAGGTTCATTTTCATTTTAAACGAATATACTTTGTAACTTCCACACAATTTTTATTCGTACTACCGGTTTCAACGCTTCGGCGTAAGGTACCTGATGATGACGTCGAAGCGTTGAAACCGGTAGTACGAATAAAAATTGTGTGGAAGTTACAAAGTATATTCATTTAAAACGATAAAATTGATCTTTGAGGTTAAAATAATGAGAGCTTTTAATTAGGGGTCACATCAACATTTTTTTTACTATTTCCACCATAGAAATTATGTATATATAATGGTTTTTACGACTGATGAATGAGAGTATCGATCCATTTCTAGAAAAATCAAAATATTTGCTCATTCATGAGAAGTGATTTGCTTACTTCTTCTGTTTCTGAGCATTATTTCAAAAAAAGGATTCCTTTATTATTGCGGGTAGAGCGTTGGACTGCTGACCAGAGGGTCCCGGGTTCGATTCCCGGGCGAGGCACTCTGGGCACCTGCAGCTCCACCCAAGCTAGTTGATTTTTCGGGTACCAGATCTTCCTGGGAAACCATAACCGGCACAGGGAAAGGAACTGGCCCCCCTACCCTGATGTGTGAATATTCACACGCCGTCGGGCTTGGTACATGGGTGAACGCCATCATCACCTACCACGCCGAACTTCGGGTTGAATACTGCTTATGATTCTTTCCTAGTATCATAACTACTTTAAGTAGCGTTACATACTTTAACTGTATATTATTCGCTATTGGCGAGTGTGAATAGTTAAAATAATGTGCATTAACGCTAAATAAAAAATCGACTCGTTTAGAGGAAATGAGCATTCTACTATCAATGGTGTAAATAAATATCCTATCAAAATAACCATCGACACTCGCAAATTCGGATGAAAATAATAGAAGACCCATGCCATGCAAGAGCATTAATCTATCTCATTAATCTCAAAGGTTATGCCAGTGATTAGTTAATCACTGGCATATCAAAAAGTTAAATAATGATTCTGGATAAGTGTACTTTTGTGAAAGAAAGAAATTATGAAAAAAACAATAATTATGACAAAATTTATGGTAAACAATGTAGATTGGGCATTGTAAAAATAATTTTCAGCATTTGATATTTCATAATACGATATTTATTCATGACAGGCCATTGGAAAACTCGTAACATTTTATATTATTTAATTTCTGCACTTTAGACATCTTTCTCTCCCGAATTAATAACCTACATTCCATGACTGCTAGGCCCAAAATAGCCCCAATGACACTGGTTACGCGCCTAACTTGAACATTGTGCACCAAAAACGAAAGGCTGATGACTTTAAAATAGACCATTGAAACAGATCACTCATTTTTTTCTGTTTCATTACGAACCGCTTCCACTGAGTATCGCCAGGAAACCCGCTAATCTTAAAGAGATTTTGTTAAAAACCAAATATAAAATATTTTGAACAATCATCAAGCATCATTACTGATTTAAACGAGGCGGGGCCTCCGTTCCACGATTCATTGGCAATACTGGAGGGAAAATTGGACAGGAGGAGACGTAATTTGTATTTAATTTCATGTAATTTTGCTGAAATAAAAGTGAACTGAGTCTGGATAAAATAATGTCATTTGATAGTGTATAGAGTTAAAATAACTTCGTGCATTAACCAAGAATAAACTATCGACTCGTTCGGAGAAAGTGAGGAGAGGCCATGAATATTAAATTTAGCATTCCACTAATGTCAATGACGTGCCCCTCGAGTGGAATAAAAGAAGGAGCTGGAATGACACTTAAAAAAGATCTCCCAACCATGGAAAGGGGTTAATTAAATTAATAAATGGATAACTTCGGCTGCGGAATCCTTCAAGCCGCACGAACCACTCCATAACCCTTGGCAATGCAGTCACTACATACACAACACTTTAGTTATACTGGTCGATTCTGGTGCTCACGTTTCGCTGCGAATCACGGTGACGCGCGCTTGAAATTCCAGAGTGGGGTGTGCCCTGCAGACAATTTATTCTTTTTTTTTAATTTTTTTTCAAGAGGCAAGATCTCCCCTCCCCCATACATATCCTCCCTACGCCAGCCAGCCCCTAGGTTTTTTAATGACTCTCAGAGCGGTGGGACTAATGGCCTCGGCGAGAGACCATGTTTTTAAATGTCCTCACTGTTTAACTCGGAAAATTATCGGAGTCAGTTTCCGGCAATTAACAGAATGGACCCAAGACATCTTATCTCCCCGCACATTAGCCGAAAAACTTTAACCTAATTACTTAAGTCAACAATTGACAAGGAATCACGAGATGCAAACTAAATGTCGTCGTGTGTGGAAAATAACGTGCGTCAACTGAGCGAAAGTTATAAGCGGAGCAGTTTCTGAAGACGGTTTTCGCGGCGTTCAATTCAATGAGTATCCTCGACCCAAGTGACGGTTACAACCAAACAGAAGTGCCATGTCTGACGACACCATATCCGCATAATCGTCCAACTAACGTTTTTACACAACGCTTCCTTTTTTTCCTAACTTTTTAGGGATGTTGTTTGTCGATGAACGCTTCTGACTTTGACTTCTGATCCTTAAATAACATTTATCCATCGTCCTCCAATGAACGATTAGTAAAAGAAATAATTCTAAGCACCAAATTATTTGAACGCCGAAATGTTTTCCGGTGAGAAATAAAATCACAATTTTGTCATTAATAACATGGTTCTATGGTAGAAACCATACGAATCACATGACAATCCTATGGTTTCGTTTTTAAGATATACATTCCTAGCATAAACAATGTCCAATCGATTAGCGAATTGATTAATCTCAATGCACACTAATCCCATGATATGATTCCGGCTGCAATAGAAAAATTACCCCGCTACGAAAAAAGGGAGGCTGAGGCAGGATCAGAGTCGGCGAGTTCAGTTTTCATTTGGTTTCTTAGAGATCACAACCGTTTCAGTCAAGGTGAACCCATTCCCAACCATTTCTGTGCTTGGAAAAGTCAAGCGACTCGCAATGTCGGCAGAAAGTACGCAAGCAGCCTCAGATCGGTCCGAAATTGAGGAAAATTAAATCCATACTTCGGTGTTTCTTCCACTGACAAATTCATATTCTACATGCGTGCAAAATGCGTAACGAAGACTGAATACACTCTTTCTACAAGATTTTATTTCTTAAGTCTTCAAGGTTACCACATCACCATGCTGTTTTCAAGCCGCGATTGTTTTTCCGCATGTTTCAAGAATAAACATAAGGTCATCGACGGTAACTATCAATATTACAAAAGTTATTTTTTCTCGACGGTTTTTCTTCAGTAACAGTACTGAAATATTGCGATTATCGCCAAACACCACTTCAATTTAGAGCCAAAGCCGATGAAAATCCAGACCAAATAAGACAAATATCAACGGAACGTTAACTGAGCTCGGGGACACTGATTGAATAGGCCATTCAGACAGATTATTTATCTGTCATTGAGTTTCGAATATGATGAGATAAATTGAGCTGGGTCCGAATAAATTTCATATTAATGAGGCTCTATTTTTAGAACACAAGAGATCGCGTGCATTTTCCCTACATATATATTTATCGTGAGAAGTTTTGACATTCCTGACGCACATTTTTCCTTAGTAGCGATTTGCACTAACTTGACAAGCATTACCAATTGACCAATCCATTACCACTGCCAGAACATGGAAGGACTGAGCTTAGCTCAAATTAATCGTGCCTAACCAAACTAATATCCAGCAGAAACACTAAAAACATTGAAGTTTAATGAAATTCACAATTGGTAGAGAAATCCTTTCCTTTTTATTCTTGTTTACAAGTCAGAAAAAAATCTGAGGATACGTAAAATATAATGCAATGATGCTCGTAATAGGTACGAGTACGCCATGCACTAACTCGCACTGGTAAATTAGACACGGAAGAATATATTATGAAATCTTTGACCACGCCCAACGATATTTACTTCCAAGACAACCGATTTAGGAAGAAATTCCTTATTAATTCAACCTCTGATTTTCGCTTAAAGATAAAGGATAACTATTACGATAATTGCCATTTAAAAGTGAAATACAAAACACCAAAGGAATTGAGAAAAATGACGAAAGCTAAAAGATGAAGAGAAAGTATTGAAAAGGTAAAATTTGAGGGTGAAAAGAAGAACAAAATAATTCGCGGGAGAAGGAAACAAAAAAATGGCTGGACAAGAAAAAATTATGAACACGTGGATAAGGTTTATTGTTTCGAAGCACCGATGAACAAATTCAAGAATATAGATGGCGGAATTTGATGACACAATCTGAGGCTTTAAAGATTAACAAAAGGCACAAAGAATCAAATTAACTGCGTTTTAGAAATACTCAGGCTTTTCGTCAGACGTAGCTAGGTGAGATATTGATGCGATACACGAACGAGGGTGGGAACAACAAGGGATATGAATTATGGAGAGCAGGTAATGAAGATCAAATGAGGGAATAAATGAAACGATAAAATACGAAGAGTGGATATTCCGCTATCACTACAATCTTTGTAGCACCTACGTGTATGCATTTTCTCCCCGGCCCCGAAGAAGAATTTTTCCTAAAACTGGGATCTCCGGATCGTTGTGTTATTTAGTTTATCTTATTGCTACTGCTATCTTTTTTGCGTTTGTATGTATATGTCCTGTTCTATAAATATAATAGGTAAAATATAATCCTGTACATATATAATACGCATACACACATTATTATTATTATAAGGTAATCTACCGGTTAAGGTAGGTTTTCGGATGGACACAACTATCAAATAAATATTTTGTGACTTCAAACAAAACACCCCAGCAACCTAATCTACATCAGGTCCCTCTTCATCTCTGTGTACTTCCTTCCTCCCTTCATCCCGTCTAACATCCCTATCCCGTTCCTGCCCTTTCCTCGCCTGTCTAACATTCTCCCCTCTATTACCTTCTTCAACATCCCACTGCCGCTCAATATGCTTTCATCCATTTTTCTTGCCTCCATAGAATTTCTCCCAACAAACCCCTCTCCTCGCCCATCATCCCTAGTACTTCCTCATTTGTTTTCCTTTCGGTCCATTTCACCTTCTCCATTCTTCGTCACACCCACATTTCAAAAGCCTCCAATCTGCGTCTATCCTCCTGCTTCAGTAACCACGTTTCCGCGCCGTACATAGCTACGCTCCATATCAAAGTTTTACATACATATACATACAAATACATACAAACATAAAAAAACCATAAACACAATAATCAACCCCTTAGGTCGGTTTGGTAGGTGACGGTCGAGTTCAGCCAGTACTAAACCCGCCAGCATGTGAAATTCACACATCAGGGTAGGGGGACCAGTTCCTTTCCCTGTGACTTCCCATGTATGTATAAAATTGAAAATGTATGTACACACACACATATATATATATATATAGTCCAGGAGGTAGAGCGTTGGATTTCTGACCGGAGGGTCCCGGGTTCGATTCCCGGGCAAGGGACTCTGGGCACATGCAGCTCCACCCAAGCTATGTGATTTTTCGGGTACCACCTCTTCCTGGGAAACCATAACCAGCACAGGGAAAGGAACTGGCCTCTACCCTGATGTGTGAATTTCACACGCCGTCTGGGCTTAGTGCTGGTTCCTACCAAACCGACCTTCGGGATGAATACTGTGTTTATGGTTTATATATGTGTGTGTGTGTGTACATATACCCGTATATCTCAGTGTAAGTTACGTTTCCTCGATAGCTCAGGTGGTTAGAGCATCGACCCGGAAAGTCGAAAGATCCGGTGTTCAAGTCCTGGCCAAGGAAATACTTACGCGCTTGTGATCTGCTCGATTCCGCCTTCACCACCTCTCCTGTGTTCGTCCTTTGTACACGTATGTGTTCCTATCCGTTTTCCTTATATCTATCTATTTCCATGTCAATGTAATATATATATATATATATATATATATATATACACACACACACACACATATATATATCGATGATGCGGAAGCACTCACGAGAGCAATATAACTTTTGGACGGCACAATAGAACACAGAATGAAACAGATAACACGTAAACGAACACTCACATTGTAGATTATTTGAGCTTTCGGCCTACTCCGAGGCCTTCTTCAGGAAAATATAAATATATACAAATATATCTATCCATATAAAAATGTATATATATATACCCCTCCCATGGGCTACAACCCACACACACACACCTATACACACACACACACACACACGATAGCGGAATAAATAACCTCACACTTGAACAGTTACAAGACGAAGAGTGGTGGATGGGAAGAAGCAAATAATTCTTTTTGAAGGAGGGGGAAGGAGGTTTAAGGGGGAAAAAGCAAATAACTCTTTTTGAAGCAGGCAACGGCAGAGGAGGACAGCGGGACAAAAAGACGAAGGATTATGTTCACGAAGAAGTCGTCATCTGGTAGGAGAGTCAAGAGGATAACTAGCGGCTATCGGCAACGATGATAGATGGAAGTTTAAAGGGGGGATCGGGTTGCTTCAGTGGTCAGTACTCTGGCTGGACTTCTGGCTGGCGAATTTTTTTACCCAAATCCCTTTTATGGGTGACATTCGGAGGGCACTCCAAGCGGAGTACACTGTCCGTCGGATGGAACGTTAAATTGTCAGACCCTTTGGCATTTCGTTCGCTTCCTGAAAATCCTACCCCCACAATAAATTAACCATCATATCCCTAATGGTGCAAATGACCTCGGCTGTGGGTCGCCTCCCATAAATATAACGACCACGGGAGAGAGAGAGAGAAGGTGGCAATCCTGGTCATGGACCCTTATACAAGGCGAGAGAGAGGAAGGCGTGCAAAATGCCCATTCCCCCTTTTGGCTTCCGTCAGACACCGTCCATTGGCTTCATTTGGCAGTGACTTTTTTTCCACGCACACAGGATGCAAGCGACATTACAATTCACTCTCTCTCTCTCGCGTCCAACTCTCCCTCCCAGACACCGCCGGGACGTCTAATTCAACCCCCCTCCCACTCCCCAGCCCATTCCCCCACGACCCTTTCCTCCCGTCTCGCTCCCCCGTGAACAGAGCCAGTTCCCGGCGTCCGCGTGCGTGTGAGAAAGAAACACTTCCTCCATTTCTTTTTCCTCCTTCCACCGCCTTTTTTTTACCTCCTCATATCTAATTCTGGAAGGGATTCCTCATTCGGGTGGACCGCGAGAGATCTAGGAGGGTCAATAAAAAAACCGAGAAGGAAAAAAACGGTTCGATGGACAGATATTTCCGTTGCGGTGTTTTAAAGAGTTCCCTGGATTCTGGACGAAATTTTTAAAGGCGCGCCGAAAAAAAACCATCACACAGGGAGGATTGTCACCTGATTGGATACTTGACGGGGTTCCCATTTCCGAAACGGTTGATCGGTTTCTCGCGACAAGGAAAAATCCTCCGCGGCCCATTTCTATCTAGTCCACCCTGCACCGATCATGACTGCTGACCGATTGCATCCCTCGAACAGTTAGGAGGGCACAAGCTTTCAGACCTTCCACGGTCTCAACGGTTGAACAACTGTTCTGTATGCTCGTCATGCGGTTAAGTCGATTCACTGATGGAGACTACGGAAGTTGAGAAAACCGATGAAATGAAATTCTAAAGAAGTGTTAGGTAAAGGCTGGTTAAACATTAATTCCAGAGAGTATGAATTACAGAAGACGGAATTATTCAAGTAAAATCGACGAAAAATTGGATTAATGTACTAGGAAGTTAAAAGGCGTAATGGCGTTGTCGAAAGAAGAATTTTACAGAGGACGGAATTAATGATCGGAACCGGAGACTTTTAAGAAGAAGAGTATCGTTGTATGTTTTGTTTCATCGTCCTCAAAGGAAAGGAAATGAGTTAAAACGAGTGGGCATTAAAATCTTATGTACAAGGCTGTCCGAGAGTTGCGGTAAAGCAACGCCAATTGATCTCCATACTATGCGCATTCATACCCTCCATTAAATATCAAATCACTCGTAATTGGTAAAACGATTATGTTAACATTTTTTTACATGCATTCACACATTTGCTTATTGAAACCTTAGTAGGCGCAACTCCAATTCACTAATTCGTCATTTGATTGCATCATTGCGACATTTTGTTGCATCTTTTCAGATGCCAGTGTGAAAAGGCCTCTACGAATGAAATTGGCTTGCTGCATCGCACAAGCCCATCTTTGATCAATTGTTTCGCAACTCGTCCCTGCCTCCGAATCTGTTGAATTATTAAACGAAGCCATTGTTGGCATGGCTACGGGAAATACGAATTGGCAGGTCACATTCAGCCAGGTGGCATATAGGATAGATTAAAGAGATGGATGGAAGTCATATTTCTACGGAGCGGAAGTCATATTTCTACGAAGTAGTTCCGTAGTTATGTAAAATAAAACTAAACATAGTTCCATTTTTACACGCTGCTTTTATGGTATTATGCCTCATCGCCGTGGTATTCTGTATGCAAAAAAGTTACTACGTATTAATTAGATGCATTGAAGAACTATTTACTTTACTTTCAAGCAAGACATTAACCAGTGCTCAAATGAGAGGACGTAATAGACAAAATGGAAATGGGAATCCCACTGGCACATATCTTTTGACGGAGGAGCCTTTTGAAAACAGACCATTCAAATCATAGGTGGGTACAACTACCTCTGATTGTGAGTCTCTAGTCGATTGCTACACCATACGAAATTAGAAATAAGTTGTAAAAAAATACTACAACCCCTGGAGGTCCTTATGAAATGTGGACATTTACAGTATGAAGGTGACAAAGTCTTTGATTCTTTTTTCGTGCGTTACAAAAAATGAATCTCCACAGATTATCAGCTCCAAATATCTCTCAAATTTGAATTTTGACGGCTACACATTTTCAGGTCAATGATAAGCGAATACGATAAAAGGAATGACAAAAAATGGCGTATTTTGCACCTTCTGGACAATGTGTGCACTAACTGTTTGAATTGGTCGCCTTAGTTCAGCACGAATCGACCCAGGGATATTATCTAATTATTTTGCAAACATTCCCCGAGAGAACTGCCCAGGGAAATGAGGCCAGAGCAGAGAAAAATGAAAGAAATAAAACAACTAAGTAGAGGATAGAAAGTAGTCGGGAAAAAAATGTTCGAGTTTACAAAGCGCAGAGGTGAAAGGAGTGGTGCCATTCAATGATAATTCGTGCACAAGGGATCTACTTCGAAATTTTCGCTAAGTTTGAATTTAATAGCGTTACCACAGAGTATTGGGGAAATGTGACGAAAAGGTTAAAGAGAAACGATATCTTTCGCTGGTTTGGCCTAATTTAGAATATACTGCTATTTTATGGGATCTTCATGAAGTTAATCAGATCGCGTTCAGCGGAGAGGAGCTAGATTTGTAAAACGTTGTTATGATAAATTTAGTAGCGTATCTAAAATATTAGAGGAACTAGGCTGGGAAACGAAGCGAAGGTTAAATTAACGATGAAATCTCTCGCATACCGTAAACGCCTGACAAAGTGGAATAGACTACGTTACGATATTCACCTCGATACAAGCGGTCGCCATCCAGAATTAAATTTTCGAGACTGGACTGGAGAGCATGAGTAGAAATTACAGTGGAAATTTATCTGAGGATTTAAACATCGTCGTAAAATGAAATAAAACAGCAGGATTCTTCGTCGCTGAAATTTTCCTCGCCGGGCATCAGATCGCTGGGATAAAAAAATCGGGTTCGGAAAACACAAGATACACCTAAGGAATTTTCCTTCGCCTCTCAATCATAAAATTATAACTTTTATAGGCTGTAACCAACTAAGGAATCTTCACGTCTATCAAAACAAAATTCCAAAGTTCAAATAAATATGCACGTTTTAAAATGATGGACTTAATAGTTGAGTAAAAGCCAAATGTAAGTTGGCGTACTCTCCAATGGTCTTAAAACGTTGTCCACCATGATATTTCTTGTGGCATTGCCTGAAATCCTAACTGCCACATCACAGTTCAAACAAGTTTTCGGGACGAACCGACAAACTTGAATAGACACACGCACTGGCATTGGATACACGTTGCGGTAATCGCTATGCAAAACTGGTCGGTGATTATTCACGTCTTGTAATGCCCCTGATTCATCCCATTACGTTGATTGGCTCGATGATCCAACAGGATGCCATTTAAAATCATTTCATTGTATCTGATGATGGCTTCATAGTTGATGCCGGTCGAAGCAAATGAAGCTTCGAGAAATGGCCCAGCTAATTTGATCAATTATGCACACGTTATTTCCCTAAGGTGACGCCGGAAACAGTCAATTTCATCAAGGCACAATACTGACATATCATGTAAACATTCGCTTCAACAACTGCATGTATACACGCAATCAAATCACAGAAAATTTAGATTACTAAACTCCCTCCCTTAATTATTTTTATACCAACAGAATTTGTCTCATTTCCTTTAATCTCAATTAGAAGAGTAGTTGACTGGAGTTTCAATTTTTCCCTCTCCATTCTTATTTCTATTACCCCATGATAGCTTTCTAAGTTTCTCCAAGAATAACATAATCAATTTTACATCTCTCGCTGCCTGATACGAAATACAAATGAGCCGGAGACCAATTTGCTAAACTATCCAAGTTGATTACTGATAAAAGGAAACTTGCAGCAGGATCCAAGAAATTGACTTCGAAACAAGGTATCATATACCGTGGCAAACCGGATTACACGAAATTCCCGGCCATGTACCAAAGACTTTTCCGACCGAAGGTTAGAAACGGGACACTCAAAAAAGAGAGAGCACCTTAGAACTGCATCTAAATGTGATGAAAAAAATTAACGGCGGCTTATTTTTCTTAAAATCCAAGGCAATCATTACGTAAGAGGCACGATTTCGTACTTTCCCAAGCAAACATCTACGCTTAGAGAGCTCAAAAATCGCATTCTTCCCCATCCCCCTTGCGAAAAAAAGGAAACCGAGGTGTATATATTTATTTTCAATTCGCACGCGGTTTTAGCACTTAGCGCCACTTTCAAAGAGAGGGTCGGAGATCCCTTGTCAAAAGAATTTAATTGCGTCCGCGTTCACGTCTATGCACGTGTGTGTGTGAGCGCGCGCGCCGGGATGGACGCTGCCGCCGATGGCTCTTTCACACCCGATGCCGTGCGGTCGGGCAGGGCGGCCAATCCGGGGGGAGAGATAGGGGAGGCAGAGAGAGAGAGGGAGATTGGGTTCCTCTCGTGGACAGGAGAGGGGAGGAGAGAAGAAGAGCGCAGCGGTGTTGCCGATTCAGGTTTCACTCGCTGGCACACGCACACACCAAACACTCTCCTCTCAAAGCCCAGTGGAGCCCGAACCTCCCTCTCCCTCGCGCCATCCCTCCCCCAACGCCAAACCACCCCGCGCGCACCACGACAAATAAGAAAACCTAAAAGGTGCACCTGTTGACGGTCACGTGACCGCGGGGGGATAGATCGCCTTCGGAGAAGGTGGCGTCGGGGAAGATGCATAAAGAGACGGACATGCACAGGCGAGACGACGACAAATAAACAATTAATGAAAGGAAGAATAAAAAAGGAGAGAGGTGGCGAGACTGGTGGGTGAGCATTGCATCGCAGGGTCGGGTGGGGTGGGGGAGTGTGTGGCAGAAGATGACAGCCTTCGGATGGGTTGGAGGAGTTGAGGGGAGGAGGGGGTTCGGCGAGGTACAAGGCTGAGGCGACGTCTTGGCCGCGAGCCGCTGTATAAGATGGTTCCCCCCACCTACTCATTTCTCCTCCACCCATTCCCGGACGCAACCCCCTTCCACCCTGCCTGCAGCGGCGGAGTGCGATAGATGCATCTGCACCGAATGAAACCCTCCATCTCCTCTCTCGTGCGCTCCTCCCAACACCTGCGACGCCCAACCCTCCTGCATCACTCTGCACACCTCTGCGCATTCGGAGACGAGCGCCGAATGCATAATCTAAGACACACTTGGCAGCTGCGACACTTAAAAAGAGCGGTTGTGGAAACGAAGTTGGTTTCCGGGAAGATCCTGACGAAAGAACACGATTCAGGCTTTATAAAGCTCGGTTAAAGAGAAAGAAATTTCGAAGAAAATTACACCAAATTCCCATGGTGGCGAAAAGGCATCCCATTCCGCCACCCCCACCCCTCAAATTGCCCGCGAAGCGCTACATAATGGTGTTCGATTCACGAAAATTGATAAAAGTTTCGTGCTTGCGCGCATGGGGACGACACACACGCAAAAACATACAAAAAAGTAAACCGTGAACGCAACATTAATATTTAAAAAAAATAATATAATCCCATTCTGATAGAACCTGCATTTCCCAGAGAAGAGCCCAGTGGTTGCACACGAAAAATTGGCGTCTTTTGTTTCCAGAGAGTAAAAAAAAACAAGAATCTCGGGAAAAGGCGCTCGGAAATCCTGGATAAACAATGCAAAGGTAATTGAAAAAAACAATAAAGATAGTTAATTGCGTCGTCCCAGCATAGCAAGAGACATTTACAAAAAAGTCGACATTAATTTACTAAACCCAGATTATCCCCCACCCCATACTTAAAAAATAAAACCACTCCGTTACGCACAGACGTGCGAACCTGATTTTTGGATAAGAATATAGTACTCCCGATCGATTGATTCCAAGGTCTTTCTCAAGAAGACACAAAACGGTCTCCGGATGAGTATTTTGTGTTTGAAAACCCTGTTTGAAAGTTGTGACGCACAGCGGAAATCGAAAGCATTAAAAATTCGCCCACGGGAATTCTTTCCGGGGGACAGTCGTCCTCCTTGAGAGCGGAGGCAAAGGCATGACCATTCGGCCAAATAACAAACACAACTGCTCCGCCCGATGAGCCAACCAACCAGTCGTGCGTGGGAATTTTGGACCAAATGACTCCGAGTTTCTCGGGCTACAGAGAAATTTCACCTTTAAAAGTGTACAGGCTCTCACTTTTTATTTAATAAAAATGCCGTGCCGAATGGCTACGGTCACGGCTCCCAAAAAGTCCCACAATTGGTCATGCAGCACTCAGCGGGGGATGCTGGGCATGCCACCAACATCTATAACTGGAGTCCTCCCTTATTTCAGCTTCTATAGGCTTTAGAATTCCTCATCCCAGCGATCCTAAAAACATTGATATTCCTATGCATTTAAAAGATTAAGTGCATGGCATTTTACTAAATTTTGAATTATATGCTAAGTGTTATGCCGAATGACTAAGGTTTGCGAATAACCACATCAAGAAAGGTTTCAATGATCGAGTAATAAAATATATTTCTAGGAACTATTGTGAGAGGAATGTTAGTGTAAATAATGGAAGGGTTTGAGTCCAATCAAATTCCTTACCCTCAAATGTATGAGATCTCACCTTTTACGGGAAGCAATGTTCGAACTTGTGAATTATTTTTAAAGATATTTTTTTAAATTTTGGTGTTTTCGGTTAAGGAATACAAATGCGAATGTTTCACATTTGCATGCAACAGATATCAACGATATGCTACTAAATGATTTTTCAAACTACCAAATTTATCAACACGACATCATACGCCATCATTCACACGCCTTCTATTTTCAGCACGGATCATTAGTTTCACCTCGGTCACCATCATGAAATCCGAAATGGAAAGCTTTGTTACATGCAGTAACCAAGGATTGGGTCGTTCGTACTCCAGTGAACCACTCATAAACAACTCAGAGGGTCCCTCCTACCTCTGACCAAGGTTCATTTATTCTTCGAGTTCTTTCTGAGTTGCCAATGTGTTTGTATGATATTCGATACAGGTGGTTTCCCGAAGGTTGAAGATTAAATATTCGCAGTGCTTAAGGTGCGAAATGGCCTTATCCGTCGGACCAAAGGATACTACGACTGATCTGGGGATGTTGTACACCGGTGGCATTTTATCTTTGAATAATATAGTTAAGATCAAAAATATTGAAAAATTGAACTCCTCAGACAGACGGGGGATTAGTTTGATGGGTGACAGATGAAAAGATAGCTAAGGACTACTTCTAGTCGAAGCTACCCTGAAAAGAGTAACACTAGCAAAAAGGAAAGGCGACCAACAGCGGTACGCTGTTCAGAGAATGTGGGAAGGGTGGAGCGAAACCCGGCGTTAGTTTACTTTTAAATGCGCCAAGGGACCCAAGGTGAATTTCAACGTGTCATCCAAAGGACGGCGTACTCCACATGACACCACCAAGTAGGGATCGGGATAGCTCTGAAAAAATCTGCCCCCTCCAGATTACAAACCCGGTCCCTCAGGATGGGAAGCCATTACATTAATCATCGCAGCAACTTGATCCCCACATGCTAAAAAAGCATTCAGTGTGGTGTATAAAGGCCGGTAGAAAAAAGGATAAGAATGGTATTTCTACGCGCAAACTGCTCGACGAATCACAATCAGTGAAGTGTTGCCCTCTAGCGGCGTCTGTAAGGAGTTAAACACCACCTTGGTCATGGCCCTAACTAATCTTGTCTCCGCACAACAGCGATTCTTGTCTGAGCTTGAACACGCTTGCTATAGGTACATACCGTATTCTTGTGTTGGTGAAAATGAAGGTGTTAGAGAAGCAGTGTGTGTGCATTGAATTTTGTTTTAACCTCGGGAAAAGTGCAAATTAAACTTAAGCAATGATTAAAGAGGCCTGCAATGAATCTATGATTCGGGCACAGTGTTTTCGTCGGTACAACCGCTTCCAGTCTGGACTAACCTTTTGTGTTTGTACATATTACGTATTCCTATTTACCATGTTGCACGCAGGTGGCCATGAGAAGGACCGATGCAACCTAATTTACAGGGTGCTTTCCGAAAGTAATGCAATTAAATTTCCCACGCCGCTCCTATTGGTCGGAGTTGGATTTAACTATTTGGAGTAAGTGGGGTGGACGCTAAGCTTTGCCATAAAATCGGTCTCAGTCCTCTCCAAGCTGTAGAAGCGGCAGGACGACAGTTATTGTAAACCTCTGCGCGCCGACCGTGTCACGAAAAAAATGGAATCGACAATCGAGCAACGTTACACGATTACTAAGTTTTGTGCTAAACTGAATCATTTTGTTAGTCTCTTCAAGAGATTTTGAAAAAAATCTCTTGAAGGGACTAACAAAATGATTCGTAAGGCTTATGAGGACTCTGCTCTGTCCTATTCACAAGTTTCGAGGTGGTTAAAGGCCTTTAAGGAAGGCCGGGAAGAGGTTTACGACGAACAACGCTCTGGGCGGCCGTCAACCAGCAAAACCGACAACAATGTAGCTTCTGTTCGACAACTGTTGGACTCTGACCGTCGATTGGTATCAAAATGGTTACCAATGAACTGAATCTGTATAACGATGAAAATGTACATTTGCAAATGTACGATTGCAAATGAGAGATTTTTTCGTCTTTTTCAGCTCGTGTCATGCTCTTTGCAACAAAAATATCACTAAAAGTCATTCCAAACTTAACGAAGAAGAGATGGAACACCAAGCAAACGAGCGATTTTTACCGCGATGAAAGAGCGTATTTGGGGGCAGTGTCAGTAGCCGCCGCTGGCTGGGTCGGACGGGCCTTAACCCTGCGCCTTGAGGAGGGTCAAACCGTCCCCCTACTAGCTACACCGCCTCCCCAGCCCCTTCCACCGTAGTCACGCCTCAGTGCTGACATGGCCTGCGCGTATATGTTACACCCGATACACGTCCGGCCAACAGGTAGACGTCCGGACATACTTGGCTGGGGACCAGTCACGGTAAACACGCTTTCGCATCCAGAGACGCCGACGAAGACAGGCTTCTTGCATTCCGCGCCGTCGTCGCCCATCGTCGTCGAGACATATCCTCCCTTCCTCATGCAACAACTTCCCACCACCACTAAGTTTCCCATCATCTCCCTCTTCCGGGGGGTGGGGTGGGATCGAGGGGCGGTATTGCTGGAACGACGACTGCTTCATCCCCTTTCCGTTCCAGCACAGCAAGCCACTGCGCTCGACTTGATTCGAGAAGGACTTCGACCAGTCCCCAGGCAACGAACGGCATAACGGGGGGGGGGGAAGAAGAGGGAAGGAGAATGACACAGGAAATGATTGACATAGTGGGGGGGGGGTGACCCTGGAGTGGAAAGAGGGAGAGTTTCAATGAAACATTTTTGAACGTGATGAGAATGCCATTTTTCTTCGATTTTTCTTCTTCCGAGTGCTTGCCAAATGACGGGGTGTTTTTTTTTATTTGGATCATCTCTCATAGCATTGCGGGGCACATCGATACAATCGAATTCGAGCTGACTATACTCGTACGTAAAGATTTGTATCTAACTCCTGCACGTATGATGTCATCAGGCAAACAAGAACTGATTATACATTTATAAGAAGGTGTCGTCATTCTCACCGAGAATAAATGATTCTCAAATTAATTTACCGATTCCAGAGTCGAATTGCCGAATTTTTCAAGTTAATTCGGTCCTTTTCCACATTTTTTTCGCCAACTTTAAAGCATTCAAGTACTTAATTACCGACTTTTTCCCACGCTGAGTAATACAATGCAACAATTTCAGAGGGTAAAAATCATTCGCCTTGATTGGGATTCGAACCTGAGTGCTTAAGCCAATTAAGCTACCGAGGCGTCCTCAAACATCGAAATTTTTGGGGGTTTAAAGAAAAAAGATGTTGTGCCGAAATGCCAGCACAAAATGGCACAGGCATTCGTGGAACTCGCCGAGTTGGTATGCATCAAGCCAGCGATGACATCTTTTTAAAGAAAATACAAAGTTAAATTGCTAATCACGTCATAATTTATCAGTCAGCAACTGGCTAATCAAGAAGTAGTTATTTGGAATGCTGACTCTCGAAAGGTTCTTCATGGTTCTGAAACGACTGATGATATGCGTTGAAACAATTGGGTTATAAAACTAATCAGCATTTTCCAAACATTTTACAGCATCACGACTCTTGCGAAAGAATCGTTACGAATATTTCACCCGATCAAAGATAAGCCATTAGCTGATTTTTTTTCCTCGTGGTTAAAAAATAACATTGAACATCAAGAAGAAACACCACCAGGTCATTCATAAGATCTCTGTGAGCTGTCTAATTGTGGTCTCTTTTATTTTCGACTAATATATAACACTATTATTCCCAATAGTTTTATTTTTTCAATCTTTAATTATACCATCTCGAATTTTAATAACTTATTATCTCCTCAACGCTCGCGCAGTGAGTTGGATGATTATCTCTCGATTTAGGAAACTTCTTTAAAGCACATTACGAGTACCTATGTGCCATAGAAGCCAACCAATAAAAAGCGGCAACGAGATCCAAGCACCAATGCAAAGGAGCCGGTAAAGCGTATGGTACTATGGAATTGGATTTAAGAGACAGGGCGTAATTAACATGTTTCAAACTTAATGATTCAATTTATTTACCATTAACGCATTTTCACGCCGACATGAAATGTTTACAATGCTAATAGTTCGTATCTATCACGAGCAAGGGCCAGACACCACCGCGGCAGCAAATTGGTTTGGTATTCACCTCTTTAATTTTGAGTTCGTGGTCCTACATATCAACAAAAGCAGTGACACTTCTAAAAATTAAGAGGGGTTCAAAAAAGAATTATTTTGTGTGAATTCTTCTTCGACTTTGTCCATTTAGTATAAATACCCTAGAAAGTGAAAGCATTCTAATGACATTTTTAATATAGTTAAAGAATCGAGCTCTCCCACACCACATTGTCGATAGCACGATTTGTCGCTTTTCACTTAAGGCACTCAGTATACAAGATGCGACACCGAAAAGATATTTATGGCAAGGGGAAGATAGCAGCGCTCCCTAAACTTCGAATGGTTTATAAAAAAATCTTAAAAAAACATTTTTATTAAATGGAGCGATCGCATGAATGTACGAGTACACAAACGCGAGGAACACGATAAAACGTTAAGTTATGCAGTCGTTCCCAAACAATTGACCCAATCAACCAGATTTTTGAGACAAACCGGCCAGTTGGAAGACGTGTTTGTGGAAGAAGGAGAGGGAGGCGTTGGTGCGCGCTACCGCTAACCTCCCCACGACCTCTCCCGCACGCAGCACAGAGCGACCAACCATTATTCCTTCCCATTCCCACCGGAATCTGCGAACGACTCACGGATTACTCACGGAAGCGACCTCCTCCTCTCACCACCCCTCTCTCCCTCTCTAGCATTATCCACGTCCGCGGGCACATCCGAGTGACTCTCCGTGAAAGGACTAGGCGAGAGCACAGAGCCAGTCCGGATTTGGAGAGGGAGGACGGGGAGGCGGGTGGAGGGCGGGGGGGAGGAGAGTTGGGAGGATGCCACCGAGGATTCTCCGGGAAATCGAAGAAGGGGGGGGGGGCAGCCCGTTGGACAAACGGAATCGAAAGCGCCGAGTTCGCGACAGAAGGTAGGGGGTTATCGGACGGTCGGTCGCCGCTGAAAAGGGCGTTTGCGGCGGCCAATCCCATACCATTATTATTTGATGGAATCGATCGGGGAATTCATAATCCAAACACGAGATCGGCATTCGAGACGAAATCGATGGAAGAATCACGGAAAAGTAAACATTCATACAAAGTAACCATAAAAGGCACATCTTGAGGGAGTTACGGAATGGGAAATACGACGAAAAAAGAATTATCGTTCTACACGAATGGACCCGAAACATCAAAGCAGCGATTGTAACACATTTTTTTACATCCCTCGGCCATAATTTTTACTCCAAAATGGTTTCAGGAGAAGCAATATCACGTCCATTCGGAAAAAAATATGAAGCAAATACAGTTCTCCAACCTGATACGAAGAATTTCCATTACTTCAGGTGCTACTTCATTGCAGGCTGCATTCCTATTGCGATCCTTTCTGTCGTTTATGAAATCCTTTAATTTAATTTATATTTTACGTTTGATCCAATTGACATTCCTGAAAAATATTCATCTCATTTCCGGAAGAGGGAAATTCAAAACGTCATATTTAGCGAAATCACAGAAATTTGATGATTAAATATAATTAAGAAGGCATGAATTAATGTATCTGGATATTTCCCCATGCAATTATTTATTTAAATAATACAATTACATGGCAACATGGTTAACTTTGTGAAGTCGTATCTAGAGGAATTGGGAAAAAATTGAAGATTTCACCAAACTTCATTTTGGTGTTAGTGAAGTTTGATGAAATCTGCGATTTTTTTCTAAATTCTCATTCATCTAATAGTTTCCTTGATTCAAAACGAATGTCTTTTACTAAAACGATCACCTAATCGCAAAAAATAGGTTAAAAAACAAGCTACATAATTTAATTAATAAAAGCTTTACGACGAAAGATGTGGGTTTTTACGGGTTAAGCACTGATACATTATTCTATTTCCCTTTTCTAAGGAAAGAGTATAAAAAAATTGTTTCTTTCGAACGACGTTAAATGACCGGATGTCTACTTGTCGCGACGTATAAGATGAAAAAATTCAAGAGAATTAACAACCACGAGTTCCCCATGGACTGAAATGACCCTTCAAACAATTAATCCGAGAACATGACGCGCGTCTGAATCATTTTTACGATCCCTGGAACTGAATGTATGTATAACCGGGTAAACTCCTACGCCAGAGTATCCCACCATTTAGATGAATTCCGACGAAAATAAAGGAAAATATTAGACACCGCATTCTTAGAACCTCAATATTTTACTTGACCATTTTATATTCCATTAATTCCAAGTGAAAACAGCGCCACAAAAACAGCGCCACAAAAAGCGAAATTTTCTGTGATAACAACATTATTGTTTTGATAATAACTCAATCTTAACGAATATAGCTGTCAAAAACCAGAGAAAAGTGGTCAATTTTTCATTAACATTTCACCTTTGAATACTAATTGTTACTATTGGTTTTTAGGTTCTCTGATTTATTATATTCATTAGCACCATCAAAAAAATTAGGATAAACATAAATAAATAGAGAAGATAAAGAATAAATTATATGAAATGAATGGCAGGTCCTAATTTTTTTTTAATTGAAAATATTCCAAAATGGTAAAAAAATCCAAGATGATTGCGCACAACGTTGTTAGTTATTATATTTTTGGAAAATCACAATTTTTATTGATTTGGAAATTACAAATTGAAATATCGACTAAAGTATTTGGAAGTCCATACCTGTTTTTCAATGGAGGTAAATATATGTTGCATGTCATTGGAGAAAAAATGCTTCGGTGGTTTAAAAATATACTTACGTATCACACCACGCTTCGTACAAAAAAAATGCGAATTAGTTTGGATTTTGGACGCGCAAATCGGAGGGTGTTCGCAAAATATGACGATGCTAGCAGAAATAGCGCGGTTGTGTAGGTATTCCGTCGATGATCATTCCTCACCCTCCAGCCGCCCTCGCGATTCGCAATGACCGAAAACTCTTCGAGGCTTCTCTCGGGATGCGGGCTCCCTTCGCGAAATAAGTAGGAGCGCCCTCCGTCGTTCCCTCTCACAAAAATCAGCACTTTCCAAGATGCCCTCCGTGAGCATCTGATGGGTCGTTCACATTTCTACCAAAAGGTTAACAAAAAAAACCTAAGGAGAAGACTTTTACGAAGAGCTCATCGGGAGCAGAGTGGGGCAGGAGAGCGCAGACAAACAAGAGAGCCAAACGAGAAACCGTACTACCGACCACCCCAGCACCGAAATTATTATTGCGTTCACTTATTTTTCTTCATTTTTTTAATCTTTCTGAAATTGTAATTCCGTCCTCCAGTTAATGCGGACTCGCTCATTTTCACCTTTCCGAGAAAAGGTGAAATTTGATGGGACGTCTCTCCCGAGAATGGATATAATTAGCACTAGTCTACCAGTTAGAAATGTACGTTTCCAATTGACCCATAGTGTAAAACCACTCACCACACAATGCCTTGGTCAATAAGGAACTAAGAACTGCCAAACATTTTTTAAAACCTTGGATCACAATGCATTAATACCTCCATAACGTATTTTTTAGCAACTATTTAAAACACATCAAATTAATTAACTCCTGCTAACTTTTTTTGGCGTAACCTTGTGCTTGTTATTGCGTTGTGTTGCTGCGGCGTTTATTTTATTAGAGGAAAATACTTTAACTCCCGAATCAGAACTCGACATATCAGAAATTCCTCATGACGAATAACACCTGGCGAGAGACCTAGGCCTCAACTTCATACTACAGGTACATAATCTCTACCTGATTAGAAAGACGTAACTGCCATGAAGCCTCTAAAATGACTTTCTTTGAGAAATATAAACATTTTCTGACATGAGTTCTCGTCAAATCAAATTAAGGATTGAATTAAGGATTTGTTAGGGAGGGAGAAATGTTCAATTGGAACATCAACGAATCGAAAAGAAATTGATGCCAAGTATGAACATCGAATCCGTAAAAATTCTGACTCACCGAGAACATCGACCATAAGTATAAGACATCGCATAAGCTGCCAATCGAAAAGATTTAATTCCAAATGTAACAGCACTGCGATGGAAGTCATAAAAATTCCCCTGCCATAGTTAACCTCCCCCAAACGACAGAGTTTTCCATTTCCGAAGGGTAAAACTTCGCCTGTGCACCCCTTTCCGCGTACATTTACGGTTTCTCTATAAAGCGTTAATGAACAAAGAAAAAATAATCCTACTACCTGCCGTAATAACTGTTAAATGCATAAAATTTAATATTAAAAGCTGGCTATTTTTAAAATAGCATTAAAGGTTTCGATTTCTCATATTATTATTATAATTAAAAATAACATATGCCGATAGACAATGTCAGGTGACACACAAATCTCAAGTATTACAATCAAATTTGCCTTGGAAAAATAGCATGACATCTCAAATCCAATCAGTATCACAAACTATAATAAATAAAATCAGTCAGAAAAAAACCATACACTCAAAGGAAACTTCAAACACCAATCTCTAGCACACAAAAAAATCCCCATTTCATTAACATCAGTTTCCCAAATCAACAAGAAAAAAATCAAAACTAAGGCTTACCTACAATTTTATACAACACATCAAATTATTATTTAAATTGTTTACATCTTTTCTTTAAAGTATTTACCCTGTTAGGAAAGGGCTCGAATAGTTTTGCAAGTAAACTTCCAACCAAGAATTGTTTTATTAAGAAATGAACATTTTTTTATTTGCTCTTTGTGCCCGGCATTTCAGCTTGAATTTGTAATGTGTATAGTTAACTCCTCTTCTGCTCTCGGCAGTCATTAGTGTCGCAGTATAGTGGATTATCGAGTTATTATAAATAGGAGTCCTCACCGTCTAATCAAATCTTCGCCATTAGTTGACTCGGGGGTATTTTCATCCGACATTCGAAAAAATTATGTCGTCATCCAATTAAAAGGCTCATCGAAAGAGCCTCAGAAATCATTACATTATATGAAGAGTCACATGCACAACTCAATCCCCTTTTCATATCACTATGTATAACAAACCGAGGTAAAATATGCATATTAACATTCGACATTGATTATACACTAGCATACACAACGTGTCCAATCAGAGTTGGAATTCTCACGACTCCCTCGCAAAACCGTAGAATTCCTTCCAAAATTCTGAGTACTATTACAGCCTCGGATGCATTAATATGCTTGTTTGAACAAGAATAACTGAGAAAAATATAGAGTAAAAAATTGAATGGTGATGGAATGTTGAAGACAGTTACTGAGGGGAGGATATTAGGTAAGCAAGGTAAAGTGAGGAAGACGACGGAAGTATGCGGACTTGTAAGCGGGTTGCAGGGCGTCGCGTCGTGTTAAGCGAGGCTTAAGAAATGCAGTGGTGGTTAGCCTGTTTTCATCCAAAACCTACCATACGCGGTACACCGCCATAAAAAAATAGAGTTAAATGAGGTATGACAAACGCATGAGATTTTTCTAATAGCTTATATGAGCTAATCTAAGTTCTAATTCCTCGTGTCTAATGAATTAAATATTTTTACGCCCAGGACCGTCCAAGGCCTTTGATTCTCATGGGTTGACTGAACTAATGATTAAAGTGAAATGATGAGGTATGTTTCGATTGCAATATTAAATATTGACCAAAGAGCCCACGAAACAGGCACACATTCTTGTGTACGTTAATGGCCTCATTATGTGGAGGAAATGATTAAAGAGGCATGGGAAGAACTGGAGATAGGAATGAAAGTCGGTGGGGAATTCGCAAAAGCAGTTAGGCTTGCTGATGACCAAGCTCTAGTTGGTAAATCAGCCAAGGGGTTGCAAGCATTGCTGAGTGAATTGGAGGTTCATTGCGATAAATATGGGATGAGAATCAATATTAATAAAACAAAGATTATACGATTTTCCAGAAAGAAAAAGGCTAAGCTAAACATTAAAATAGGAGGGGAAAAAATAGAGCAGGTAGAACAGTTTACGTATCTTGGAAATGTTTTAGACCAACATGGTCAAAGTAATAGGGACGTAGGGAGAAGAATTGCGCTAGGCAAAGAGGCAAGGAGGGTGGAGTTGATGACAGGGACGTTGAGTAAGGATGTCAAGAAAACACTCCTAAAAACTTTGATATGGAGCGTAGTTATGTACGGCGCAGAAACGTGGTCGCCAAAGCAGGCGTGTAGACGTAGATTGGAGGCTTTTGAAATGTGGGTGTGGAGAAGACTGGAGAAGGTAACATGGATCGAAAGGAAAACAAATGAGGAAGTACTAGAGATGGTGGGTGAGGAGAGGGGTTTGTTGGGAGAAAACCTATGGAGGCTGAAAAAATGGATGAAAAGCATTTTGATTGGCAGGGGGATGTTTGAAGACTGTGATAGAGGGAAGAATGTTAGGCAAACGAGGAAAGGGCAGGGATAGGATATGGATGTTGGACGGGATGAAGGGAGGAAAGAAGTACACCGAGATGAAGAGGGACCTGATATAGATTGGTTTGCTAAGTGTGGAGTCACAAAATGTTTATTTGATAGTTGTGTCCATCCAAAAAGCTACCTTAAACGGTAGATTACCTAATAATAATATCCATAATGACGCGAAATAAAATTCACTCGATAAATGTTGAGACTTATAGTTGAGACGTATAGGGGGGTTTGATGCAGAGTAGGATGTTGGGTTGTGTTTTGTTAGGAGAGAGAATATATTTATCTGGTAGTAGCGTCCATCCCAAACCTACCTACACTGGTAGATAACATATAATAATATAATATTATGGCCACATTGGTCAACGCATGCCTTCTTCCGCGCAAGTATAAAATGCTTCGCATTTGTCGCTGCTGTGTGCGACGATTGCTTCCGAAGACGGGAAGGGGGATGATGGAAGCAAGATGCGGACGCGGAGGTGCACTCGTCTAGGGTTTCCCGGCCGATGCACTTCCGCGGCTTGCGAGCGGAAGGATATGTTCGCCACTGCGGACGACGGCGAATGGAGAGGGTGCACAGATTGCGCCGAGTCGACTGCATTACGCATGCGCCGACGCACGAATTGCATAATTTCCTATGTTTGTCCTCGCATGCGTTCGCCTGCGTCTAGCAAATGGTTTTAATGCGGGTTCTTCGGTTGCCTAGCCTCGGGAACAATGGCGGGAAGCTCTGAAATCACTCCGCCATTGATATTTCACTATTTTTATCAATGGTTGCCTACCATTTATGGAAGCATTATGATGTGCCCAGGGAATAAGCATTGCCACACTTCTACGGTCGCTCAACACGACACTTAAACATCGTAACACCCTAGCGGACCATTTTTTTTAACTCCACATGCGTATATACTTTCTTCCTCCCTTCATTTAGTCCAACTTGTTCAACCTTTTCCTGCCTCTTGTCTCACTAACTCAACATTCTCCCCTCCACCAAATTCTCTAGCATTCTACTAACACGCATTATTCCCTCCATCCACTTTTCCCGCCTCCTTCGAATTGCTTTCAACAACCTGTTTTCCTCCCCTAGCATGCCAAAAATTCCCCAGTTTGTTCGATGGTAGCTGTTGGTTTCATTTGTAGTTAGACCAGTGTTTGTTTCATCGCAATTGATAGCAAGCATTATATTTCGGAAAGCTGGATAACATGGGACCCGTAAGGATATTCTCAGGACTTTGGACGCAGTGTCAACCAAATGTAACGCGCAGGGGCATATCCCAAGACTATAACTATCACCCATTAAACATTTTGAATGGCAAATAATATCTTGATTCGATCTGAATTCCGGATGATGAAATTCTCAAAACATTAAAACGATAATCATGATCGTTACTAATGGCTATCCATCGTAAGATTGATTTCCACGCAGCTCCCCACTCAATTCTTCCAACGGCTATTCTTTTCATAGCAGAAGTATGTCTCCATATTTCTTCTCTTTGACATCTGACATTACATGCCCCGAGTATCTCATCGGAGGTTTTCCTTCTTATTTCTTCTCGTTCATCTTCTTTCCATTGAATACTGCCACCAGAAGACGATTCATCAAGCTAACAACATTCAGAACTCGTCTGATAAGGTTATCTCTTCTTCTTTTCAGTCAAAAACCCGTTTCTTTCGGATTAACCAAACCATAATTAGATATATGCACGAAATTCCAGTTTAAAAGAGTTCTCAAGTTAAAAAGTTCAACACTGCGGTGAAGGCCAAAGATCTTATGCATGTGTGCTCCACTCTAAAATAAGTTTCGCCCCCATATACAACGATTAATTTGAAGCTCAATGCTTCAAAATATCCATTTGTTTTCAGACCACAGATGTGAGATTGTTCCATCAAAATCACATCTAATTGTATGACGCATAATGCTAATGCATTTTTCTTAACCATACACGACGAAAATGTACACTAAAAAAGGTTTTTTTGCTGGCTGTTGTTTTTTGTCAAGATATACGACAGAAGAAGAAACAATCGATCAGTGTTTACTATTTCTCAATGAAACCATTATTTTAATGCCATTCGAGAGCGGAACGACTTAAAATTAACATTTAACTTTGTAAATATGATCAAAATTTGACATTGAAACCGTCCAGAGACGCTAACTCCAATGTTGAAATAACCTTATGAATAGAGAGGATATGCTTTGACATTAAGCACAATGCCCCGCCCCGCGGTCGATTAGAACGCTAAAATTAAAATACAACGATAGGATATACCTCATTAAAACTTGAATGTCAAACATATTGTTCCAATAGTTCGTACTCCTTGTGAAATTGACAATTTAGCAAGATATATATTCTACACTACTGCTTTGAAATCGTACTTAAACCCATGGGATGTCCGAATTCATTTGATAAACTTTGCGTTTGCGTTTAATTGGTCATAAAAACCGCATTAAAAAGTATATAGCCAAACCTATATTTATAACCGGAACATCTGGTTCTCTATCTCTGAGACGCGGCGCCTGGGTTTAGCTTTCCTTGGTCGAATGTTGCTCCGGTCGCGGAAAGAGTTCCCCATCCTCGCTTACATTTTAATAAAGATTGATGATAATTCAGGGAAAGAAATACGGCAAGGCCATTACTCAAGGCTTTCTATCGCATCGAAACGAAAGACTGGGTCGGCAGTTCTCATTATTTTAGGAACTTCAACTATAAACATAACAGTTTCAGGTTTAACTTTGTGGAATTCCTTCATGATGAGGGTAGAAAAAGAAACTTTGCACTTTCTACCCTCAGCTTCAACTATTATTGCTACTAGTTATAGCAGCAGCAGAAGGTGTAACTAGCCAATCGAACGGACCCAGTTCGAGGTTTTTCTGGAGCACTGAATCTGCCTGAGACATACCCTTAATTGGCTGACATTCGAGGGACCTGATTTGATTGACTTGACGCGTCCTCGGCAGTTTTCAGCCGATACATCGAAGTTGAACGCCCTTAGTAGTAACTAACAATACGATTAGCCATCAAGAGATGCATTACAATTTATGAGACATTATTTTAAAAAACTGAAAGTCACCGGAAAACTCGTAAAAAGTTGTTTTGTTGCAATTAGAATTAAGATTATTGTCCGCATTTTAACCACCATACTAAGAAAATCTCGAGCGCCTTCAAAGTATGTACGGTCAGCGTAACTGACCGTATTTTAAAGCTGAAAATACCACCTGTGATATTTAAGGCAATATAAGACCGAATAAAGATGGAAAACAACGTCCGAATTCACTCTCTAGGCATTGCATAAAACTGTAAACATAAATTTTCTTTTGAATATATAAGAGGCAGTCAATGAGATAACAAATACAAGTAAGTTGTAACATTAACATTATATTTCTCTCAAATAATCTGGGCCACATATTCCGCCCGTCTTTGTTTTATGGCGCTTTAATGTGATTGTGGCTGATGATTTCAGTTAGGCAAAGGGTTGACATCAACACTGAGTGCATTACAGAGCCAGTGAAATACCCATGGGATGTGAATCAATGAAAAGAAAGGAAGGTAACGAGGCTCCCAAAAACAGAAACCCTAAGCTAAACATTAAGATAGAGGACAGATAGCTAAACATAATTTTAGTTAAGGACAAAGATTGGACCGAAGAGAACAGTTTGCACATCTTGGAAGTGTAGACGAAGACGTGTATTGTTTAGTACCCTGCATGCCACCGCTAGGGTGTGTGGCAGGGGGTGAGTACACACTCACCAGATTAATTTTGACCCGAATATGACCCTACCGGGATCGGATAATGTTATTCTGATCTCTTACCGTTCGGCGGAAAAATTGACATCTTAAAGCTATATGTTCTACACTCGCTCTCTATAATTTTATTAGCATGAACTCTCCTACCGTAGTACGATGGGATTATTCATAAATTTTCAACATCACAGCTTAAGATACACCCTTCCAATTTATGCAATAGAGTAGATGACTGCATTCGGATCCAAACGTAGATTAGATGAATTCAGTAACGGACACAAGTTGGCGGGGATCGACATGGTGCGGTGGCTATCGTACTGGTTTCCCACCCAGAAGGGTTCGAATCCCGGCGGCGTTGAATATTTTTCAGTGGTATCTTCGTACAGTGGTAGCTCTACTCGCTTTGAGTGAGTACGCCGTCCGTCGGATGGGACGTTAAGCTGCGGGCCCCTTGGCGCCTTTCGTTAAGAGTAGAATAATCCCGACGCCGGGTTTCTCTCCACCCTTCATCCTTTCCTGTCCATCCGTAATGGCGCAAATGACCTCAGCTGTCGGTCGTCTCCCCTAAATATTACTATAAATGTTGTTATGATATCAGTTCCATTGCGAACAAAAAATAACCCAATTAGAATTTTGCGATGGAGTGGTGGTGCTGATCCAGTAGCTTTGCTATAATTGTCCTCCACAACTGGCGAGCATCAGGACTGGAAACATTTTAAAGAGCAAAACATTCGATCTCCGATAATCAAGGCCTAGTGCAACGACGGAGTCTTTAACTCTTTTTGGAAAATGAGAGCGGGGAGTGGCGTGGAAGAGCATCGACCATTACTCTTGATTTTTTCGACTGCAGTTTTCTTACAAGGCGTGATCAAAAAAAGACCGGACTGATTTTATTCTGCTCAAACCGTTTAACGGATCGAAACGAGACAGTGTGCCATCCAGCGACACGGCGACTGAACGAGAGGTGTTGAGTTTGTTTACGTCGAGTCGTTACGTAGCAGCAGCGGTACGTGTCTTAAACTGTTCGTCGTTGCGGCGCCGCGCAACTGCAGCAATGAAGGCGACGATAACTTGCACAACAACAATAAGAGCTGTCCAGTGGCATAAGTGCCACTCACCGCCGAAGTCTCAAGTGAACTCTCCCGTTTGGCTACGCAATGACGGCCAGTGTGTCGCGAAGAGACTTCCTTGCAGCAATGGGGGGGGGGAAGAGGGGGCTGGTAGAGATACAAACGCTCCACCTTGGAAACCTCTTAACCAACTTGTCGAGAATACATTATGATGGATGAGAAACATCCTCATTAGTCCGGATAAATCCCTCCAAAAAAATAATACGCGCGGAGTTTCGGATAACCCACCAATAAATCGTGACGCCTCAGTCCCCCTTCCCATTCCGTCACCTAGAACCCCCTCCCCCCCCCAACCTTCCCGTCGTCCAACCCCTCTGCCACCCACCAACAACAGGAAGCGGGGGCTAGGTTGGAAGCAGCGTGGCGCCGGTGATTTAGACCCCTCCCTCCCCGGACACCGCCTCCCCATCTCAACTGGTAGGGCTTCAGAGAGCCGCGCGCGGACAGTTTGGGCGTCTCGATTCCCGGGACGACGCCGTGGAGGAGGAATGTTTCCGCATTGAGCCGCACCTCTTGAGGTTCCGCCCAACTGAGCGTCGCGACTCCATACGGGAGGGAGAGGAATTGGGTCAGGGAAGGCGCCGAAAAGTTGCAAACTCGCACCAGACTCAATAAACAGTGAAGCGATAATTAATAATCACACCCGGATTCCTTCTGTTCCTCAAGATAATGGTAGTGGTACTGGGATGTCTTCCTTTGACCAATTTATTTTTATCACTACTGAAAAACGTTTTAAATTTAGTTTAAATTATAACACCCACTAATTTCTGTGTATTTTTTGAGTATCCATTAATCAAACGCAAACTTCTATTTTCATAACAATTCATTATTCTGTGGTTTATGGAGGGTCCAATCAATGGCGTTCTGGGACCTCTGCCTTGCATTTCCCTCGGCACAAGTATGGCGAAGGCTTTTTTTCGGAAAACGTTACATCCAAAATAAGAAGATAACGCACCAAGGACATTCGAATAACAGAAATTGAGTGGAGAACCTCAATTTAAGGAGGATTGGCATGGTGCAGTGGCTAACTTTGGATTAGTTAACTGGCGGATTAACATGATGGTGTTAGCAGTGGTGTTGAAAATGTACTATTAACCCCATCGTACTACGGTAGGAGAGAACATGTCAATAAAATTAAAGATTAAGTGTAGAAGAGATCACGCTAATAAAAATATAGAGAACTAGTGTAGAACATATAGCTTTAAGATGTCAATTTTTCCATGAACGATAAGGGAACAGAATAACATTGTCCGACCATAGGGTCTTCATATTCGGGTCAAAAGTAGTCTGGTGTGTATTCACCCCCCTGCCATATACCCTAGCGGTGGCTTGCAGGGTACTAAAAATAAATAAATAGATAAACGTAATGGCTTTCAGCCCCAACAACCCCGGTTCCACTCCCGGTGGTGGTCGGATTTTTCAGTGGTGTTTCGATCCCTACGATGAAGGTGCTTTGTGGAGAGCACTTTGAGTGAGTACACAGTTCGTCGTTTGGGACGTTAAACTGTGGAACCCTTGGCGCCTTTCGTTAAGAGTAGGCTAATGGCGACGCCGGGTTACTCTCCACCCTAACTCCATTCCCATCCATCCATAATGGTGCAAATAACCTCAGCTGTCGGTCGCCTCCCATAATTACTACCACTACTCCCCCAATTTAGGGGATTGAAACATTTTCATTTCCTATGACGCAAATCATTTGGAGACCCTCCGGATGCATAGGCCAAACATAAATAAAACATTAAGATAGTATTTCTTAATTGATTAAAATATTAAAAATTGTTACGATAGAAAATCATTCATTCATTAACACAAGTATTCCTGCACTAACAATATTGAGATGTCCCTTAAAATTGCTATGCACGTCCCACAAGGAGTTGCGGACTTGTAAGGGAAACAGCTTACACATTTTTCACTCACATTATTTAATTATCCAGCTTTCCACATTTTCTAGTCTCGTTTCATATTGTCCAAAATATCTTTATTCTTCGTATTTCCGGCTGGCTTAACACAATCTCTTCCAAAGCACCCTCAACATTCCACTAACAGGTCTAAAAGTTTTCATCCACTTTTGCAGCTTCCATCATCCTTAAATACAATTACTCCTGAAAATAGATTCCTGATCATTTGCGTTAGAAAATTTAAAAGAAGCCTACACAAAATTAGAAAATATTTATGAATTTCCAACCGTTAATAAGATATAAATAAATTTCACAGTTTCATTTTTAAATACAACTATCAATGAAACGAGATGGTATGAGTAAATTCAAGGTAGAAATGAGAACTGTGATAGGAAGGATAATGGAATCCTAATTAATTCATTATTTGCTCCGAAGATTACCAAGAAACTGCGGGAGATGCCGCAACAGTAACTTTTAGCGGAGTCATCCGGTAAGCGTGCATTACAATGCAACAATTGCAGAGTTTAAGATGACGCCTCGATAGCTTAACTTGGTTAAAGCACTTGGACTGGACATCCGAGGTATCCGAGTTCGAATTCCGGTCAAGGTGAATGATTTTTTTACACATTGAAATTGTTGCATCGTGGATTACCTCCGATTAGGATTTCGATTTTCGTTATTAAAGCACGTTGGCGCAAACTGAGGTAGCGGATAGAGAACCGCGATGAGCAGTGTCAGATGGCGAAGTAAGAGAGGGATGCTGGATATCGCCCGTACTAAAACGCGAGAAAGATGACAAAAAAGAGGAGGTAACTTAGTGGCCCAGGACATGTCGTATTCATAGGATTGGGTCGGAAAACGCAATAGGTGGAGTTCATTTAACCAAATTGGCTGATGCCAGTCTCATATATCTAGGAAGCCAAGGGATTGCAGTCACTGCTGAGCGGATTAGAGGATCAATACGTGAGACATGGGGTTGAGATAAATATTTAGAAAATAGAAGTGAAGAATTTCTGTAATGTTTTGACGACAAAATAAATTAATGTTTATAATGCAAACGCAATCAAATATAGGAGTGCATTTCCAAACGGCTGATGCAGAAGTTAAATAATTAAAAGGTTCGATTGCTATTGATTTTTGAAGCAATTCGATCAAATAATTAATGGAGATAAATAGCACTAAATTTATCCGACTTCCACGCGGTAAACATAAATATTAACTATAATAAATTTTCGAACAGCCTCCTCTTCCATAAGAACCTCATTGCACAGCACGGAATAGCCATTCATTACTACGGACCACGATTCACTTTAAGGTAAACGTTAGGATTTTGAATAGATGACGTATATATTGTCATAATTAATATCCGGAAAAATTATCACTACGCTACCTTTCCTGTCTTTCAGTACCAGCAAAAACTCTGGAAATAATATTGAGCCGGATTTTCTTCCATGCTTCAATCACTTTTAGCCGGGAACATCCGGGAGGCGTGGTCCGTGGAGCAAATAGTATAGAAGAGACAGATAATAAGGTATTCCACGCGTAACAAGGTGGAAGGTGGAATAATACGATTAAACGTTGTATTGGCGTATCAAGCGTTCACGAATCCACCGATGGTGAAAGTCCCCAGTTCATAACTATGGACCAACCCAGTTAAAACCGAAGCTAAGTGATTTTATGAGCACCAGTTATTTCTAGGGAATCGCAGGTATGATAAGGATAAGAACAGGGTCCCTTAATTTAAAAAAGTACCGAATCTAACGCCACGAGGATGTTTGTTCTCTTAACGCTTCGAGAGCAATCTTTTTGGATAAAAGGCAAACTCTTGGATTTTTTTTACCACCGCTAAGTTTGGCCATTCCAACCGGCTGAGATTTAAGATGGATCCCCAAAAAAATCCGTTTACAGTAAATGGTGCGCGGGCCTAAAAGAATAGACGAAAAAATCACGTCTCGAAGAATCACAACAAGCTCGGCAGCAGTCAGTACCCGCTGCTTTGGGTGCTGACTGCTGCCGTAGCGGCGAAAAGATTACACACACACACACACATCCCTTGCTCGCCCGCTCCCCTCCTCTAAGGCTTCACACACACACACACACTCGTTTCATGACCCGGCGTCGATCAATTTTTCACGAGTGTTAGTTATGGTGCTGGTGGGCAGGCGAATAGGAGTGTCCGGAGGTTCGGAAGGCGATGAGTCTCCCCCTGCCATTCCCCCTTCTCTCCTCTCGACGAAGAGCCCTACACCCCACCCCTCTCCTCTCGCCCACGCGCGACCCTGCAGCCACTCCTCCCCACCCTCGTGGAAAACAATATTCGCCCACGCGCCCCCCCCCCATCCCCCCTTGGGGAGGTTTTTCCAGTTCCGCCCTTGGCCTTCGGGAGTCGCCGAGCCTCGGGACAGTCCCTTCACACGCCACGGGGAGGAAATCTTAATGGAGTGGCGGCTGCGCTCGCCGCGCCGGCCGGGGACACGCCACAGCCATAAGAAGACGAGAGAGGGAGGAGAAAAACATTTACGGGACGCGATGTGTTTTCGAGCCGGATGTCTCGCATTGCTTTCCTGAAATGAGTGCTTATGAATTTCAAGCAGACTGGAACGAAATATGTGCGAAACGGAAGGGGAGAGAGGCTGTGACCAATAACACTCATATTTCACCCCTCCCATTAAAAAATTACGGACACTCTTTGGAAATATACCCAGAATCGGTCGTTAGTAGGAATTCACGATAATACGAATCGTCTACAGCAACACGGTTCGGTTACACACATGAATCTCTGAAATTAAGTGATTTGAAACTAAGGAGAGAAGACAACAGCTGTGACGAATTCGTCACATTTTACATCGTTTTTAGTCGTGAATCATCTAACCGTCTCGTAATTTTCTCATGACACGACCATAAACACAATCCACCTTCCACAGAGTAACCCTGGCATTAGGCTTCAAAGGAGTACGGCAGGGGATGAGCAAGGATACGTACTAAATGAGCAACGACCATATGGAAAAAGGGAACACTGAATGGTTTACAGCAGGACAAATTTTGATGAAGATTTCGAATGTAAGCAATTTCCTAGAGTTGAAAGAACATTTTAAGTGCAATGCACACGAGTAAGATCCAGCTCCACTAATACCCGTCAGCCCAAAACATATGATCCGCAAGATGTACGAAGTCTGTTCAAAAAGTTCCAGATCTTTATTTTTTACAAAAAATACTTCGCTAACCAATTATAGGTCATGGTCCCCTTCAAAGCAGTCTCCTCCCCAACATACTATATACACTTATCCCAACCGTGTTTCCACTTACTCGTCACTCGTATTTAACCTTAATTGGTCATCATCATCATCATTGGTCACTCAATCCTAAGATTGGTTGACTGCAGCCCTCCATCCTACCCGATCTGATGCTAATTGGCTTACTTCCTGGTATTTTTGCAATGTAATTTCTTCTTTATTTGGCTTATGCCTATGTACTTTCTTCTTTATTTCTCCCTCCTCTTGGGACTTTTCCCTCTCTTATATTCTTTACGAATTCATTGTGCCTCAGGGTGTGGCCAATCCATCTGGTTCTTCTTTTCTCTATGGTGTTCCATAAGGTCCGTTCTTCGTCTATTCTTCTGTATGCTTCTTCATTTCTTATTTTATCCGTCCATTTGATCTTAAGCATCCTCCTCCGGCGCCAGGTTTCGAAAGCTCATAGTCATTTCTGGTTTACTTAATTGATCTTCTCAGATAATTATCATTCATTGATTCTTGGATTCAAAGCTTTGGTAGAGAAGTTGACAATATGACAACGGACCACTGTGGAACGCGATTGATGGTCAATTCTAGGGAAGACAAGCACTGATAATCGTTGGTGGTGCGTAACATAAAATCATACGCGCGGAGCGCATCACAGACAAACACAGCGAAGAGAACAGAGGGAAATCCTCATTTCGAAAAAATGGAGACCATATGGTCCACATGTCACGTTTTAACTCATCGCTCGCGAAGTATACATATATGTATAATAACGAAGGAAGCGACGCGGAGGCAGGAGGACAGCGACGAGTGATGGGGACGAGAGAAGCGGCCGCGGGGGAAGGGGGGGGGAATATAAACAAGCCGCGAGGATGAGGGACACAGCACCATTTTTGGAGGGCTTTAAAAAGCAGTCCTGTCTTGCACAATAACCTGCGTGATGGTCACACTCAGTTCCTTCGCGTGAAACAACATTTTTCACATCTTGACAGACACGGCCGAGGGACAGGGAAGGAGCAGGCAGGCGGGCAATCAGGATTGTATGTAGATTGATTCCGGGACTTCTCAAGTCCCTATTAATCCAAGGCATACTTTCTCTCCCGAGCAACGCCCTGAGTTGAAGAAAAGGAAAAAAAAAACAAATTTTGGAACCGTGGCCACAAAAAAGGGATTCTTCACTTCCGTCTTTTCTCTATCCCAGCAGACGAGTGCCTCAAAGTATTTACAAGAGAGGAGGATGTCATCAAGAAGTGCCCTCTTACATGCCCCACGCCTTGATTGGCCCAGTTCATTTCGCCAAATGCACCAGTTGGATGAGTCTCCTCTTCTGAAGAAAAATGCTCCTCGTTAAGGGCTATGTACATCCCCGAGAGTAAATAATGTATCGGACAGACTATTATTAAGTTATTGCGAACTATAAAAAAATTATCATACGAGAAATCTTAACATTTAGATCATACTTACCCTACAATGCATACCCTGGATTGAAGTAGTGAAAAATTAAATTTGGAGAACAGATGTAGCGGCTCCTCCGAGAACTAAGAGATTAACTTAGCATATGCACAAAAGATGGAGATATTTTACTGAATAAAATTACCGTTGGGAAGTTGAAAGATAGCGACTACATTTTTAATCATTACCGCGAATTCTAACAGAAATCTAACGTAATAAATCATAATCCTACCTACATGTACAAGTATATGGCTTCATACAGGTTTAGCTTAGCCTCCTCCACCTACTGCAAGTGGTTCGATCCCATTCTGACCAATATTCGGAGCAAAAATTCAATTGCATTTCTTTTGGAACCCACCCTGTACAAGAGATTTTTGAGGAAACAGGAATGCATCTGGTCTCAACTTCCCACTACCGACTGAACACTGATAGCTCCGCGGAATTTACTCAAACACAGTAGGTTGAAAACACACTTAACCCTGAAGCAGAAGGTACATCTTGGAAATTCCATCAAGAAATGTGTTCTAAGCCGCACTCCCGTGCGGCGGAATTAATTTGGAGGAAAGAAGGGCAAGGCTACGTTCTCCATCACTACTGCGGTCATTTTAGCAATTTTTTCGTCCCATTACGAAGAAAAGACCCTTCAATTCAACCAAACTAATCACAAGGTAACATCCCGGCAGTAAATTACAGTGACGACGAAAAGACCACCATCGAATACGGTTCCAAAGAAAAAAAATGGTAAAAATGTGACACTGGCTTCTTCATCAAATCCTTGATAATGCAACGGCCAAAACTTTGCAAAGGTAATAAATCAATGGGCGGAAGGATAAAGCCATGAGCACTATAATTAGAGGAGAATGATTGATTCGCTTGAGGTAAACACGGTTTGCTTTAAACCCTCTTGTCAGGAACATTTTAGAGAGACGACTTATACGTGCATATGAAATGGAAGTTTAATAATCCTTTCATTGAGGGCCAATTGCAATTACCAAATCCGACAACACTGAATATGTGAGCGGAGAAATAAATCCTCAAGATGTCACTGTGTCTATCAAACTATAGATTAAACTAGAGGTTCCTTCAGAGTCGCGATTTCTTTGTTTACCCGGTTCGGAGTTTTCTCCGTTGAGATGTTATTTGTCTGAGCGATTCGCAAACGTCAATCGAAGAGAAAACGACCTAAAACTCTTACGACACTACACTAGATGGATTGATACCACGAGCGATCACTTTTCTTAGATCTACATCCCAAAATCAGTGAATGCAATCCTTATGACTTTCATTTTCCATCATCGCACCAGGTAACAAAATAATATCTTTCTGAAAAACGCATAGTCTACCACTTTTAGAATACTACAATTCTTAGAGTTGGCTTCTCGTTTTTCTTTTCTGGAAACAAAATGTTTTTTTCAAAACAGAACGTACAAAAGGTTCAGGATTTATTTTTTTCAATTATATACGCCTGGAACCACCGTGACTGAATGATATTCGAATCAACTCTACCAGATAAACGTAACCAGGAGTATGTTTCGTTGAAAAATTATAACTGTACATGTCGGCTGTGACTCTGAATTACAGGTGGACTGTTCAAACACTCAGCGCGGGACGTTTGGATGGGAGTGAGACATGCTCTAGAAATAGCACCGCAATCAGAGTTAATGTGCTATCAAAAAACACAAAAACACGTTTCCCCTTAATCGCACGGAAATTCTAGCACATACACAGATTTTCCATGTTTTCTAGGCGCGTGACATCCCTGAATACGTGGTATTTGCAATTAAAGTTAGGATATGTCGTTTTCATTTGGCAAACCTATTATAAAAGGATATTTTGATTTTTTTATTTCATCCCTGAAGCAATGAATGGGGAAAGAGTGCATGCATTCTTAAAAGAGTGGATGTTGTACACTTTTCTCAGCGCCGACGTAGGGTCGATGCTGGGTACTTGTGTTCGAAAAAATTTCGCGCTCTTCCGACCCTCTTTGAGTTTTATTACGACGGAAATATTTTTTTAAATCTTTATCATCACGCGTGAATGTTATTTATAGTTAATAGCGAGTGTCCGTGAACTCCGAATCACATTCCCCCTGAACCACGTGGAAACTTAAAACCGAGGGAGAGTCGAAGGACACTCGCGTGAAGACAAATGCTCGAAGGAGTTTTAATTTTTATTTCGCGCGGGTGGGATCGGGCGAGACGAGGCGGGTGGCTACATCAGAGAGGTGGCGGCGATCTCGACGGGCGAAGAAACTTTCCCGAGGCGTCCGACGAGGGAACTCTCGCTCCTAAGGATTCCCACCGCACGGGCACACCTCGCCGCCGTAAATCAAAACGTTTCATTGCATTTTCGAGTTGCAGCGAAGAGAACAAAACGTGCGTGAATGCTTCTCTCCAAGGCAACGCCGCGGAAGCAGCAGATAACGCCGCCTAAAGAATCGTGAAACTAGCGAAACAAAATGCAAATTTCGAAAACAAGAGTTACTGCTAATCACGCCCGATCACTAACGAATAATGAATATATTCTGGGCTATCGCATAAGAATTAAATCAACCATAAACTGCATAACGTATACACTCGTGGTCGACCCCCGAATTCGCACTTAAAATTCCCGCGTCTTTACATATCTTGCGTATGAGCCGACACCATTTTTTTTCGTCGAATTAAATACGCGCAAGTTAATTCCAATTAATAAATTATTACGAAAGCTGGTGAATTTTCTCAATTGAATTTTCCCAAGTAATAAGGACTTAAATAAATATGATTTGACAATTTTAACGGTAGTTATCAATTTTATATAATTGATATTTATTACGACTTTTTTCAATATACCGATAGGATCAACCGTTATCATTGATGAATTAAAAGGAACGGCAACTACGGCCGTATGATTATTATGGGAAGAATCAAACCCAGCCGCACTCTTAATAACCATTTCTTCTCTGAAGAAGACCGCTTGGCAGTCGAAACACAGTCAGGTTCTGGGCAGCTCCCTTACCTTTCCTTAAGTTACAGGACTAACGCCGGAAGAGATTCCACGGTAGACCTGTTTGAATAAGTGAGATTTGCAAGGTTTAAGGCGTTTACACATACCTAGGCAAGTCAGTGATTGGCGGGCCACTGGCGCAGAGAGGAATCTCTTGCTAGCCCTGGGTGTGTGAGTGCTTGAGACAAGCAAAGATCAATGCTATGTAGTACGTATATCCAAGCTAGAGAGTGCCTGATTTATTTGCATTTATTTTATTACGTGTGATTGGTGGGCCGCTGGCTCAGGAAGAGATTCTCTCGCAACCCTGTGTATGCGAGTACTTGATTAGGGCGAGAGTCAATGCTATCTAGAACACCTTAGCCAGAGCGGTTTTTATTAACGTATTTAAGTTTAATCGTTTGTTCTGTTCTAACCCCAATATCATTTTATTTTTATTAAATGTTAATTATTTATTAATAATTTCCCTCGCCATATCCTTTGCCTACTTTTAAAACTATGGCTAGTGTTGATTCTTCCCATAATAGTTATCATTGATAGTAAGACTTGTTGAGTACGTTCCGAAGTACGTCGCCAGTGTCGCGAACACTGCCCAAATGTCACTGTTACTATTGTTCGCTTTTAACACTGTATTAGCAAACAAGCAGTCAGCCGTAGATGGAGAAGTTTTTTGCGGTATGAAAAGTCACTACTACAAGTCAGTAAAGCGAACTTGTAGATGTTTAAGTCGCATCTCAAAATAACACTTCTTTTAATTACCATAAATGCGTCTCTCGTGTGTAGGTCGACCTTGGATTTTTTTCTATTAAATTCTATATTAAAAGTCGAGGGTAAATCCTATCACTCAAAATTCACCGGCATATCAGATGACCGAGCTGTCCACTCATTCCTTCGAATTACAACGCGCTCATAAACGGACATCGTCTGGACAACTACACCTTACTTTTCACCTAACCCAGCTACACCAGCACGCCAACTAGAGATGAATGACGAGTAACCAGAGGAAAATGAAGATAAAGAAAAGACGATACAACGTGTTGCGTTTAAAATAAAGAGTGGGCAGGGCAATCAGTCTTCAATTCGTCTTGCTGCCCCGTGTCTCGGCTAACGAGATGATTTCATTGGTGTGTTTATACGAGTCATCAATTTAGCAGAATTAACCTTTATCCCGACACATTCTTCCATTCCAGAGAATTGAAGAGTTGCTTACGTACAGCGGCTCTTATGACCCACTCGTAATGACAGGGGTTCCATAATTCAAAACTATTTTTAAAAGGAGTTATGGTTAACATTTGATTATCTATGGTTAACAGGTGATTAGTCACCGAAAGGAGGAATAATCAAAGTTAAAACGCTATCAACGAGAAAAATTCCGAGTGAAAAGGAAATATTCAATTGGATAACGCAGGCAGACCCGCGACTGGTATTAACAATGTTGATGATGGTTACGGCCCAAACAATAATCTACGTTACTTATTCTAGACATCAATCGACAAAATAAAAACTCATTACAAATCGAAATGCGCGATAAAAGGTTCTTTCTATTAAGGGAATTAATCAAAATAAATACACGAGACTCGGAATATGTCATAATTTATGATAAATTTATCAGATAAACAATAAAAATGTTCTTTCGCGCAATGCTTCCCCATGTACACGGCCTTGAGATGTGGGGCCTGGGAATTTATATTTTTCCCACGACTAAACAACTCGATTCTTTTATTTTTCATCCAAATGGAAGCCCACTTAGTTCACGGCTCTTCCCAGTTTCCACATCAAAGTTCAGTGGACCGCCGTTTAATTCTTTCCTTCTTGCTCCCATTATGTCAGAAAAGCATTAGTTTTCCCTTCAGGCAAAAAACCGCCTCTGTTGATGCGAAAGAAACCCAAGTCGGGAGAAAAGAAAGTGGAAACAAATCACGTTTTCCGTCAGTTAATTCTTTCCCTATGACTGGAAAGTCTTGCTGCCGTTTTGAACGCGTGGGAATTCACATCTGATCCCAGGGAAAAGATCCAGGCTAAGAGAGATTCCCTTAATGAATATTAAACACTTCTCATCCATGTGCGAATCTTTCCGACTAATTTTCAGCATTTTTAACCTATATTATGCTCGTCAGTTCTGAAATTAAATTAATTTCTTCCCAGTTATGTTCAATCTTTCGTGTCTTGCGCAGAAGAATAAAGAAGAAAATTCAGTCCCTTGGGAATGACAATAACATCCAGATATAGTAATCATAATTACCTTTTCAAAAAAAATGGAGTATAAATGAGAATAAAGGGAAAGCAACAATTTTTTTAAAAATACATTCAACTTCTTTTTTGTTTCGTACATTAATGGAGTCAAGCCAAGTATGAGTCTACCCTAAACAGTTTTAATGGCTAATTAACATTCCATTTACCTCCATAAATAGGTCCATCCAAAACAACGTGCTCCTTTGTATTTATTTTCAAAGTAAAACTCTCTCTCTCTCACTCACTCTCATGTTTACAGATGTTAAAGCATGAGGATTTTATTACCCAAAAAATAACCTGATACCAAGATGAAATTATTCAAACCCTTTTGAAGGGTTTCGGCGCTCATCAAGAGTTTATTTCCACTCTTCCTCTGTCTGCTTATTGTCAGATCCACCAAAGACTCCGTTGGTAAGGAGTGAAATCGGTCGCGTCGAAGAATAATTTAACTATATTCTCAGTTAACGATCGTTAACGTCACTCTTAACTTGCGAGCCAAAGAGAGCCGAAAATAAATAACGCGATGGTGAAAGAGACGCTTTTGCACAACCGAGGATTTACGAGCTGAGAGTTTCACTCTACATAATTTATTTCAATTCGGAAAAGAAATTTCCCTAAAAGGAACCGCCGAACCTCCCAACGTCTGCATTAATTAATTAGTTGTCTCCAATTACGAAAAAATCATCTCATTAGCTGGAATACTCTTGATGTGTGAAACCGAGAGGGCAATTACAAACCAAATTCGCGGGCTTGAGAGGAATTCACCCCATTCCTAAATTTTGGAGAAAGCGAAGCGGTAAGTCGCCTTACCGAAATAAAACATGGATTGAAAGCGTAAATACATTCGAAATATAGGCCTCGGTTAGGAGCACCACCCTCCCACGACAGACGCTTCTGGCTGCCGTTAGTCGGACGTGGGCTTTCAGATTTTGAAGACACGTGACAAGTAGTTTAATGCAACGATCTTGTCCTTAGCGGGCGTGTTGCAATGGGCCACGAGAGAGCCAGGTTAACGGTTATAATTTCGAAATGGAATTCACTACAAGCGAAGGTGACATTTCATTCAATTTGATAATCTAGAAACTGATGATTTTTAAACAGAGATTACTTGTAGGCACACAAGGCAACGAATTATAGCATAAGAAAGCATTACCTGGCTTACTAAATCATCTTTTAATCGTCCCATTTGAAAATTAAACGATATTTACACGACTGATATCGTTATTCATGCAATTTTGAAAAGGCAATAAATAAAATTATCGGATTTCGAATGCCCTTGGTGCACTCGAAGTAGCTCACTTTTCCGTAAATCGTTGCTGCTGCAATCGCGGCATTTTTCGGTAACCTTTCACTTCGAAAAAAAATTATCATTGCTACTCAAAGGAAGAGGGAACATTTGGGCAAAACTATGTCGTATTATGCGTAAATTCCGATAAATAATTACAACGTTCTCACTCTAGTGTAAGTAACTTTTGGTGGTTATCAAGATAATTTCCTATATTGTACATTTTTTAACAATTATTTACCCACAGCAAAGTTAAGTTTTCGTGCGACATGCATTCTCACGATCTCGATGGCGCTGCTTTCCACATTTGATGCTTGAGGCTGGAGACAACTTAATAAATAATCGACAATTATTTTAATCAAGCCAAATTAACCTGATTATTCGTCCTTGTAGCTCATTTAATTCTTAAAGTGAATCGTCTTTAAGTTATTAATACAGATGATAATAACTTATTACATTATTCGCAAACAACGCGGCAAAATATGAAATTTTTGTTGTACCGTACATAGTCAACAATATGAAGTGTTTTAGGATCGGTACAATAATAATCGTTGCCTTGCGTAGACTTTAACTGTGCTTGTTTAAAAATCATATCATATTAATAATAATTAATTAATAGACAACGCAACATCTTTTTTCCAATGTGAATGCTTCATACATTTTATGACGAAATAGTTCTACCACGGAAAATCGCAAAAAAACCTGCAATGCCATAAAATAAATATTTTCTTGGAAGAAAATATGAAGAAATATTTTTTCAAGCGTTATTCCCACAATTTCAATGAAAACAAAATAACTACGTCACTTCCTTTAAGTTAATAATCCAGCGTCCGAGAAAGCGATAAACCGAACCATTTGAAAAAGTTATTAAAACCCGAGAGAATAGTTCACTTTTGGAAACCGAATTTATGCCATTAAAGTTTTATGCTTTTATGATGTTTTTCGTTATTATATTATTTGACGAACAAAATAAATATTTTAAACGCAAATGTATTTTAGAGTCCCAGCTGGGGGTTAACAGAACAGTCGACAATCAGAAAGATGACTCTAAACACATTTGAATAATGGCTTCTTCCAATTTAGACGTTCAATTACAAAATGACTACACCTATTCTCGCATTAATACCGTGTTAATGCTATGATAATATTATTCAGCGCACCCAAAGCGGCCCTGCAGCGCCAGCGGGTTTCCCAATCCACCCACACGCCTTCGATTAGACGGGAGGCCAAATTTGGTGGCCATCAAATGAGACCTGTGAATTCGAACTGCACGACTGACAGTCAAAAAACTTTTGAATGATGGCTATCATATGTTATGAGATGCTTCTTCTTCATTTATTCCGCCCTGGCAATCGATTTTCATGCACCAAAGTGCTAAATCTAATAAAAAAAAGTCAGCTCATTTGCCTCACTGTAACGCATTCTTAAAAAAAGCCATAATTACAACTGCCTTTTAGTAAAACATATATCTCGTATTTGAATCAAACTTTTTTTTTCGTGAATCTCATATTTTTCTTGAAAAGTGAATCGGGTAAAAATGGAACGGCTAATCGGGATAATTTTTCAGCTGGATTCATGCATACTTCCTCAACTAATGTGTACGCATATCATTGTGGTACACTGTTCGTTTGTACGAGACGTTCGAATCAGTGATTAACACTGTTAATTCAGGTTTCCATTCCATCTGCACAATTCCCAGACCTCGTTAGTACACTTCAGCCCAGAATGAATAATAATAATTCGCTCGCTTATCAAAACGACCAAACATATGCTATACATTGCAAAAGAAAAGCTCCTTTCGAACAACGATGACCCAAATAATGAACTGCTGCAAGACAAATCGAAAAGAGAAGCAATCTCTTCTTATCCTCCTTCATCTGCAAGTACGTATATCGAGTTCGATCAAAGTAATTTCAATTTCAAAAATTCACCGCTGGCACGTGTTGAAGTTCGGTTTACTCCGGTGCCTCCATTGCAAACACACACTTTGGCTGGGAAAATCAAAGCAGAAAAAAGGGTGGTGGATTATTTTAAGTTTTAAATGCAAGGACCTGATAAAATCATAGGTAAAATGGCGGGTAGGTATAACTCTTAACGGAAAACCTTTTCCGTATTCATTACGGATTTCAACACACCTTAAGAGAGCCCAAAATAAGATCAAAGCAATTCATGGAAAGAAAATTAAGACCCCAAAACAAAAAAGGCACATGATTAATTGAATGTCAATAAATACGAACACACGCTATCTAAGAGAAACAAAGAAACGATGAAATTATTACCTAAACAAAGCTTTAATAAATTTCCACGAAAGATTTTATTCAACCTATTTGAAATCTGACCAAAGTTAGTTTACCACATGATTCACACATATCCATTGTTACGGAAACGTCAGACAATGGCTGTTAGTATGTTTGACCAGTCGTATCACATAACTTGGTCACAATTATTGCGCATAGAGTGAGCATGGGCAAGGCGGGCGTCAATGCAATGAGTCCTTTTAAGGGGAGAGCAGTGAATGACACTTTCAATGGTCACTCTTCGTTGGACGAGAGGTGACCTTCCTTCCCTTTTAAGTACATAATTCATCTTATCAGAAGCCTCCAAACTCGTCGACAACTTGTTTACACTTTGGGGTCCATAAACTGCAAATCCACCGAAGATCAACTTACCTATAAAGAATAAAAAAAACGAATTAATATGTTAGCAACGAAACAATACTAATTCGAAATAAGCACATGGAATCAAACAACAATTTCATTGCGATCTGCTCAAATGTAATTTTAGCAGCATTATGTTCATCGAGACTATTCTTATTTCACTTTTTGTAACCATTTAGATGATGCTTCCTTTGAATAACTTGCTGCCGCCAAAATTTGATTGCCAACCGAATAGACATGGTCATCAACCCGGAGGACTCACATTTTGAAATTTCAAAAGTCATAATTATTGCCCATACAACCCGAACTTATCAGATATGCGGATAACGGGGCCGTTGGCAAGAGAGAAAGCTGTGGGTGTATGTATGTATATATATGCATACATATCGTGTATGTATATATGTATAAACATGTACATATATATATATATATATATATATATGTATAAGCATACATAATATATATATACATATATATATATACGGGCATGTATATATATATATATATACATGCCCGTACATAAAACAAAGCTTATGCAATTTTCTAGAAATAGAAAGGCTAAGCTTCACATTAAAATAGGAATGTCAAAGATTAGAGTAGTTGGAACAGTTTACGTATCTCGGTAGTGTTTTGGACCCAGTCAAAGGAGTAGGGACGTCAGGAGAAGAATTGCGTTAGCTTTCACAAGGAGGAGGGAGTTAGTGACAGGGAAGTTGAATAAGAGCGTTTAGAAAAGGCTCGTGAAAACTTTGCTCTGGATCGTGGTTATGTAAGGCGCGGAAACGTGGTCACTGAAGCAGGAGGATAGACGTAGGTTGGAGGCTTTTGAAATGTGGGTGTGGAGAAGGATTGAGAAGGTGATATGGACCGGAAGAAAAAAAAATGAAGTACTAGGTATGGTGGGAAGGAGAGTGGATTGTTGGGAGAAATCATAAGGAGGCAAGAGAAATGGATGAAAGACGTATTGAGCGGCAGTGGGATGTTGAAGATGGTAATAGAGGGGAGAATGTTAGGCAAACGAGGAAAGGGCAGGAACAGGATAGGGATGTTGGACGGGGTGAAGGGAGGAAAGAAGTACAGAGATGAAGAGGTATACAGAGATGAAGAGAGACCTGATGTAGAGTAGGTTGCTGGATTGGGTTTTGTTTGGAGACGCAAGTTAATTATATGATAGTTGGGTCCATTCAAAAATCTACCTTCACCGGTAGATCACCTTATCATATATACTACTATATACTACTACATAACTGCCATCCCTTTTCGGCTTCCGCTTTTGATTTAACATTTGTTTACATTCACACCAGGAAGGAATAATATATTCTCCAAGATAGGAAAAAGCCGGTTTTCGGTCTGGGAAACCGACCAATGTCAAGGGCGCATCGGAGGAGAGGAAGAAAAAATATATTTGACCGAGTTTTCTAAAACGTCCCGAGTAAAACAATGGCCGCACGAGCGAAATGAACGCCGAGGGGAGGAATAAATGAAGGCGACCTATTGAAGTCGAAGGCTATATCAATCACGGTTGACCCATTCATTGCAAGCATCGTTCATTAGGGGGTGATCAGGAGGGGGGTGGGGGTAGAAAAGACCTTCCGCCGCACCTTCCATTGCACAACCGCCTCCATTCCTTCCGAACGCCCCCCCTCGCCGCATTCGCAGACCGTCGGGGAGTGGGGGGATGGTATGGTGGTGGGGGGTATGGAGGCGAGGGGGCGGGGGGATTGAGGGAAGAGCGTGAGAAGCCGATCCCAGGACGACCTCCCACACACGAAGCGGAACAATTATGCGCATCTTGGGCGCATAATGGCTCACCTCCTCCTTTTATCCAATGAAGAAATTTCAAGAAAGGGCACGAGGAAGTAGATTTGAGAACCTAAAGAATGCAGGCAAAAAATGAATGGATAAGAATTGAATGATATTGAAGGCCGTGATGCAAGGTAAAATTCTAAATAGGAAGCCCACAGACATTTTATGCGGCATGGGAGAAGCTGAAGAATGATCCACTGAACGATTGTTAAAGAGCTGAAGAATGGAATATTTTGTTCTGTCGAATCTTCCGGTGTCCTCAAAGAGGATGATCATTTCTCATCCAGTTTCACCGGAACCGAAAAATAGGAGCTTTGCACTCCATCTATGGTCGAACCTGCAGCCCCTGGATTAGCAGGTCACGTTATCTTATCCGGCCGTAGTTTAGATAAAAATCAGTTTAAAATTTATAGAAGCGTCAGAAAATACCACTCACGTTCATGGCATGGTATTCTGCACAAATTTATTCTCGTGTAAAGAAGATATCTTTACGGTGATACTTGCTGTTGATTATGTACGGATTCATGCAACAGCACAGAACAACAAGCCTACATGATTGAAGTCTCGTATTGTTTACAGTGTCCGTCAAAAACCTATCCTAAAGCAGAAAAACCACAGTCAACCACCCGAAAGTTGGTTTGATGGGAGATGCTGGAGTCCATCTCGTCCTCGGATTTACGATGCTTGACATTTACGCACCACTAGAGGATGGATTTTAAAGACTTGATAATTCCTGATTGAATGAAAACATCCTTCCACCCAGATCGACTTTCCTGACTGCGGGGAGACTTGTTTCCTTTCCCTGCATCCTGTGTCGCAGGATGATGGCACCCGCAAAATCACACTGATATGGACCACAATTTACAAATCCACAGGGTTACCCATATTTGAATCTGCACCCGAACGTTCAACCAACCCTTAAGGGGTGACCATTTTGCAAATTTAGTTTGGGCTCATTATGCATGGATCTTGAGATGTTCATTAAAGGAAATTGGCCACGGTATAAAAATAATACCACGGTAAAATATTTTTTTAAACCGAGCAATCATTATCGGAATGTTTTATTTTTTGTTCTCGCTCAAATTCAAACTCACGACAATGCTTATGTTTACTTTAAATTTCGAGTCTCGATATATGGCTCAAAATCTCTGGAGGAATACAAATGTTACGCCGTTAGCTTGCTGTCCCGTCACTATTGAACTAATGAGAACGTGTCTGACAACACTACTCGCAATAAAGACAACATTTGATATTTAGTCATTTTATAAGGTAAATGTAAAATAATTTTACGCCAGAAATGTTCAGCTGGTGTATATTTTTCGAACGTCATTTAATTTTTTTAACAGTTTTTCTATTATTTAAACGGGTATTAAACGGATGGCCACCACAACCGCACATACAGGGTGCAAATGCAATTACTGTTACATGTTGCAACTGCAGTTACTCAATTGAAATCACAACCACTTGGTTGTAACGCACGTAATAACAATGACTATAATGATGCAGTCAGTTCTCCCCAGTACCCCTACCACTTCGTCTCGACCTCTCCCAGCGGGCAAGAGGCCGCGGGTGACCTCATGGGCATTCCTTTCCGCATTACGATTAATGCCATCCGCGGGGATGTCATCGATTTTTCCAGTTAGATGGAATCAACTCCAGGAGGTCACGCGTACCATTCGAGCGGTGATGCGGCAGTCGGGAGGAGAGGAGCGACGGCGTGACGCCGAGATCGAGTTCCCTCCTCCGGGAGAATACGAAGGAAGCCTCGTCCCAATTGCACCTGGAGGAAAGAGGCGCCCCCCTCCCGCGGAAACACTTAGGGGACCCAACTCGTCTTTTAATGGATTGAATGGGCGTTTAAAAGGAGTTTGCATTCAGAAAAACATCATCATTACGGAATTTTACCACTCCCTTCTAAGTTGGAACATTAAAAGTTGTTTGATTCCGGTGTCGGAATCACTTAAAAGAGAACTTAGAACGAGGCCTCTAAATTAGAGTTAGAATGAGAAACGAATTGTACCGTATGAAAAACTGGAAACATAAAAAATCAACACCAACATATAAACAAACTATTTCGCTTTGTTTTGAATTGCAAAATTCCTCGACGTGAAAGACTTATTCCCAAAAATATGCGCTCCCAAACTTGTGGGTCACTGGAACTCAAAATGGTCCAGGTCTCTTTGATGGAACTCTTATGGATTATTCAAAAGAGATTTGAACGTAAACAGGGTGAAGTGTTTCCACTTTTCCTGGAAAGTAACCACATTTTTATTTTTTGATAAACTCCCACATTCAGAAGATTGCCACAATGCATGACGCCTAATAAAGGCGAACGAAATCATTGAAGCATTATCAAGGATATTTGAAATATTCCTTGTTATATTCCACAGGATTCGAATTATGAAACTATTGTCCATAATGATGAGGAAGTACTAGAGATGGTGGGTGAGGAGAGTGGTTTGTTGAGAGAAATCCTATGGAGGCAGGAAAAATGGATGAAAGGCGTATTGAGCGGTAGTGGAATGTTGAAGAGGGTAATAGAGGGGAGAATGTTGGGCAAGCGAGGTAAGGGCAGGAACAGGATAGGGAAGTTGGACGGGATGAAGGGAGGAAAGAAGTACACCGAGATGAAGAGGGACCTGATGTAGATTAGTTTGATAGGTGGGGAGTCACAAAAATGTTTATTTGATAGTAGTGTCCATCCAAAAACCTACCTTAAACGGTAGATTACCACATAATAATGTCCATAATGACGCGAAATAAAATTCACTCGATAAATGTTGAGACTTCTTTTTACCCGACCCCGGTTTCGGTGGCGTGTGCCACTACTAAGGTGATGAATGGCACTCGGTTCCAGAAACCATAATCGGTTAAATAAAAGACGCGTGGAAATTCATTTGGTGAATTTTATTTCTCAAAATGAACGTAAAACATTTCAAGTGACCCCGTATGTCATAAATGCAATAATTTTCGGAAAAACCATTTTTTGCTCAGCCGGTAGTTATCTGATAAGTTTCAGGCAGCATACGGCAATAATAAAAATAAATCAGAGAACGATTAAATGCAGAAGAAATTCTACTGATTTAATTGGAATTCCATGAACAAAGTTAGCCAAGTATCACGTACATGAATCTCCCCGCCTCGGCCTTGTCTAACGGCCATTTGCCAGGAACAAACAATAGTTGCTGGGAAATCAACGTAGATCTAATTGTGGTTGGAAAATAGACGCTTTGAATAGACGGAAGTGTTAGTCATTTCAAGAATTATCCAATTTTGGGATCCTTTCTCCCCCAAGAAATAATATCAAAACAAAAAAAAATCCTCTATAGTGTTGAAAAATTAACGTGAGTTTATGAAGTATTCCTGTGCAAAATCACGCCTGAATTATCTTTTAACTCCTCTAACGGTTATTGAAGTTTTATTTCCAATTTAATATCGGATTTTACTGGTTGAACACTGCTATTCAAACTTTAAATTTTAATTTTCCAGAAAACAACGAAAAGTGTGAGGCTCTGTGTCATGTGAGACACAATCAACAGGTACGGCGGTGGGACATTGAACTTAAGTAGCAAATTCCATGGGGCTTGAGATGGTTTATCATAAATGTACGTGCACAATTATGCACACAGTCATGCATATTTACGTGACTAGGCAATTCTGGGTACGTTGGGCTCAAATACGAAGGTTTATAACGCACACATTATCGTAAGGACCTCGATGGATAATTATAAAGTATTACCGAGTCTTTCAACTTTCGCGCTGTAAAACCCAAGGTAGTATGTATCTCTGACGCATGACTTTAGTCACAGGATTGACGACTGAAAAATGTGCTGCAGGGGAAGGAAGATAACGTCACTGATAACGATATCAAATAGATATTATAAACAAAATATATAATTATAAGCGAAATTTTTGAATCCCCGTGATCACGACCCAACTGTATTTCAGCCTTAGCTTGCTAAAAATGTTACCACACCAGAATGTTGAATAAAGCTTCGTTTTAAAGTTTTGCGAAGACGTAACGTTAGTTCATTAAATGAAGAACGCAATGTATTTTTCCTGATGATGTCGCCTCATCGTAGGAATAAGGCGTCACCAGCCGGATGATGACGTATAAGCGTTGAAACTAGTAATACGAAAATAAATAACAATGGAAAAATTCATTGTGTTCTTCATTTAATGAACATGGAAGTCCGTAAGTTGAGCCTGAAACCATTGAATACGAAACGTTTCGTAGAAATGAAAGCCTGGGTACTTTACGGTGAACAGCATTTCTATATTCGCTCTTCTTGGGTCACCATCTCTTGAGATTACGTACCCAGTTTAAAAGAGAAAAATGGAGAAAATTCCACCATCTCTTCATTTAAGTTGCAGGTAACGTCCGCCCTGATTAAACCCTACGAATCACCTCATTCGGTAACGGTATACTATTATGACTCCGGTGTAGAGTCAGAAATAGAGTTACTATAGAGGCTTCGGCAAATCCTTTCCCTTAGGTAAATAAGCAGAAAAATGTGCAAATGAATGAGCATTTTAAACTGATGAAAACCGAAATGGGTTTGGAGTAAATTAATTTTTTGCTCACACCTTTGGAGTCCAAATAAATAGATAAACAATCTTGGTGCACAGTGGTGAGGAATTTAACGGATAATAGTATAGCGAAAACCTTTGCGAAAGCAAACAGTTCCATTACAGAGGTGCTAATAATCTTCATTCAAATTTTCTCCGAAGCTGACGATGCCATAAGACATTTTCCTCAGAATTAGTATAACAATAGACGATTACGTGTTCCAAGGATGGGAGGTTCTCATGATCTCACTTGCATAAAGCTTAAATCAAAGGCATTGACTGTTTCTTGCATCATATCATTGATTTGTATGAACTTATATTTATCATGGAGCCTAGAATTAGCTGATTCACAGGGTTAGTTATGAAGACGACAAATGAATACCAAATGGAAGGTACACGATATTTCAGAAATCAACGAGTTTTAAATTTTTTGAACGTGCGGATTAAAATTATGTGACCGCTCTGAAAACTTTCCACAAATTTGGAGACTACAGCAAGATATTTTCCACGGGGAAATCATTAAAACATACATTGACTTATTGCATATTCCAATAATTGGAAGATATCATTTGCATATCAAAACTTACAATCCAAAACCACAAGGTGGCAATTTTATCCAACGCGGAACTAAATGTAAAAGGTGACTATTTAAGTGATATTCGTTCATTAAATATTTAAGAGGAATATTGAGTCATTTCAGATAAAGATAATCGTGTAAATATAAAATGAACGTACCTACGGTCGTGAAGCAATGAATACGAGATAGCCGAGACCGTAAACTTTTTTTTTCTCGTCTTCAAAGATAATCATTGCAGAAGCAGTGACATACTTATTAAAGTCAATAAACTCAATATTTTGCAATAATATCTCCTCTAATTAAAATACTGATGAGTAAGCCATGACCTCTATACTTACTGCACACAAACCACGTCTCAACAGCCCCAGCAGCCAAACTCTTCATGAAAAGGCATCGGAATTGGTTGTGAATTGCTAAAATTAAGGATAATCTCATTTAAAGGGGAAGAAGGAGGGACATATTCGTCGCTTCCATCACCTATGACCTCTCAGTCAAGACTGGGTAACTTTACTGAGGGATCCTGCCTCTAATAGAGTGCACAGAGAATCGACCGTGGATCTGCCACAATAGCGCAACTACCGACGCAGAAATAGACTCAACACTCCTTTGCATCCTGACCCGATATTTTCTCGGGAGTTAACGGTTCGCAGCGAAGAGCGGAGGTCGACATTTGCGAACCGTGGAGTTGAGCAAGCTCCCCATTGTGCACGCCCCGCGAATTGGCTTTGACACAGACAAGCCGCCAAGTTGAAGGTCTGCGGGAGTTCCTGCCATGTCTCTTACAGTGTTCCTGCTACCTAAGTTGGCCAACGAGCCACAAAAACCTGAGGTCAAAGAGCCGACGATAACCCGCACCATCAATCACGGCGACAAGTGGGAAATTCTTTTTTTATTGGAAAATACGTCATCTCTCTTGCCCAACCGGTAGGCGTGAAATATGTATCCGATTACACTCGACGATCGTACCTTACTAATTGGTCACATTCTGTTCCACTTGCAATCATGTATGTTTACAAATGTAACCGATACCGCTTGTTGTAATTACTTCCGATAGTTGTACATAAATCCGAGAAGTGAAAAGAGTAAATTTGCCTTAGAATACAATAATTAATACCGTAATCGGTCCACCGTAAATTAAAGTTATTTTTAAATCACCACAGACGTAAACCTCAATGATTAGCTAATAAAAGGATCACTTCGATTTTAGCTCAATCCATAAGGAAATAGAAATATAAAACAAAACCAAATAGAAGAAAAACGGATTCCACAAAACTGAACATCTTTCGTAGTCTGGCGGACAACGCAGGATTATTAAACTAGCCGCTTTAAACCGAATGTGATTCTATCGAGGAAATTTACGCATAGTAAAAACGAGTTTTCACCAATGTCAACAATTACATGGCATAAGGGCCACAACTTGCCAATTCTAAACTACAGGTATGATTCCCCAACAATTGATACACTTTCTTCTGAATCTTTCCATACAAAGCATGTGAGAGGTAAGGTTCTAAACTTCCTCAAATTAAGTTAATTAAACTATACCGTAAAGAATGGGTTTCCGCTTGTTGGCTCTTGTTCAAGAACGAATTAGATCCTGCTCCCTGCAACAAGATGACCGCGTAAAGCTCAACGGCCGAGGAATGTGATTAAACGGTATGACGAGGATATCTGCAGGAAATATTTCACTTCCTCGCGCCCATCTAAATAATTACACACCTTGAGACCGTCAAAAAATATATAATAATTAATCTTAATTTAAGTTCCTTAGCAGTGTCTTCTCGACAAAATCTAACTAAATTAAGATATTGCAGCAGTTTACTAATCTACGGAGGCAGAATTTTGAGATAATGGATGACTCACCAGATTAGATACGCATGTAATAAAAGTGAATGGTTTGAAATTAAGAGGTTAGAAAGGCGAAAGAAGAAATCGAGGAAAGGGAAATTAGTAGAAGTGAGTTAATAAGAAATAAGTAGAAGTGAGTTTACTGAAACAACATACGTACTAAAAGCACGATTTTCTCAATGGAGTCTATTCCGAGAGTGTGTAACGTGTGATGGGCATGTATGAACGAAAAAACAATTTAAAACTAAAAGGAAAAGGGTGCTATGTTATATCCGATAAAAGTATTATATTCGTGTGTTATCAACATTAGCTTCCCACGAATGCCAACGAAATATTTTACTTGACGGAAACCTTTTGTTGATACCTAAAGGGAGAAGTTGTTAGGCTTTTCGGTCGGCTAAACAGTCCTTGACAACTGAAACATACACAATGGATTAATTCTATTATAAGTGATCTTCAACACTTTCAAGGATTAAACATAATATTTCATTGTCAGAGAATTGGTACATTCATCAAAGTATAATATAAGTCGATTTCCATTATTCCTCTGCTAAATACCCTGAGCGTAGCCATTAAAGCCTTAAAGTGTTGAAATGGAACAATGCGAGGCATGGTAACGGATGTTCTTTTAGACCACATCACTTGCTGGGAGTTTAAATCCTTAGAAATTATGGCATATTCTACTACATAATGCCATGTTTTGGGTTTACTGTGTGAACTGGTCCCTTCGCTGAGACAATTCGGTCCACGTCAGTGTGTTATGTAAGGACGGGACTTGAGTACAGCTTGAACTTATTAGCGAACCGTTCACCAAATGGAAAGCTGACCAGAGGATCACCTCACAGCGAGCTTTGGGTCGTCTTATCCATACAACACGTACGCTTTTTTAGTGTTCCTTGCTCTCGTCACATCTATTTGTGCTAATTGACGTCGACTCGCGAAGGGCTGCGTTACCGTCTCGGTCAGGTATGGTAAAGGCATCACTAAACGATGGCGCGAGGCGATTACTTCAAATTCGCCTCCATAGACGGTATTCGTTTCATAAAATTAATACGTATACGACACAAAGAAATGGAATATGATTATTTAGTAAATGGATGATTTAAAAGAATTATTTTTGACGTACTTTTAGAAATTATACATGAAATTATGAAGGAATATCTTCCCCAACCAGCATACCTACTAAAAACATCCAATATAACTTTTTGCATCTGCACTGTTCAAAGCTAAAAAGATTTTTTGTTCGATGGGACTGTCGCCCGCCACACCTTTCAGGAACCAAGGCGATATCACCGACGGAAAATGTTCTCCAATTTGTTCTCGATTTGATTATCCAAATGACCTGTACATTGAGTGAATCCTATAATCTCCCGCGAAGAGAAAATGCATAATAAATATACACTGTGGCGCTAAAAGCTGCAATTATTCAATTTTGCAACCGAAATAGAATTCAGCAACTCCAAAGATAGAGGGGGCGGGCAATCGTTCTCCTAAGAGCAGGCATGAAACAAAATTTAAAATATTAATTGCATTACAAAGCATTAAACACATTGCAGATCAAATTTTGCCAAAGACAATTTTAAATTCATGCACGCCAAGTTGGTACGGATAAAGAGAGGCATGTACTAAATATTCTCTTTTTGAAAATAATTGACTGAACAAATACATTAAAATCTAACTGGATATCAAGACAGGGGAGACATTTTCAGATGCATTCCGATGTTTGGTCGGGTGTCGTAAGGTTAGGGATTTAAGTTCAGTGTTCCGTCCGTCGGATAGGAAGTTAATCGGCGAACACTGTGGGGTCTATCGTCCAAGAGTGGGAAAATCAAGGAGAACCCTGAGTACGCTGGTTTGCTCTTCTAAACTCTATCCCTTATCTCGCCAAAGACTCGCTTTACTACTACAGTGTTGGGATGCTCTAATAAGTCAATAATCTGGAAGACGAAGAAGGGCGAGCTGAATTTTATTAACCACCTACTTGGCGTATTTTCGTGAGCTCCGACTGAAGCATCAAACCAGAGGTCAGTGGTGACGGAGAACATTTCACGTGCCGACATCCTCTGTGAGAAGCGAAACGATTACTCAACTATCTTCCGATTCACGCAATACTTCTTGACGTCATCTCTTCACTTTCAATAGAGAAACCCGACTCATGACATCGCAATTCTGGCAACGCTGGGCCGATCCCTGGCGTTTACATACCGAAAGAAATCCCTTACGTCGTCGAAAGGCTAAGGGGCTTGCAGGGTTCTTCTGAAATCGGAGGGGATGCGTAAGGCTAGTCCAAAAGTGAAATTATGACGCACTGCGACTCTGAGTACCGAGGGTCGCATTCGAAGGCCCGACCTTTGAACCTAACGTCAGTTTCATGGCTACTATACGAATACTATTTTGAGCACAGCTCATCAAAATGACTTTCGTCATCACTTCCAATTGAATCGAGTGGCAGCTTTTGAAATTACTAAAACAAAAGACGATCTGGCAGCACGGAAGTACCAAGAAGATAATCAGTAGTTAAAAATATCAGTCGGGTAAAATCCTGCTAAGGATAGGCTAGCACATCTATTGGCAATGCTAAGAGTGGAAAAGTTTATGTTTCATTGCAAACTTTCAAGACGCTGGGATTCGTTGTTGTATTACGACTTATTTTTCCATCTCACCAGCGTTTGCGGTCTTCAATGAATTTATATGTTTATTTTCATGTAAATCAGAAAAAGAGCGGCCAAGGAGAACGATCGTCAGAACAATTTATGAGTGAGCGCAAACATTTCGCCAGCGGTCGTTTTCGGATCCTCGAGCTAAAATAATAGCATATCAGCGGCGAGAGCCACAGGAACTCTTGTCTGAAGAGGGAAACACCGCATAAAAATATCGACCAGTCGAAAAAGATGAGGAATCCACGAGGAATCTGAATGAATTAATGAATTGCGCTAAGACTTTCCCTTCAATTTATTACGGGGATACCCAACATGGATATTCTCGAAGTGTCGATGTGTTTCTTTCGAGATTGAATCCACGCGTAATCCTTTTCATCCTTTGTATTCATAAGAATATTAAAGCGTATTGGCTAATTTAAGGCTAGAAGATTTCCTATACCTATTCGACATGTGATCATTTACACACTTAGACTAAATTTATTTGAAGGCATAGCTGCACGGGACAGCCGGGTAATATTGACATTAATTTAAATTAAGTCCGTGAAACTTAAAATCACTCAACAACGTTATTTTGCTGAGACTTGGTGATAGTTTTATTTTCAGCTTAACCACCAACACTTTGCACGGCTTTATATTCTCGAAAATACCTCATAAAAATGCTCATCCACTTCAAAAGGATTCTCAGTGTCCCCCAAAGTTACTCTCTCCGAAATGAGACTCTCGCGAGCAAAAATACGAAGAGTAGTAGTCGTGTTCTCGTAAGATATCGTTCCACGTCTTTTTCTCCAAAAGCCCAAATTTCAACCACTCCCCTTGAAGGCCGACCACACGTTTTACGGCCTCCAGGCATCTTAAGTTCCAAAGTTAAGGCACGCCATCAATGCGGACTCCCCGGAGGCACGTAATCGTCCCGATGACAAATATAAGATCGATCATAACCCTCATGACCCGGCCATACGGGTTTAGGAAAGTCCCACCTGAACCCTCTTACGAAGTGACCCATGTTCACATTGGTTAGGTATACATTTTTTCCCAGTAGTATCCAGAAGCCGAATTGGGAGAACTGGAGAAAATCCGTAAGCCTTGAAACCCCATCAGTCGAAACGGGACACGGACAGCATCCAGTACGCATGAGACTGTGCTGGCGCCCCAAGAACAGAACCTACGACCACAGAAACCAGGTGGTGTGAACAAGGTTTATTATATTTTTATATCAATTTAACCGTTGGGTCTAAGGAATTCTTCCCTCCTGCTCCCACAGCCGAAATCTTTTATGGTCTGGGACGAAGGACACAATGCAAAGCAAGCTAGCGTCCCCCCCCTCCCCAACTCTCTCAGACACAACAATCACGTTCGCGACAAGAAATGACTATCTGCGGGCGCCCATTGAAGACGGGAAAGGATAGAAATTCAAGATGTTTACGCGAAGATAGACCACAAAAGAGGTGGTTAGGCATGGAGGAGGTGAGGAGGAGATTACGCGGTGGATGTGAGAGGGCTTGGGCTACACGCTATAGAAAGCTTCACGCCAGGGGAAGGAGGTCAGTTTGGCGGCCGGATAACGGTAATAGCGGCTTCTGCTTCGGGACGGGAAATACAGAATGAGTAGAATGGGCGGGAATTAAGGCAGGAGTGCCATTTAACCGCATCGGGCACCGTCAGGGGCCAATAGAGACGATGGAGGAACCATTGGGAGGCGGGGGGGACCGCGGGTGGAGGCGCTAGCATTATTAAGGTGTAGGCGGGGGTGTGGGAACGTTTGACCCAAAGGGGCGGAGGGGAGATGTGACAGTCGGGGGGGGGGGGAGACGACGGCACGAGATTGAGAGCTTAATGACGGGGGAGGGCAAACGCCGAGAACTGGGCGGCAGAGAGAGTCAGGCATCGGCCGGGAGAGTGTGTTCGGTTCTCCGGATACACGCGAGGGTTTGGCAACAGGACGGATTCTATCCTTGGAAAGAAAACACCGAGCTGCGAGACTTAAGGGACGTTTGGAAATCGGGGTAATAAGGTGCGCGAACCCACACGAGATTCCACAACCCTCCCCCGGTGTCCGTTGCATATTGGAGGCCTTATGCAACACAAACTCGTATTTCCGGGTGAAATTGTTTGAAAATAACATGAAGATCTAAGACTGATTGAAAAAAATTACAATTTTGGATCGACCGAGGGCGGATTTCATTTGGTGCTCGAGTAATTCGTGAATGTTAACTTATAATTCCTAGCTGGAATTTTTCGCTGTCGGCCAATAAAAAAATTGGAAACGTTATCTTAAAATGCATAGTATGCTCGTTTTTTAATGTTTGCATTTTTTACATGAGGAACAACATAAGAACCCACTCACTTCACTCGCACCCTCAAATACACACGTAGGAAAAGCAGCCTACATATAAAACTTGGCAGCTCATAATAAACGAATTTAATTTTTACAGCTGTGTCCACCCAATGTCTATCTTAACCGGTAGAATGTCAACTGTAATGATAGTATTACACGCAAAACATTGATTAATACGTTTACTTGAAAAAATTGCGATTTTGTGCTTGTATACTTACACTACATGCGATCATGCGTTGCTGACATTACTTTTTAGTTATCCTTCTTTTTTTTAAATGGCTTTTTTATATGCAATATTTTATAAAGATAGTCAACGTTAAAAGTGTTTGTTATTCATCTTCATATATGACCCAGATCGTGCTCGTTTCTCTTGAGTCTCAGCTCAACATTACTTTTAAAACCTCCACACTAATTGTCACAGCAAAATAAATATACGTAAAGTAATAGCTATAATGGTTGGCTATTATATTCACATCAGGTTAGGAAGAATCTAAAAAAATCGTCCGAAAGAGCACAAAGAGTCACACATTTACCACAAGAACTGGTATGGGAACGTTGACAAGTGCGAAGACTCAGAGCAAGAGGATAAATATATTGTAAAGATACCAATTGCGTGGTTTTGCATCCGTCTAATAATAAGATATAATACGGCACCCAACTACATAAGCAAAACAGACAATTGACACAAAATAAGAGACATAGTCTGCTGAGTGGATAGATTCAAGTATTCGCGATTCCAGCACACTATTCGCTACAAACTCAGGGGGGAAACGCTAAGAAATGAACAAGCACTGGCGAAAATAATTAGGAACATACAGGTTACATTTCCCCTCATCTCATTTCATGGCTGGCGTCCTAACGCGCCCTTTGACCAGGTGTTGGTGCGTCGTGTAAATTAATACATTTGTAAATATAATTCTTTTTTGATTCGTCTAGTACGGTGTGCACGAGTGGAATGCTACCCGGTAATTAGTGACTGCGTTGC